>WBMW01004394.1:181647-415936 GCA_013396635.1 Penelope pileata
TTTGCATCTAATTCCAGTGCTTCTCTTTACTGTTCAGTGGGAAACTTCCAACTTTCAAGATGTATGGAAAGAATGATCGACTTGATTTTTACCCAATTCCTCCAGTTTCTGTATTGTTCTACTCATATTAGAGACCCTCAGCTCTCCATTACAAGCATAAGGATTGCGTTTCAAAATGCATCCTTATTACCTTTCTGATTTTCCTCTTACCACTTTTCTTCCTTCCCTTTACCCTGCAAAGACAATCAGATAGCACAATGATCGGCAGAGTGTAGGAAATATGATTCATGCTCTTTTTTTCCCACCAACTTTTCAAAATTAATTCTCTTCCAGTAAAAAAACACTGTTGAACACACAAAGGATGAGCATCAGGAATAAATTCATGGTAGTTTTCAAGATGAATATAAGTTTACATTTCTGTTGGTATCACCTCTGACTATAAAAAACACCAAATCGAAGTGTAATCTTTTATTTATTCTAGTCATGCTTTAAAATACAAAAACTGATAGAGTTTTATCTCCTGGCATGTCTGCCCCACAGACAGCCCAATATAAGAAAGGTGCTAGTAAAATATATACAAGTATATTAGAAATTAAGCCATTAAATTTAAGCTAATCTTCTCTCAGTGCCTTGGCTAGATACTACAAAAGGGCTCTGCCAAGATGCAGAACATGCAGATTTTGTTGCCAGGCTGTTTGAATATGGCTTCTTTGCAGCTTCCGCTGCTCTGAAGAAGTTATTGTCCCTCCATCACTAACTTTCCTGTGTCTCAGATGCATCACTGAAGGGAACTGCAAGTTACTTGCTCTGAATCTTTTTGAATCAACTTTGCAGTTGAATAATGTTAGGATATTTTTTCCACTACATCACTCACCAGTAGTACACATCTAGTATGCTACTGAAGAAGAATATAAATGGCACACCTTATTTTTGTCATAATCAGTACACCACATATATATCTCTCTAAACAAAACAAAACAAAAAAAAAAAAAAAAAAAACCAACAATCTCCTACAAGCAAAGTAATCAGACGAGAAAAATCTGTCTCTAGAAGATTTTTAATATTAGATTCAGTGACCTAAAACACCAAGTGAGCTCTGTCTTTTCCAAAGGAAGATTAGCTGAAGATTAGCTGAGGAAGTTGACGTTTGCCTGTAGGATGCCTGTCGGTTTGTTCTACCTGGAACATGTCTGACCTCCTTTGTGAGTTTCATTTCTAGGAAAATCGAAAGAGGACCAAATCTCAGTCAGTTGGTTTCATATTCTGAGGATCAACAGCCACCTTTCTGTTCAAGTCTGAGAGAAATTCCCTTGCCAGCAGAAAACAGGTGTCAACTTTAATCCTACAATTTCTGTTTCTTTAATGAATCTTATGGCAGATATACTATACTTTGATGTTGCACTGCTATAAGAGGTTATGCTTTTCTACAAATCAAATCTGGTTTCTCCACGCTTAGAGTTGCAATAGATTATTGTGAAAACTTAATAATTTCCAAACTTTCTGTACTCAAGCACCATTTAGATACCTAAATGCAATCAAGTTTTCAGAGACAGCTACTTGAATTGTACCTTAAAAAGAGCCAGTAATATACAACATAAAATTAAATAAATGCAAATAAATTACCTACTCTCTTTTTGAGTACAGAATAAACTGCTACTGTACTAAACAGTGGGTATATGGGTGTATTATCTTGCAATCTCATCATTATGATATCTTTTCACAGTGAAAAGTCGATGAAGTGTCATATAGATCAGAACCAATTTACTTCCTTCATGACTGGAAAGCCCCTTGTTACTTTTAATTTCAGAAAAGAGAATCACTTCACAGAAAACAGTAGAACCAGGTACGCATGTTCAGCATTATCACATAGAAATCACATTATAAAATTACTATCACACATAGCCCTCTTGTTAGAAAACAGTACTTTGTATTTGGCCATGATTTGCAAAACCAGATAATATTTTCCATTTGTATCATAAATTTCATCATTGGATATGAAATTCAGATAGTGCTTAATGGCTGAATATGTACAAGATGATTCTTGAGAGAGAATCAGGATTTCTCATAGAAACATCAAATTAACTGATATTTCCAAATTATCCCCAATGCCTCTAGGAGAACTGGGTAGGAAAGTAATTCTTCAGGACAGTACCTACACCAGCAGAAAACCTTCCCTAATTTTAAGCTTCAAGGAGGTAGAAGAAGTAGAGCTAAAAACGAAAGGTCATGCATTTGTCAAAATATTAAGAAAGCCATTTTGAATAGGGGTGGATTTAGTTCTCATTTCACAGGACTCATGTATTTTCCTGAGTAAATTTTAAGAAATTAAAAAAAAATAATAATAGAAATATCATCACTACCACAGTATCAGGAAGCTGAACCACTTTCACCAGCTTGCCAAAATACACCTGCCTTGATGACAAAGAAGTAGAGGTCATTTACATTATTTTACAGAACTCCTACATAAATAAAGTTTAGAAGAGAATGTGCAACAACAAAAATCTGGTCTTCAGTTTCAAATAACTGTTCCAGTAATTTTGAAGACTTTCAAAAGATCAAGAAAACTAAGCTGAATCTCAATTAAGGACTGCTGAAGGGGGAATGGTATCCTATAACACTGACATCTGGAGTGCTGCTAGCACATGTAATGTATATCTGTCACTGACAGTTTATCAGGTTATACACAATTTTCAATCATTAGCCACGTCTTCCACAGCAAGCACAGGAATCTGCAAAACCAACATGGTCATAGAATTCATACCTTTGGAGGACAGACTCACATATAACAATCTTAGAATGTAATTGTAAGCCATTAATATGGAGCAGGCCATAAATGTCAATACAAATAATTAAATGCCTATCAACAAACAGAGTATAGGCTTGACTGACCTAGGCAATCAACTTAATATGGTAAATGATAGCTTTGGATGCACACTTAACCTCCATGTGCTGAAGATCCAATGGGAAGATAGCAAAATGTGTCCAGCATCATTTCAGAAGAGAAAGAAATATCTGTTCCTATTTCTGTAGCCTTGTAAAAGAGAGAGAACTTCTGAAAAACTTGCAAGAAGAATGCAGCATATCCCAACACAAACTTATTCAAGATGTAGTCAGCAGATAAAAATTCTACACATGGCACAGCCTGGTTTAACAGAGGCAGGCTCTACATGCCCTGTCATTTGATCATGATATTGATGGATCATTTCTATTACTGGACTAGACTGTAATGAAAAGCCTTGTGAATGTGCTAAGACCATTTTAACAGCTCACTAGAGATCTAAGTGTAGAAGGAGCATGCCTAAACAAAGTTCTACATGCAGTCCATATACCATTATGAATAATGAAGTGTTTTGGGAAAGAAAAAGAAGACAGTACAACAGGAATTTTTTTCTGTCACTATGATATTTTGGAGTCATTCTGCTGGTAATTGATTGGGTGTTCTAGCACTGGTGGATATAGTTAACCCTTTGGTTGAATTCTCAGCCATAAAACTATTTTTCCTAATAGTATAACTTAGTGGAAGAGATGGGAAATTATACACACTTAGGATGCAAAAGAAAGAATGAAAGAAAAAGAAATGAAAGAACGAAAGTAAGAAAGAAATATGAAAGAGTCTGATAAAACACTGCTGCAGAAGACAATTGACTGCAAGCACTACTGCAAAAACTACTAGCATCACTATTAATTCTTTCTAAAATACGGCTGTTTTCTTTCCTGTAAAAATACAGCAAAATTGCTGTGGAGAAACATATAGGATATAGAGGATATAGGCTTCTCATGTATGCTGGCATATGACACACACAGACTTTAGGATAACGTTGGAGCTGACATCTTAATAATTCAAACATTACTCATTTCTTTTCATAAGAAAATCTTGTTGTAAATGCATTATTAACATTTCCTGTTAGCATCTGAGTTGTCAAATAAAAAATTTCAGATATTACATACAATTTTACAATCAACTATAGTTCCTTTTAAAATATCCTTCTGAAACACATGCTCAAAAAAAAACTGCATACAAAGAGGTTACAAGCAGAGTGAGACCTCCCAGACTCTACGTTCTCAGTGTCTTTATCAGTTCATGCCCATACAGAATTAATTCCTCAACTTTGCTAGGAATGATAGTCTCATTATTCATACCACTGTGATGAGAAAGAAAAAGAAAGTAGGGATCACTGAAAATTCTGAAAAATCAAAAATTGCTTCAGGTGGTTTTTGGTGGTTTTTTAAGAGTTAAGAATATGTTATCATTTTGCTAAACAAAACTAAATCTTGAAAAGTGTTTTAAAACAGAACTCAAAACATATTTAATTAAAAATGCAATATAAACTTTTTTATATTTTTTAAATGAGCAATTTTTTGAAAATCAACATAGTTTTGTTTAATATTTGGGTGTAGCCAAATCTGTATTTCTTACAGGATATGCTAGATTTGAAAATTTTTGTCTAGCTCTTTTCCTAGTTTGCTGAGAGAAGCTGCTTCAAAGCAGACATTTGCTTTGGATGAAGCAGATTAGCAACACATGTTGGTTCTGGAAAAGTCAAAAGGTTAGAATGTAGTAAATGTATACAGGATACAAATCTCATGATGCTTGTGATGCATGTATGAAACAAACTGTCCATATCTCCTTTACCCCAGAATAGATCATATTCATAGTACTGTATTTTCGTAATATAGTCAATGTGTTAGAATTGATGACTTTAAAGAAAGTGCCTGGCTGAGTAAACAACTGCCCTTTCCTTTTAAGAGCCTTTTACCAAATACTCACTTGATACCTATTAGTAGCAGGCATTCATGGAGTCCCTGCTCATGTCACCAAAGAGAACCCAGGAAACAAATGTTAATGCCCATGCAATGGTACAGGAAGTGTCATGTTCTTAAGTTTAGCCCCTAATATATGGATTAAAAGACAGTTCAGTACATTTTCATATATATATCCGATGAATGGAGCCTAAACCAGAAAATGATTCCTTTACTGAGATGTGGGATTTGGACCAGATCCCTTTGGTAAGGAATGTCTTAGAAATGGCCAGTTAGAAGAAAGTAAACAGCTTAAGTTCTCAACCAGCAGGAGTCATTTGTTACAGCCCTGTCAAGAGATAAGGGAACTACTGACATGTTTGTGGATAGCAGCTAGAATTACACAGCCACTCTGCACTCCTTTTACATTTGTCACCATGAGATATAAACATTTACACCAGTGATAATAAAATACATACCTTATTTGGCTATTTTGAATGCCACTGGAATTTAAGGAATATCATAGCAGTGTGTTATGTTTCTTCTAAAGAAAAAAGATTCTGGGAATACAATGTTTTCAGCTGCTATAAATTAAATTTTACAATCTCTGTCTTCTCTCATTGCAAGAGAGTAGGTCTCATAACTACCATGCAAATAGCCTGAACACTGCAGTGTAATAAGGCATCTATAAAACAATGATAACTATAAAACAATGATAAGCTTGCTGCATTGTTACGTGGCAGAAGATTCCATATTTTTATGTTAAGGGCAGCAGGAGTTGGTGATAAACACTTTTTGACTCTTCATTGCTAACTTTTGAATAATTCCTAACACTAATTCCAATTTTCACACTTTCCAGCAATATGAAATCAACATTTAAAAAATTTAACATATCACAGTTTATGCCAGAACCTTTCAGTAAACTTTGAGTAAAGTCAAGTAAAAGTGTGTTTGAGTGACGAGGTTTAAAATTAGAATTATAGCATTTGACTTCTCACATTTCCAAAAGGATTTCACCTACAAACACCAAACAGGATTTTTAGCCTTGCTGGATATACGACAAACATTTGTGGAAGAAGTTGAACTTGCAAATTCTTACCTATAAAGCGAGTTTGTTATGACTGTGGAAACTTTGTATTTACAAGGAAAAAATATAGTTCACTTTCAAAAAATCCTTTCAATTCAAAAATAAATAATATGAACACTAGATGTTTGTATGGTCTGGAGATGTTCTATGCCTTTAGTATTTGGGTGACATTTTCTGTGTATTTGCTCACTCTAAAGTATATTTGAATGTTGGAGGTTCTACTATGTTCCCTTAAAATGCCACTATTATGAAAAATGACTTCAAAAGATAGGACTGTTTGATGTTTATTGTTTCTTAGTGATTTTGGTGTCAAATATGTTCCAGTTCAAAATTAAAAAATTACTTGCAATGATGATCTGCAAATGCATTGTAGTTCCAAAAAGTCAAGAGGCTTCTGTTGTTAAGATTTCTGCATTTATTAATTGGCATGACACTTTTGGTCAAGAAATGTGCAATCTAACAATACTATTTCTTGATAATGCAACAGAACAGCTTATGCTCCATACCTTAACAATCTTTTAGAAATTAGAGGTTATTTGTATTCTTGAGCACGCAGATGCAATTACTTTCATTGTGATTTGTGGAATGAGGAAACATCAAGCTGTAATAACTAAGAGATGTAGCTACAAATTTGGAGGAAATTTTATGCAAACACAACACGTCCTTTTGCTATTGAGTTCTGCATCAGCCAGAGGGCTTTTTAAGACATAAGCCAATTCACAGTTAGGGGGTTGCACAACATTACAAGAAATGTCTTCTTCATTTTTGCTTTCAAAGTGCCCCATTCTTTTCCAACCTTCTCTAATTTCTCTTCTGATTTATAAATCATGAGAATTTTGTAAGCATGTTTCTTCTTCTGCCTTCTCTTCTCCTGCCCAAAACTTGATCTCTAAACGTAATGTAGGGATCTAAAAAAAAATTATTAAATAGTGTCTATTTAATGACAATTCAGAGGTATATGTGGAGAAACAGTTTGAGCCCCTTTTAATTTTTTTTTTTTTTAACTCAGACATTTTACCAGTCCTCAGTGGAAAATGAGTAAGGATTCTTTATTCTTATTCTTTGGAGATAAAGTGGAAAACACAAAGAGGAAAATACTTCATCACAAAACTTTTTACTGTAATCATCTTGGAGAGAAGCTCTTTAAACTGTCAGATTCTGCTTATACAAAAATAAAGTTTTGATTCATGTTTTTTTACCCCATTATTGTGATAATTGAAAACTGAAAGAAAACAAATCAAGACAGTACATCGTGATGGCGGACCACTAGGGCATCAAGCTACCTTGTTTGGCATATAAATAAGAAAAGTAGTTCCAACTGAATTTATACTATAAGTGACTCTAGATCTGTCCTTGATAGCTACACCTTATCTATCATTAATGATATGCTTACTATTTGAACAAGGCTAAAATACTCAATTTACATATATAGTAATCATCTCTCCCCTTGGCAAACAGATTTGACTCAGCCTGTCCTAGACTGCACTAAATTTCTTAGTACACACAAGACCCTCAGTTTTCTATTCAAAAGAAGAGTATTCTCTGGAGTCTTTCTGGTACAAAAAGACAGTATTCTTTTAAGAACTTAAGGATCTCAATCTCTTTGATACAATTCAATTTTCTAGTTTTATTACTTAGACTCTTACTAAAGAAAAAGCAACTCAATTAATTTCTGTTAAAAACTCATATTAATAACATGTTGCTCAGCAGACCTCTGAGTCTGGAATCATTAAACACAAATTTAAAGAAAAATACAGTTTGGCAACTAATCTTTTTCTCCCAATGTCTGCAGAGTCCTGATAACTCTAGTCAAATCTCTGTGGTAAAGGTGAAGATGATTCCTTGACTCTTCTTTTCAAACAGCTAACTCAACTCCTCTGTTGGCTGCTTTTTGAATAGTAACATGTAGAGGTAATTCAGACTCCTCAGGTGCACTACTTCCTGCTTGACTGGATGATTTTTATACTTATTCAGCCTAATTATGCAGGGCTTTGCACTCCCTAACATGAATGTCAGACATCCATGAGGTGCAAGGAGACTCAGAATTTTATGCAAGTGAGACATCAGTATTATGAAGGTACAGTCAGGGGCAACAGAGGATAAAGAAATCCTCCAACAGAGGATAAAGAAATTCTGAGATAAGTTGATTATTCATCAGTAATTTAAAGATAAAACTGTTTATGGAACATCTGAACCTTAACAAACAAACAAAAAACAACAACAACAAAAAACCACCAACAACCCAATAACTTACAGGCCAGAAAATGCATATAACTTGTATCAGTATTCCTATCAGCTGAGCATTGTTTATCATAGTCACATACTTGAAATTAAAATGCTAAAGACAAATATTAGATATCCAGAAGACAAATCTAAAAGGACTGAGAAGATTTAAATCAGCAGATGAGTTACAATCACTACTGCAGGCACTACTGTGGGAGTTTTAGGCTACGCAGTAGTCCTTGGGAGCATAAGAAAAGTAGAAGGAAAGAATATATAGTTTCTCAGCAAGAGTATTTCCTATAGGGTTGCTTTTATCCCATCCATTAAAACTTGAACCCACTGAATTCAGATTATGATGAACTAAGATTACATGAAATCCTTCTGTACTTTATGAACACTGGCTCAATTTCTCAGCTAATGTATACTGTAATATTGCTACTGACTTCAGTGGTGCTACAACCAGCTGACTTAAGATTAGGCTGGCTAAATAAGCATTAAAATTCTGTCAGTTTTAATGCATTATTAGACTAGAGCTTTCCCCATATTCCCTTTTCATCTGTTAATTGAGATAATTTTTATTGTCTGCTTCTCTCTCTTACTAATGACTGAGCACCTCCATTATTCCCTTCCCATTAACTTTCTATTGTTGTGAATATTGACACAAAACATGTTCATAATTGTTCAGTAAATAGCATAGCACTGCATATAGAAAAACAGTACAAATAACTTCTGGGAAAGTAAAGACTATCACTCTTTTATGAAATCTCATTTAAATTGGATCACAGCACCCTATTGTATCCTGTCACAATATCAAAGGCATTACACTTAAATTAAAGAAGCAGAAATAAGAGAAGCCATCCAGATGAGTGAAAATACTTGCTCAGGGGAATAGCTTTATTCTAATCCTCAAACCGTATATACATGAAAATCTTCACTATCAAGTAAAATCCTAAATCCTGTGACAAGACCTATTCAAGTAATCCACAACTGAAATGACTTCTGGTAGTTCTCTGGGTCAAAAACGAACTCCTGGCCAATTTATCATAGGACTATGATACAGAAAGAAAAGACACTTTAATGATTTAAGGATTCACACTGGTTTAGCAGCTGTACACCTTAGCTTTGTTTTCCATGTCATCAGCTCTGAGAGGCTGATTCATTACCCTCTGCTCCTTTATTAACTGTGCTATCAAAGGCTTATGATCCTCGCATGGCTTCAAGATCTCACTTCAACATCAATTTGGTTCAAGATCAATTCTACTTTTTATCAATACTATTCAAAGACTCTGGATGTGCATCTCATCTTTTATGTAAGGCCTCTATGCACTTAGTCATACCAAGCTAACTACAAGTCCGATAAAAGCAGGTACAATTCTACTAACTTCAGCCAAACGGAACCTACTGAAACAATAAATGAACTTGGTCAATTGCCATTCAAATAAGAGTCTGCTTATAGGCACAAAATCCATGTTTATTGCACTGTATTCTCCTAGTGATATGTCATCAAATATATTTTATTAGAAAAATCAGTTTATGCTACTAATAATTACCTAATCCTAAAAACTGTTTAATTAATAATTTTACTTTGTGATCTTTAATTATTGGCATATCCAGTTAATTCATAGTCTTTCCTACTTGCAGGCTGATCACAAATAAATCAAAAACATCTACTGTTCTGTATTATTTACCAGTTCCAAATGTTTATGGGTATTGATGGTATGTATGTATCAAGCTTGCTTAATATGCAAAATTAGATGGTTTTGACTAAATATTTAGTCAAACACTAGATTTCAGTTTGTTGATTAGAGAACCCCAGAGTAAAATTTTCAGCATATGCTCACATTCCCAACTGCAACACAATCCGGAACATTCACTTCAAATTGGCCACTTTGCCCTTCCTGTTAGAGAGCACTTATGCTGTCCCACTGTCTTTCGGCAGGGGATAAATTATGCCCTACAATAGGAGCAGCAAGTATGTCACAAGAACAATAAAGAAGTAGAACAAACTGTTTAAAAATTCAAGTAGCATTGTCTTGTATCATTTGTTCAGTTGTAGCAACAAACTCTCAGGATCACACCCAAAAACCATGTGCTCTGAACTGTAACAGATGTAATGCAGCTGATTAGATAGGAAGGAACCCTTAGAATCTTCCTAGCAAGCTGTTGCTAATTTCACAGGCTTTATTCTGGTTCTGGTTCTATCCCACCACAATGGTGGGATAACAGAAGGTGTGAAGCTGAGAGCTGAACATCTACGCTAGAGACCTGCAGGCAGGCAGCCCCTCCTCCTCACTGTTCCACTTGCCTCTTCTCTTTGTCACCATCCAGACAACAATACAGTTGAAGCATATACAAGACTGTATAGGCAGCCTTGGCATCTGTAATGGACCCCAAAGCTCTCCCTTTGTGCTGAAGAAATAAGACATCAACTTAATAAAATCACTGATGGCATTTCAAAGGTTAAAACAGAGCTGCGAGTATTTCCTCTTACTTTCATCTCTCTAGAGGAGACACCACTAGTCCTTTGAAAGAGTAAATAAACCTTAAACCTTTATGTGTTCAAAGGAAACTCTGGCTTGTCTCAGAGAGCATTCCTTTTGACACGGCCTCCAAAAGCCTGCTCCCTGTCAAGTTCATCCTGTTCCTCAGGCAGGACCTGGGTATTCCCTGCTGTGAAAGAGCAAGCCCTTCTTCCCCTTCTCCCTCAGTGGAAAGTACATCTTCTTTCTAGCCAGGCTAACCTTTGACTTTGTCTAGAGCATAACAATATTCTCTCCTTTGAAAGCTTCCTGGAGGACTTCTTCCTTTAAAGTGGAGAATTGCCCTAATTGGACCTCCAAGAATGACTGTCATCTTTTTTCACATTACTTTACAAACCCACTGTCCTCTTCATCTTTCTATTCAGTGTTGTTAGATTTTGATAGGTTTTAGATTAAAATAAATTAAAGGCAACTGCATTAAGTTAAAGGCGCTTCAGGGTTTAAACCACTGTTATTGCAGTAGCTCTCTCCCTACTGAGGCGCTATCATGCATCCATCACATTGTCACTTCTCCTTTCAGTGTACAATTGACAGAGAACAAGATGGAAATAGTCCATCAATCTCGTGTCACAGCTGTAATAAAAGTCCACAGAAAACCTATAAAACTGCTTACAGTCTCAGCCATAGCTGCAGCTAGCATGCTGGTTGGTGTAAAGTATTCTACAGAGCTGCAAAGAGGTAGTGTGACATAGGGAAAAAACTGCCATTTGAGTCATTTTGCAATTACTAACTGCTTATATGAGGGCTGCTGCAGAAGTAATGATACCAGTGAGGTGGTGGTGGTGCATTTCAGCAGTGGTGACAGTGGTCACCTCCACTGGTGTAGATTTTTAAAAGTAAGGTATACAGGCCTTATGTTCATTGCTGGCAAAAATGCACAGCTAATGGTGTTGACAAATAGTATTTTGTAGCTGATAATTTGCTTTGTCAAATGGTGTTATTGTGCTCTTTGTGTCATTGTTTCTGTGGAAATAAACAGGAGGCATTACTTTCGGAGCGACCCACATAGGTACCACGCTATTGTTACAGGAGAGAATGAAGACAGCAAGAGCAAACAAACTCTTCGGCAGTTCCCACAGTAACAACACAGATAATTCTGCTTTTTTTCCATCTTTTGGGCTGTCTCTATGGTACACATTAATGTGGTGAGGGAAATAGTCACCCAAGTCACAAAGCAGTTGTCTAAGTAATCAGCCAGTTCACGGCAAGAAAGTCTACAAATGATCTCAATGAACGAAAATGTTATGTAGTTTTGTGTGCACTGTATATTTGGCCCATTTGGTAAATTATAGACAATTCACCTGCATGTGGATTTCTTGTACAAAAATACCTCGAGGCCACCATAAAAAGGGTATTGCAATCCTTCAGAGTGAAGAACATGCAGCATGTAACTCCTTGCCCACAGATCATGACAAACAAATTCACGGCACAGACTGTATGTTTTAGATCTCCTCTCTCAAATTAGAGGCATGTGCAAGAAATTAGAGATACTAGCCCCCCCTACATAATTCTGTTACCATTCCTGTGATCTTAAAAAAATGCAAATACAAAACTAAATGAAGGAAAAAGGTAAGTGAAGAGATAAAATCATCAACGTGCACATACAAGAGGGAAATGTAGAAGGCTCAGAAACCAACCAAACAAAAAATATAAAGATATCTGAGGAGACTGAATCTCAGTAAAAATATATGGAATAAAATTCTGCTTCAGAATACAGCAATTTTCTAGAAATTCACATACAGGTTATACTAAAAAACTAATTAAATCTGATATGAATTACATTTAAATTAAAGGAATCATCTCTATGTTAAAGAAGATCAGGAAATACCACTTCATCATACGCATTCACATGAAGGAGGCAGCAGTATATGAAATTGCTTCTTTGCCAGAGCAAACAACAACGTAAGAGTATCTCTACAGACACTCTAATGTTAGCTTTACAGTAAAATAGAGGCTCTCTCTTTGAATTATTTATTTCTTATTCCAAGTTTTAAGTGATTGGCCCTTATTTAGTACTATAATCCACCATCAAAAGGGGGTTACAAAGCAGTTAAATTCCACTGCTTTGTCCAGTTTTCTTCATAGCCTGTTTGTCAAGAATTCACTGGTGGAATGATTTTGTTTATCAAATCATAATCAGATGTTTGCAGGGTGACTCAGAACATGAGCAATGACAGATGTGTCTCAGTCTTTGTGTCAGAAGATAATGATTTGAGTTAACAAAAATTGTTTTGGTGAGGTCACGGATCTTTCTATCATCAAATAAGAGTTCAGCAATCTGGGTAATGAGAAGCAGCAGAAAAAGCAAGAGAATGGAATGAAAAATAGGATTTCTACTTTTTGATTCATTGAGACTAAGCCTTTAACTGTTCTAAGAAATAAGATTTTTCTTCTCACTTTCATATAGCAGTTTAACTTAATCATTTGTGTGGACACAGAAAAACGTGATATAAAGCCAAAGAGGGAGCAATGCTAAAATCTGGGATTTAGGATAATTCTCACCATATTGGCAATTGCTCTCTTTCTGATAAATATGAAGTCTTTTCCTGAACAGGATAACCAAGAATGACAAGAGGAAGGTGAGGAGTCTTTTATCATCCCAAATGGTTGAAATGTTAAAAGACCTGCAAAGCAATGAATCCTCCCGCAACATGAACAAAGCTCACGCTTACACTATGGAGCTAAGTCTACACATAATTCTCCTCCCCTGGAGCCATACTAGAAACTACATCCACGGTCATGTCCTGGATCTTTTGTGCTGTTAATCACTCTTTTAGCATTTTTTCTTTTCCGCATGATCAACAGCTCTTAAGTGCTGCATACTAGCTTTATGTCACACCTCTAGCCGCCTGAATAGGCATGGATGTACTGGAATAATGGGGGTTTAAAGGAATTTCAAGCAGTTCATCTTCCATTACTTCAGGTCATATGAATACACAGATGTGCAGGACCCTATCTTGAGGGCTAAACTCACCTTTTCTGTCAACAAAGATGCAGCAGAACAGTAGAAAGCTCCTCGTGTTTTCATAACCATCAGAGCTGTAAGGCTTAAGTATCACTTTGTTAATGATAGTGTTCAGGTGGTGGAAAGAGTCCATCTACGTTATGGTTTCCAAAGGTGATATAACACCTGGATGACTTCAGAATAACAAATTTGCAAAAATAATGCCACATTTCTCTGATATTTCTGCTCAATGACACTATGAAAGCAGGTTCAGCAAAGGTCCAGGCTTGCAGATCCCGTCTGCCTCAACACCCTCCAGGTGTCTACATTTGGGAGTTGGCACCACAGTCCTGTATTCTTTGAATTCTTCTTGCCTTTGGCCACTGCACCTGACCCAGTCTCCTGCACGTTGCCAGAGCCTTGGGATCTGCTGAGATCCCTGTCTACTCTAAGTTCAGAGGATCAGTACTGCTCTCCAAGATGCTGTATGACCTTAAACAAACCAATTTGAAGAAAATCAGAACCAAAGAAGTTATTGTTTCTGTATACTTCTCTGAACGAAGTGCAGACACGTGCATCTTGCAAAAGGTCTTCATTCCAATACATCTTTTCTTAGGTAGCAGATGAGAGAGCACAGATCCACTCAAATCTAATGAATTCATCCATAACATATCCCTCCCTATTTTCTCATCTCGAAAGACCTCTGATGCTAATTCAGTGTCTTATAAGGAATTCAGATCAGTAGCTCATGATCAGAGCTAATCACCAAATTACCCTTCTTTCTTCCTTCCCAGACTGCCTTCTACTGTCCATGGCTGGGCCTCCCTGTTGCAAAAACATACTCTATTTTTTTTCCATTCATAGCTTCCTTCCTCTCTTTGCAAATTCTCCTGTCTTTTCTCATTGCCTCAGGACTTGTGGTTTTAAGCACAATATCAGTACTGTCCACATGTGGAGAGGCTTTTTTCTCCAGTCACCCCTATCCGTGAAACCAAATAAGGCTTTTTTTTTTAACCTGATAATGTCAAGATTACAGTTTTATATAGATATTCTACATAAGATGCGGCAAACCTTTAGACTGACTTGTTCATTGACAAGCATACTGAAACTGTTCCATCTTCCTAGCACAAGATGCTTGAGACAACTCAGTAAAGGACTGTTCTAAGGTGAGAATACAGACTGATTGATGAAAATAAATCATAATACACAGCTTTGGATATAGACGAGCTTCTCACATGAATAACTTCCAATTTCTAACAAGACAACAGGCAGAGGCTTGATGCTCTATAAACAGACGAGGATCTAAAACATTTGGGCTACCTTCATTCTGAACAGGTGGGATCACCTCAGCCATTTAAAGAAATATTATCTCTGAAAATTAGTGGCAACTGTCCTTATGAGAAGTTATTTCTGAAGAAATCCAATGTATGGGAAAATTCACAGCAATTAGTGGATATTGCAGATTGCGTACACACATCTTGCATTATTTAGTGATTTTAATTGTTAAGTCTCACTCAAACTGGATTTTGCAATTAGTCTTTTATCTACTTGATGCATTCTCAGCACAGTGTTAAGCAGGACAGCTTTAGATAAAGAATGTTCAGATGTTTGCCTTAGATTAAGTAGGAGGGTGTTAATTGGCAAAATAGTCTCTGATTTTGATAATAAATATGAATATCATGAGGCATATTTTCACATTTATAAGGAAGCAGCACCTAAGTTCTTCACGCTGTGTTTACTTTGCAGGTCTTGAAATGAAAGAAATATGTTGTTTCTGTAGCACAGATGGTCATTTATTTCCATGTCAGATTAATGATAATTTTTTCCCTACCTTTTAATATCTGCCCTAAATTTATCTATTGTTGTGTTATACTTGGCTGTCTTAATTAGAGGAGAGAGTGAGTGTAATTTGAAGGCTCAGCTGGGACACATTTTCCAAACTACCCCACAGAATCTGACTCTTCCTGACTCTTGGGAAATCCAAACAGCCTAATGTGATTTTGGCAGCTCCTGTTTCCCAAGTTCCATACTTTCTCTTTTGAACACACAGGGCTTTCCTCTAGGTCTCCCATACGTACAATAAATAGGATGCTAACATACTGCATGACTGCTAAATTCTAGTTCATTCAGTTCATGGGAACTTCATGACTGCTCGCTTGTTTTCATACGTTTTCAGTGGTTTCTCTAACACTCCTTACCTCAGGACCAACTGATTAAATGTCACTGTCTGCGATCTCCTGCCCATTGTGTTTGAAGATTTAAATTCTTTATTATACCTGTTCGATTACACAGACATAGCTTTTCCCTTGTTTATCACTATTTCCAGATTTTCTATTTCAGTTGTTATTTTTTCACATATAGTTTATTAATTCCACCCATATTCCTCTTCAGAGCATTAACTGGTACCTGCCTGATAACTCGTGTTGACTTACTGCCCTAGGCTGCCGAGTAAAACATCCTTCAAGGACATGCTGTTTGGTTATTCATGGAGCTCTGTATTCTCCAGATTGTTCAGTCCCAATTTTTCACAAACAGTTTCATAAACTAAAACTGCATTAGAAAACTCACTCTCCACTGCAGCTGATGATTTAATGCAAATTGTCAAGATATTCTGCACCATTTACGAAAAATGTTTAGGAAAGAGAAAAGTAACATCTTTCCATACAGCTTATAAAACACTGCAAGATCTACTCAGAAGTGCAATAGACTTCCTGTAAAGCCTTGATAGAGACAAATTTTAATCATATATTTCTTCCCACGTCGCAACCCTGAATGAAGTGATTTTGATCTTTGCAAGCCTAGCCCACTCTGAGTTACCTTAGAGGTATTAAAAATGTTTATTATCTTCATCAGTTTGGTGTTGCTACTTATTATTTTATTTAGATTTATTTAAAGTGCTCATCTACAGCTCTATTATATTACTCTGCTATTCATTTCCCTTAATCAGAACATTCAGTAAATGCTGTTGCTATAGCAATACTGCAACTTTTCATATGACCAAATTCTTGCCTATTGACACCTGTGCATAGAAATTTAGAAATAATTCTATCAACAGCAAAAGTGGTCATCTAGGAAAAAGCCACCTCTCACTTTGAGAGCCTGTTTGCATGATGGCATCAATTAAGAGCATACCTAAGACATACTCACCCTGATATATTACGTGCCTAATAACAGGCTAATAATCAAGCATGAAAGTGGCTTCTCTACCTTCGTACCCCACAGAGGATGTTTTACATCAGCAAGATTTGAAAGCAGCCCTGCACAGCCTGGTGTTAATGGCTAGAAATAGGTCAGAGATTCTACATTAAATATTTAATGACCTAAATTTCCATGCAAGTGGCACAGTGTAGCTGTCCTTGCTAATCCAGACTAGCAAGTAATAGAAACGTGCCACTCTTTGGACCTAGGTTCACGGGACAGAATTTGTTTCCCCATTTTCCTTTTGCTTGACCCACATAAAGCCCTCTCAGTAAAGATTTAGTATTTGAATTAAATTCACTGATCCACAGTTGTAGTTCTCCAGTGTGAGTTACGCTGACATAAAATGAAGTGGCGAATTAGGCCCTGAGGGCTTTAGGAATGATGGGGCCTTTTTCCAGGCCTTTTGGCTTGGGATGAGTTTTTGCCCACAGTGAATACATAAAATAACTAGCAAACTCTTTTACTTTGAATATCAGTTACAAGACCAAGGAGTCTTCATTACTTTACTGGCTGGGGATTGAAAGTTCCGAAATTAGAAAAGCTACTCAAGGAAAAAAAAATCTCTGCGTGGTATAATTGAACTGGTTATGAAAAGAGCTGTGAAGAGACTATAGAAGAGATCCAGTGAATGTACTACTCAACAGAACAGCAGCAGCAAGAGGAATAGGCACTGCAAGCAATTTCTAGGCCAAGAAGGCACAGAGGGGGATAGCAGGCCAAATAATGAGAACAAAAGAGAATTAAAAGTGCTTTACCAAAAGATTAATTTCAGATGTTTATAATGAAGTTACACAAATATTTCAGTTCAGTAATTCAATCTTAAAATAATGCAAATTAATCATACTTCGATTTGAGATCACATTCCCCTTGATAAAGTTTGCAGGTGTTTAATAAATTTATCTTATTGTAAAGATTCATATTAGATCTTCTTACCTGTGTCCACTTCTTGTGGTCACAGAAGTTCCACCTTCCTTTGCTCCCAGGGAACAGACTGATCCCTTGTGATTATTAAGGGAAGAGGATAGTGAAGGAAGAGGAATGATGCCATCCCTTTTATCCTTATAGTGCCTGTTTAAAAAAAAAAAAAAATCAAACTAAATATATATAGAAAAAGCACATTCATATACACATCAGAGGCAGGTGATGACAGTCCTGTCGAACTAATTTCATGCGACTCCTACTTGGTGTTCTCCTCAATTGGCTTAACACATTAATCAAGTCATTATTTCCTACAATAAAAATCCCCAAATAAGTTCTTTCCTAGGCTTTAATTCCGCTCGTAGTAAATCTACACACAACATCTACTGCACACACCCTGCTTAGCAATGAGGACACTTGCAGCAGGCTAAGTCACCAGTTTAAGAAGCAGTTTTGGATCAACTCTGTTGAACAATGTGAGCAAGTAAGTCCAAGCCTATTTATAATGGCTTTTCCTTTTGCTTGTCTGTGTCTTAGAAGCTGTGATGAAAAAACATTGTTGCCGGTGTGCAGGATATATAGCAGAACATACTGTTGCAAGCTGTGACTTACTTCCCATTTCTCTTTGGAATTTTAGTATAGCAAACCAAATTTCATTAGTACTGGATCCCCTAATACAGACTCCACTTACTTGCTACTCCTACACACTGTAAGTATTTATAAAGCACAAGCAGCGCAGCATCTGAGCACCACACAACTGGCATGTGGAATAAATCTTTTGTAAAATACAAGACTGGTAATCAGCACAGAAAAATAAATGTATTCTGAAGCATAACTGTAAAGCCCATCCTACAGAGAACACATTAATAGTTGTTAAATCTATCAGTATGCATACAAATGTCCCATTATGGTGTATCTGCAGACTTATTAAATAGCAGTCTTTCTTCCTATCAGTTAAACTAATCCCTTTCCTTTTTTTGAAACCAAGTACTCTGTATTCCCTGTAGTTGGCACTAAGCTTAATTTTGTGGAAATTTGACAGACAAAATAATTTAATTTTCACTATGTACTGCATTCAGTCAAGGCTTTGGGCTATATTTGGAACGACAATCCTTCCCTGCATCCATTCATTCATTAATCTGTTTTCCATAAATCTCATTGTATAAATAATGTAGGTTCATTATAAATATAATTAATAATGAATCCAGCTCCAAACTATGAATAAACTATGCTCTGGAGTTTTTCCAGAGTTTTCAAAGAATAAAAATTTTGTCTGAGAAATGGTTGAAGAACCAGCCATTTTGAACTGACACAACAGCAAATTAATATTGTAATAGGAAACTTCTAAGATCAATATAACAGACAGCCTCTGCTGGATGCATATAAAATCCCTGAGTTAAATGGCTGTCACTGAAGAACTTCAGAGCGAGGGGATGGTTGGAGGCCCAGCATGTGTTTGTTGTAGCACTCTGCTGAAATGCAGCCTTTATTAAGCCACACATCGTACAGAAATATTCTCTCTACAATGATTTTTCCTTTGTCCTAACTCCGTTTTTCAGAAGAATATAAGCTGAAGTTTCAGAGGCTGAAACAAACTATTAGGCAGGGGACTAGAGAAAGCATTAGAAGGATAGAATCAGAGAATGCACTGAGCTGGAAGAGACCTCCAAAGATCACTGAGTCCAACTCCTGACGTCTACACAGGACCACCGATGACATGTCCCTTTACCAAAATCAAATCAAGCTTTGTAGTTCAGATTTTTTTCAGCACTTAAGGAAAACGTGCAGAGGAAAAACTACTTGCAGGAGCTCTGTTGGTCTGTTTATGTTCAAAACACTTAACTTGGAGGGGGGGGGGAGAGCTAAGTTATCCTGCAATCTAAAAGAAATGGATGATTTTGCAAGATGTATGAAGTTTGCAACTGAGACTCAAAAGTTTTTCTTTTACTTTCTCTCACGTTTAAATAATTACAGAACTTGCATATAGTTTATTCTGAAACACTACTGTTAATAGGAGATTCAACATAGTATTAGTATTCATGGACATCAAACAAAAACCGGCTGAGGATGGCATATTTCCCTTCTAACAGGAAAATTGTTGTGCGAAACTGTACATAGTTCAAACAACTTCAAAAATAATGTTTAATATTTAAAGAAAAGTACTAGTCAAGGGTTCCATAGCTTCAGTAGATTTTATCATGTATTATTTAACTATTGGAGACTCTGAGATCTGCTCTATAACAAAAATGTAAAGATGGGTGCTGAAGTAGCCCTTCTAACTCTGTGAGAATACCTGAAGGAGGGTTTTTTGAATCTATGATATCCTAAATAGGTAGAAAATACACGCATGATTACATTAGTAAAATAAAATATTTGGTGGGAATTTTTATGTTATTTATTCAATTATAATTAAACTTTTTTCAATCACACCAGACTGAATTAAGCATTTCTGAAGTGACACCTGAGAAACAAACAAGAAGGAAAAAATCCTGCCTTGCCAATTTGCAGGTACAGGACTGCTCTCTCTGCTGCCTGACTACCACCTCATAGATTGAAACAGAAGCCATCATATTCTGTATTAGCTGGACAACTCTATGTTGTATATCAAAGTAAAATATCAAAACATTGGAATTAAAATGAATTTTAAGCCTGGGTACATAAGTTTCCAATGAAATAGCACTATATTCTAGATGGAAGACAACACATTTGATGGACCTCATTTCCAAATCCTCTGGCCAGAGCTGATGTAAAGGACAATCAAACAAGGCGGGGGCACATTTTCTCAAGAATCTGCAGCAAAGAGAAAATCAAGTTTAAATCTTTTCTACGTGGTCTTACAACAGCACACATTTCCTGTGAAGGTGTCTCCAAGTTATATTGTCCAAAAGATGTATCTGAAATAAACAGCTTTATTTCTCTGTTCTTTCCCTAGCTGCTTGGCTCCCACAGCCCCCAGGATGGACTCAGCTGGAGGAGTAACAGCAGACGCCTCGCACACACAGGGAATGTGGGGAGCTGTGCACTGAGGGGCTCATAGCACAGGAGAAAGAGGATTGCAGGTTGGTTGTCCCATGTGCCCCTCAGCCTTCAGGCTGTGCAGAGCAGGGGATTTGGGGTGCAGCCCCTGCCAAGCCCTGGTAGAGCTGCCATCGCCAGAGCAGAGGGCAGCAGGGTGCCCAGATTTGCAGCAAGACACATGAGCAAGTCTTGCTGCAAGAGAGGTATTTGAGACTCCAAGCATGCTGCAGTATTTCTGCTCATGACGCACTCCCAGGCAGCTGCTTTTAGCTACAGCTGTGGCATGAGGGATACTGTAAACAGCAGATCTATCACAGCACTAAGGTATGATAATCCCACCTGACTCAAAATGTTATACTTCGTCTGAAGGGGAATCAATAACAGATACTTCACTTGCAACTAATCTTCAGCACAGCTTCAACCTTGTATATGAAGCCGCAAGAAAGGAATAGATTTGCTATTATTAAAATTATCCAGAAAATATCAAATAAAGACAAACTTCAAAGACTTTGCTATTTGTTCATGGTTATCCTATAAGCAGAAAGATTTGTTCAGTTTATTCACTGAGTAAACTGCTGTGATTAATTTTTCAGACAACAGTGCCTTTTATACGAAGAGACATTTAAAGAGCATGTGCAGTGAACATTTTATGAGTTGCATTTTATTTGGCCAGGAAGTCAGACAAGAGGAAGATGACCTTGCCTGACACAATTTCTTTATGAGACCATCTTGTCAATGATCTATGGCTCCAGCAAGCAGAATTACGGTTGCCCTTGGAACACGGGTCAAGTAATGTTGCGAACATACATTCTTCCCTGTCAAACCTCTAACTGATCCTGTGTTTTGCAGAGCCACTACTATTACTTCCAAATTTGATTTGCATGTTTTCAGCAAAGAGGTGCCTATGTCTGTGCATGATAAGTAGGTGCACCTGCCTTCAATTTTCTTTACTACATCTAATTTCCTAAGTGAGCAGTTCAAATATCATAAGATGGCAGTTGAAGACTAGCAAGATTTCAGTAGCAAAGTAAGGACTGAATTACTTTTAGCTTTCAGCCTGTGTTTCCCTGGCCTTGTCCAATTTCTTGACTAAAACTGAGAAATAAAGACTCAGCTCCACTAAATATAGTTGTCTGTTCACTAGGAAGCTGCAGGGTAGAAAACTGTTTTATCAAGGCATCATGCTTTATTTCAGTAACTCTGAGTTTTATGACCACTGTCTTAAAACTGACAGAGAATTTATTCCAACTTATAAAAACAGTGAAGGTACAGTTAATATATATTTGTGCGTATCCCAGAAAATATATCTGCTGTTCTGTTCTTAACTGTTCTTTTTCTGATGAGAACTAGTGAGTTTGCAGCTGAAAACAAATATAAGAGAAATAACGCTTTGATGTCATATGTCCAGTTCATGTCTAATACTTGATTCAGTGACTACTGTGCAGTTGCCATTACATATCTGAGTCCCACTTCAGCCATCAGGATGTAGGCACCTCACAGGATCAACACACTACAATACAATCAATGCTGATACATTAATCTTGGTCTTCTATGGTAAAAATTTGTGTATGTCTATTACTTCTAATTGGAGCCTCTGAAAGCAAACAAGCAAGGTGTGAAATATTACTTCTTTCCTAAGAAGATTATACTTATCATTTGATATAAGAAGATTATTCCACTGTAAACAGAGAAGTCAGTAGAACTTTCCAGCACCAATATACAGAAATAATAATCGTGTTATTGAATCTATGAAGTGTTGTATGAATTATATGCTATTTCTCACCAAAACAAAGTTCACTCTGGAATAATCTAAAAGATAGAAAAGCAAAGGCCAAACTATAACTTGTACATCCCATAAGCAGACAGTCAAATATATTTTCTGATTAGTTTCTGTTAATATGTTAGTGTCTTATTTTTACATGATAGCATTACTTTATGCTAAAGCATTATAGCATTACATCAAAGGTATGATAAAAGTATTACCTTATACATCTTCCCAGTTCTTGTATTTTATTTAATTTGGGCTAAGCAGTCTACTTATTTCATCAAATCCTGAATTCTGTCATCCCATCAAACAAAAAGACAGAAAATGGTAACTATGTATTTTGCTGCTACTGAAAATTAGGTTAAATGTTTTTAAATCAGACACGAAAATATATGACTTGGAGGAAAGAAGTTAGATAATTTATCTAATATGATTAGATCCAACACTCCAAATAGCTAGTAAAAATGTCCTGTTTTTTATATACAACTCTTCTGAAAAATGAATCAGGAGTGCAAGAAAAAAGAAAACATTTGATATAAGTTTGTCACTAGAATGTCAAGTGTCCTATTGACACAATGTCTGAATGAGCACATCTGCTTTTCAAAATCATGCAAGCCATTTTTTTACTCTCAAGCTGGAAAGCAATATGCACTATTTCTCCCTTAACTCCTTGTCTCATACCACATCCAAATTTTCAGCAAAAATCATTTTCTGAATATGGGCTCTAATGAAACTTCAGTGCTTATAAACGGACTCTCCTAGCAATTAATTCTTTAAAGACATCTAATGCAGGCTTGAACAGCATTCTCTTCTAAAGGGCCTCATGACCTGCCTAACTTAAAAGAGCAGAGAGATAAAATCCACTTGTCAAATAAAGTCAGAATAGCAGAATTTATTTACTACCAGCTAAATGAATTATTTCATTAGCAATATGATTATTTGATCAATTTCTATTATAAAGTACGAACTGCACAATGGCAGAAAATATTGCTCAAAAACTATTTGTGATTTAACCTAGATATTAATTCTTCATCAGATATCCACAGTGAGAGAAGATCGGTACCTAAGACTTTCCTGCAATTTTAAAGGAGAAATTGTAATTTGGTATCAGGGCAAGCTAAAAACAAGGCTGGAGAGTCCACTGAGCCATTAATCTCTAGGAACTGGTCCTAACCTGAATACCCGTAGAAATACCACCAAAGTTATTTGCTAGTTTCTACAGAGGAATTATCAGCATAAATTGGCCCTAAATCCTAACTTCTTATCTTAGCAGAGCAAGGCAACCAGGTAAAACTAAACTTTCCAAACTCTAGCTGTCAAAGTGTCTTTTAACCTTCGTACTGGGGCTGTGGTATTGTCAAGTCACTGACAGTAATTTCACTTTCAAAATTGAAACACCCATTGCATGTGTTATGCATGGATATTTAGACATCAGAGTAGTATCTACTTAAGAAAACATTTGTTGGTGTTTGTCCCATGAGATACAAACTGAATTCTTTTGTATTCCTAGTAGGAAACAGCTAGCAATGTCTCAAACAAGTGGTATGAGGAAATTAGCAGTAAATGTTTTATTTCAATAACTGATGGCTAAATGCTTTGCTTAGACACTGCCAGTAAGAACAGAACAAACCTACAATGGGCTATGTACTGAACACAGGCTTCATCTGAATTGGGCAATAGTACTCAAACTCCAACAGAAAAAAGAAAGAGTAAGATGCATTTCAGGAACCAGCCCGAACACTGGTGGTTCAGGCTTTTGTTTCTACTTGAAAACTTCATTAAAAATATGATATTGCTTCATTAGCAATTTCTTTCATCCCAATATTTTCTCGAATGTCAGTTACTTGAAAGGGACAAACTTTACACATTATCAGCTCTTTCGTCAAATTAGAAAAACAAATATGAACATAGTATACCATATTCCTATATGATGAAAAATTGATTATAAGCAAAGAATTGCACACTGTGCTGGTGTTGTAAATTACTTCCTCTGTGGCTTTTACAACGTTGCCTATGAACATAATTGAATGTCACTAGTTTATGTTTGTAAATACAATCCCAATGACATTGCACCTGGGAGCGTGTAGGCACAGTCATCTGTTATGGAGAAGGATCTAAACATATGGCCTGTTGATTGGGGTCTGGCCCCAAAGCTATCACAAAACCCTCCAGCCAGTTTTCTGCCAGACTAACCCATCACAATAATTCAATGCTATCAAACAGGAACTTCCCAACAACAACCGAGAAAGTGTACAGCATTTGAAACAGGCACTTCAGATCTAAACACTACACATTTGTGAAAGCAAAGGTCACAGGCATATCTCTTATCAAGAGAAAACTATATCAGGTCCAATCTTACATTTTTATTCATCTTACTAGGTTGGCCTGTTAAGATCCATATTTTATTTTCTCCTTCTATTTGCCAATAACACCCTTCTAGACCAAAGCTTTAACAAGCTTATCTTTTGTGCATATGAGTAGCATCTGTATGTTCAAAGTTAAGCTGATTCTTTAAGTGTAGTTGGACTTCCTGTGCATGGCTCCCATCAGTTATTAGCAGGCAAAGCAGTTTCGGGCAAGTCTTCTGTGATTCATAAATGTGATGCACACACTCACTTACAGAAGGAAAATGTACTTATTTTCCTCTTTCCTGCAAGTGCTTTTCTGCATAGGATAGTAATTAAAAAGTAGAAATTAAACCGTAAGTTTAAATTTGTGAAAATGACTAAATGTTCAAACAGGCTATTTAAATAAATACCTTTGGATACAATATTTTTCACCACTGAACATAGGAGTTCGATGTATTTGAAATGAGATACAACTTTTTACAATCATTAAAGCCTACTGCAGGGTTGCATACTTTAGAAATGAAGGTCTACACATACATTTTTTGCAAGAAACAGCAATCAGACTATGAACTGAGCACCTGTTGGCAGTGCCAGAATCTACAAATTAGAGCAGTATCTGTTGGCGTCTGTTACTGCATTTGAATTTGAAACATCTACCCAAAGTAAATTGGCAGCATTTGGGCCACTTTCTTTGTCATACCTCACAGTAAAAACTGGCTTAGCTTGATCCTGAAGTGCTTTTAAATTGATAACTGTAAGTGAATGTGCACGATGGCCATGCTCATGCAATTTTACTTTGTATAAAATAAAATAGTCAAAACTTGGTACTGTAAGTGATAGCCTGCTGTTAGAACATATTGAAAAGAGAAGACATTCTTTCTAATGAACCTTTGAAATGAAAGGTTCTGGAGGACAAAAATATTCAAGTTACCAGCTGACCTTTAGAGTCATATAGGAGAGGATGTGCATAATGCATTATTCTGTCGGATATGCATTACTTATTATAAAATAATAGAGGCTTCAGTACTTTACATGTGACCATTAGAAAGATCAGAATATAACCCAGCCTTCGTAATATAATTGAGTGCTGCAAAAATATCTCTAATGATTGAAATACCAGACATTATGCAATGCTCCTACAAGGTAATTTTGTACTGACACAGAACGATGGCTGTCATGGCACTGCTGCAGCTTAAGACACATGAGGCCTTCAGGCTTCCACAGGCAATGATAATGCTGTATGTGGGGGTAGAAATTCCTCAGTAACGTCAGAATGCCTCAAACAACTGTTTACATTAAGTCAACAAAAAAATTAAATACTTCTGTATGCATAACCACATAATTCTCCCTTCAGTATATAAGGGATGAGCTTTCAGAGCTAACCACCACCGCTTTCAGTCACATGCCAACACACATGGCCAAGGCCCTGGCCTCGTTCAAGATCACCCCATATTATCTTGCTGGGACAGGCCTGGAGCTACCCAGCAGCTCATGACATCTGTAAGCCCACTTGAGCTCAGGCAAGGGCAGCTGACGGGATGACCTGTTTCCTGCTCCAGGAGTGCTGCTGAGCCCTTGCCTCACAGCAGGGGCCTGCAGGCTCCCAGGGACCTGCCACTGTCCGTGTGCAGCCCACAGCAAGATAGCAAGAACAGAGAGAACAGCTGGTCTAAAAGGAGACCTCACTGCAGGTGGAGAGATGCCGAGATTTCTACTTTTTTGTGTTACAGCAATTTGAGAAGCAGAACTATAAACTGGTGGCAGAATCTGTCATTGAGATAAATTATTTTATTTTGACACAGAATGGATTCTAGCAGTTCATGTGAGAACAGATCTCAGTGGGCAGCAATTTGATACTTATTCCATGGATTAAGTATCTTTCTCTGGGGCGATTTGCTGGGCTCCCTCTTCTTTACCGTTTGCATGGTCAGCATCTGCAGGGCATCCCTGGCATTCTGGTACAAAATGCACCAGAAGGTTTATGGAAGTAACCCTGGGAAGCAAGTGAGAACTCCCATACCCAGTAATACAGCAACAACATTTAGGCTGATACTCTGATTACTTCCCTCAACCTGCAAGCCGCACTTTTTAGTACAGCAAGGGATACCGTTGGCCTTCTTGGCCACAAGGGCACAATGCTGGCTCACAGTCAACCGGTTGTCCACCAGGACACCCAGTCCTTTTCGTCCACAGAGCTCCTTTCCAGCAGGTCAGCCCCTAACATGTACTGATGCATGAGGTTTCCCCACCTTAGGCGTAGGACTTTACACTTGCACTTGTTGAACCTCATAATGTTACTCTCTGCCCAACTCTCCAGCCTGCCAGACATTTAAATGAAACAAATGTTACAAATTTAAATCACCCCATTAATTCCTTTATTCCTGAAGCCATATATTTCCTCCAGCAGAAGACAAAACAAATGTTCCTTTGCACATCTTTTATCCACAGCAGAAGCAATAAAACTGATGTGAGCTAAACTAACTTTCTCTAGAAAGCCCATGTTGAAAGAATTGTTTAGAAATAGTTCCCCCCCCCCTTTTTTTTTTTTTTTTAAAAATTCTCCACACCCATAGCTTAAATTTAGCTAGCAGGCATAACCAACAGATAATGAGATGTGAAGACTGAAATGGCAGTGTGTTACATAAGACCACACAAACATTATTAGTAGGAGGCACATTTAATAACTGCTTCCTCTTCTTTCTGTTAAAGGATCATAAATGTTACCATGCCAAAAATAGGAAATTTAATATGTTAATATAAGACCATATTATCAGAATCAAAAGGCTTTCTAGACATTTATTTTGGAAAAAAAAGTACAAAATGCTTTCACTAGTGAGATTATTTTTATTCTGAAAATCAATGAAGTGGAAGAAATCCTTCAAAAAGAATGAGTAAGCAATTTATTAATATAAATCCTTTGTGCTCAGCCATCAGGGACGTATAGCATTCCTATAGCATTCCCAAATCTCAGGCTAAGTAATCAGAAGCAGAAAAAGAGAGTAAGTAATCCTCCTTGCTGTAGTACTTCATGGCAAGATCAGCAACACTTTGTAGCCAACATTTCAGTAGTTCCATTAGACCTATAGTCCTAGAAACATTGCCTCTTGGGTATACTTGGGAACGGTAAATACAGATTGTGAAATTAAGAGAAAGAAATTATCCTGAAAGAAAAAAATACAATGTTTTTATTCCTCTTTTTCTGAAGCAGAGAAAAAAAAACAGAAGTAGCCTCTGATTAGCATTTTAACCATTTTTGATGAAGATCTTTTATATTCAAATTGTATAAATACCAGTCCAAGAAAAACAAAAAGATATTCAATAAACTTCACTTATTTTCTTCCTGGATGACAGAGAAGTGCGCTCTATCTTCAGCATAGATAAGCCCATTTAGGGAACTTTCAAACATCATCTCTCTCCTCTTTCACTTGAAGATTTTATTCACCTTTCCCTTCTTATTTTCATTAAAATGTGGATGGAGTTTTTCAAATCTATCTTTTCACAGGATTAAATCACCCAAAGAGGCAACAATAAAGTTATGAACAGAAGTGCAAAGAAAAAAGTGCAATATGTGATTCAACAAGAACACAAAAAAGTGAAGATAAATACAATGAGAATATTTCCAGTTTTACAGAAACCACCTGTAAAAAACAGAAATACCTTGGAAATATTTTGCACAAGTCTACTTTTATCTGCTTCTAATACAGACACTGATTGATTACGATACCTTTGGGCTTTTCATCATTATCTACAATTCACAATGCTATAACTCAATTTTTTGAGATTTATAAATAAAACAATAATTAGAAACTTGCAAAATTTAGCATACTGATAAATGTAAGAGTAAAGGTGCATTTTAAAGTAGTTTCCTTGCATAACTAGTATAGAAGATTCTATTAACATTTCAAGCCTGCAGTTGTTACTACATAAACAACAGCTATAATATACTCCCCTCTTTCATTAGTTTATTCATATCACTCTGCCTGTGATAAAGCTGGTGCATATCTGCTTCTTAAAGTAAATATTTTATGGTACGAGAGTCCAAAATTAAACTCCATTATTGATTACAAGCTGTATTACCTTTGAGTTCTGTATGCACAGAATAAAAACAAAGGTCTCACAGTTAAGGTATTAGAGAAAGTTTAAAACCAAGAGATCATTTTCTATCACTCTGAAAGCACTGCTTGCGCCACAAGACACTGTGAATATGCATAAGTTTTCTAAGAAATTTGCTATGCAACATTTACTCGTTAACCTATTTGGAAATAACTGTTGTATTCAGCACGTACACTGAAAGAACAGATCACAATGAAATGTTTAGAGAATATAAGGTGATTTATTTCCATATGCATTTATGTCTGAAGCTAGCGAAAGTTGCAAATAAATCACACAAGAAAATCTTGGACTACAGTTGTCAATGCAGTCCCAGTGCTAAAACCACCATAGTCACTTCACAGAAGAGAGTTTTACAGTGGTATTCTTTTCAGTCAATAACATCTTACAGGGCTGACCCTTTTTTTTTTTTTTTTTTCTTATGCTGTCACTGTATACTTTCCTGAACAGCAATACTAAAAAATATATGGAGACAGGAAAAAGGAACCATGAATGTAGGTCATGCTTATAGGATGAGAAACAGCATCTGGAACAGCAGAGACATTGATGGAGGGCTTTCAGGCCTTGAATGCAGAATGCAATGATGTTTTAGCTGCTGTGCAGCAAACGTAATCCTTAGACATACATGCAGACAAACAAAGAAGCTCCCAAATATTACCGGGTCATGTACCTAGTAAAATCAGCATTGCGGTATGAAGTGTTTGTTTCTCATTTGGAATGCCATACCGTAGAACTCATCATTTCAGTGAAGCATTTCTAGACTTCATAGTCAAATACATGCCAGAGAGATTTAACTAGGGCTGGTGAAAAAACAAGATTTATGCTTCTTAGAAAAAAAAAAAAAAAAGAAAGAAAGAAAAGGGGAAAAAAAAAAGACCTCACATCATCACAAGATTTGGAAATAAGAACAACAAAAATCAGAAACCAGAGGAAGAGAGAAATAACCTAAGACAGCCAAATAGCTTATTAGCTGGGTCACTCAACATTTCACGTGATCCAATTAGGTAGCTAATCCCTACACTACTGTTCCCTTTTTCTTATTTTCTGGACCAGAGAAACACTCCCAGTAGAAACTTCAGATAGACAAGTATGTCATAAAATGAGAAGCTATGGTTTTGATGAATCAGCATTTTCAGGAAAAAAAAGGTTTCATCAGCAAGCTCCTACTTCAGCCTAATTATAACTGCTTTTTTAAACACATCAGTATTTTGGACTGTGAAGCAGAGGAAAACAATATAAAGGAACTATTATTGTTTTTATGTTTTGCATATTTCCATTATAAGAAAAACATTTAAATATATCAGAAAGGTATTTTGGTGTTGCACTGAACTATTTTCAGCGGACTACTTCATTTATCCAGGCGAAAAGATTTTCCTGCTATCTTATATCTAAGTAACAGCTAAATTGGAGCCAGAAATAATGAAGTCAGGTTTTTAGAAATTTTAATCAAGAGAAATAGAAAATATTAAACATTTCATAATTTTAGAAATGTACATATGCAGATCTACCCTCTGGTAACCATGTGTACACATGTAATGAAGAGAAGGTTTGCCACACTAAAAGGCCTTAAGTATAACAAAACAATGGTCATGACAGCTCACAGTCCAACTTAAATAGTTCATGTCCATACCGTACCATTTAACATCATATTCTAAATATACAGTAGGAATTACCAAACAAAAGAATTTTAAGTGAAATTCAGTAGTAAAACATGTCACAGGGCAAAGTCATTATTCAAAGTAACTCAGATGTGAAAAAGAGCAATTTCCCTAATTTGAAGATCGGGCTGGCTCAAAAGTACTGCTCTTCAGTAGTGGCTTTACTACATCCTAGCAGCTGGCTAAGGTTGTATTAGAGAGCTCCAGAACATTATACTGAAGGCCAAGTGCCCAAAACAGCGCACCAAATGCTTCTATTTACATTTCCAGTCTCTGCCACACTACTGCCACAGTGCAGATACTTAAGTCATCATGGATATAGTCACAAGATGATGAGCCTTTAGAAATGAACTGCCACTTACTACAGCTGCCAGAGCAGCTCAGCTATTTGAAGAGTACAACACTTCTGTTACAAGAATTGAATTTTACTGAGCAAGTGTGTGAAGAAAACAGATAATAACAATTACTTATCTTCTCATCAGAGAGCAAAGGAGGAAATAATACAAATTCCACTAAAAGTCTGCTTCTATAGCTTATTTCTTCAAGCATTACGTGAAGTAGCAAACTACCAACAGTATCCACCCCCTCTGAATAAATGTTATCATATCTGAACAAACATTGTAATATTACAAAGTTAGCTATAACACTACTAGGAGCGTGAAGGAAAGTATGCTCTTACATATGTGAAGTTCAGTAATGATATTACCTCTTGATATCACATTTGCTACTTCTAGTTACTCTAAGATACTATAGTTCAATCTCTTTTTACCTGCCTGCTTAAGTTTCCCAGCTCTTCACTACATCCCATTCATCTACACACACACAGTGCTTTCACTTGAAAAAAAAAAAAAAAAAAAAGAATCACCTTAATTTTATTCAATGTCACTGAACCACAATGAGCTCTCAGATGTTCTGACCACTTAACTCCCACATGTACCTCAGAGACCCCAGTGAGAAACCATCAAAGTAGGGGATAAAGTCATGTTGGCCCACTGGGCCCACTGAGTTTAATGGAGATGTAACAGGGTATTCTGAGAATTAGAGAAGAACATAAACAGAGTAATTTGGAAGTCCTGTAATGTGTGTGGAGAAAGTGCATCTCCAGGTTTTAGAGAGAATGACAAGATAGATTTTAAAAGGCAATACAATTAAAACTTTCAGCCATCAGAAATGTCATAGCTCAGAGTGCGCTAGAAAAGACATTTATTCATCCCTTTTCTGAGGGCCACTGACAACAGCTTAGAAAAGACTATGAGGGAAATAGAGACTTTGTCAAGCGCATGATGTACATGAATTCAACTCCACTGATGCTTTCATTGTACAGAGTTTGGTCACATTCACTACTTATGGAACTGGTCTGATGAATTCAATTACTGAAGGAAGTCTGTTTCTAATTCTGAGAACTACTACTTTCAGTTTATATTGATTAATAATAAACATTACAGCATTTCAGAAGAACAGCATATAAATTAACTATAAACTGAAGCCCTAGCCTGTGGCAATAAGATACAAAGCTTTCCTTCGTGTTAGCTTGGGTGCAGCTTTCAAGCATATTCTAAAGGTGCTTCTTTTTGGTAAATATTTTACCTTATAGATATAAATAATAGTTTATTGCCAGATGTTTAAAATATCAATGATTTGGTAAGATGAGTCTTGCTAACCCTCAGCTGTCTCCCATTTACTTGAATGTGAAAAACTCAGGGTAAATTGCTGCCCATGGAACACAAATACAGACAACTCAAGTGCCCATAATTTTTTGGAGTTTTAGATTGTCCTAATTTAGATATTTTTCAAAGGACTTAATGACTCCAGTTAATTGTCACCCTGATAAATGGATGCAACAGGAAGACAATACAGTTAATAGAAGTGTAAATTAAAAGCAAGATGTAGAAGTCATCCTGCATCCATATCATATGGAACATGTTTGGAATGAAGTTGTTTGATGGGCTGATCATAGAAGTTTACAGCAAACTACCACTATATATACTTCCATAAATATTCTTTGTCAAAGCAATTATCTTCAAGGAAATTTCTCACGCTCGTAAATTGATATTTACACAACTACCTAGATATAATTGAAGAAAAACTACAAGTTTTGTTACTTCACCATGTTGTTGAATAAGAATATGAAAATAGTATTCTGTCCCGAGTGGGACATTTAAATACCTTTTTTTGCAAGTTTTATCAAACAAAAAAATAGAATAAGTGGGAATGTAGGATAAAATCGGGATATATACCTGAGTTATATCCCGGTTCGACATCAAGAAAGGAAATGGGAAAAAATAAAAATGACAGTACAGAAGTGGATATCACTTGCCTCAGCAAGTCTGCATCAATGTCTAATTATTTGTGATTTTTGTGGTTCTGATTTTTATACTTTAACCAGAGACTACATATGGGGTAAATACTGGTTCATACTACACTATCTGTCAAAGATATCTGTAGACCATTAGGTACTGTCACTGCTAAGCAAAAATTGCAAGCTCAAGAACTGAGAATTATGCTGCTTTTCAATATGTTGTAGAGCTCAAGTATTTTATTTGCCATCAAAAGCACATATAATATTGCCTCTTGAAGGCTATTTATAACCACAAAGGCAATTTTGTCCTCTTTGACTAGTTAAAACTTTTATCTCTGGCACTCTGGTTCAGAAGATACTCCTCACAGAACAATTTTTAACTATTACTGTCCCTTTCTATGACTCTTAGATGAAGTTGAGCCTTCTCCCCATTTTACAGGGTGTGGTGAAGATCAGATCAAGAAAGAAAGAACAGAAGAAGGGAGCAAGAGAGAGTTGAAGGAAGAAAAACATGTAAGGAAAAGAGAAAGAACTGCAGAAGGCACAAGTGTGGCTGACAGCCCTCAAATCCCCCGGGATCACAGTCAGCAGTGAAGAGAATTACCTTGCGGAAAAGACACAGCTGGCAGGAAAGATGTCAACCACAGGAGGTAAAGAAAAATGCAGGTGGGAGTAGAAAGCAGTGAGCCACACTGCAGACTGGAATGCCTTGGGAGTAACGCAACACGGGCAAGATGGCCAATGGCTTACAAACATGCATGCAGCACATAAATTAATATAACACTTGATCACTCCTATCAGTCTTAAACTGTTTTCTTGGACACCAATCCAAGAGAATATAGAAATTACCTCTTCACTCATTGACAGGCATGGTTCAAGAGCAAATACTTTATACCCTCGTACCCAAAGGTATTAACCAGTCATTACTTGACATTTCCTTCTTTCCCCTAATGGGCCCCATTTTGTCTCCCCAGGTATTAAGAGCTGCTTCGTGGCACATCCACACAAGCAATCTGTAACAGTGCACTTAACCAGCCAGCAGGGGTACTGAATAATGAGCCCATCTGTACTGTCCTCCCAATCCTGTCCTGAAAGCATTAGTAAGCTCAAAGGGCAATATTTTCAAGGTGTCTCTGTCTAACCAAAGGAGTACTGTTATTGCTTTTGTACTTTGGAACTAGGCAGTTCTTGTAAATATATAAAACGAAAATTTTACTGTTCAGACAATATAAATATTTCACCCTCTTCATTTTGAGATAGCCAATAATAAAACACCTATTCACAAGAACACCTTTATAAAAGGGAACCAGAAGAAAATGAGAATCTTCTGTCTTTACCATATTATACCACAGGGCATACCCATTAATGGGAAAAGACTTTGTTATCCCTATGTTTACACTCAAATTAGAAGAAAACAATTAAATTACATTTTGGTGGAAAACTTTTTTAGTATAGACATCCAAAATAAAGAATCTTCTGAGTTCTGCTATGGCAAGAAATAAAATAAAATAAAATTTTTCTGATAACTTTCTATTCCTCATTCCTCCAAAACAGAAATGCAGTTCACTTTGTAACAGAAGGAGCAGTTGAAATTATATAGAAATTAAATGCTCAGTAATTAAATCTATCTTTTGTTTTGGATTGAGATATGGGTGAAGTAGATTTCTAATCAACAGAAAATAATAACTGTAACCATAGTTTCTCTTGCCTCAGTTCATGGTAGGATCAAAGCCAAGGCTGTCAGTCTCCATTTGTGTTTAAAATATTTTCAATATAATTGTGGATTTTTTAAGCAGTTGGCACTGAGCAGAATCTGAAACTGTCCCATTGTACTAAACTATGGTACTATTTTTTCACTTCAAATACTACTGTGGCAATCCCCTTGATGGCTAATTCTTCGACAGCAATTCAGTTTTAGATGGCTTATAATAGGCTCTGCCTGAATTCTGCCAGGATTGAATTGTTATTGATTGGTATGAAGCAATGGTGTAGAAGGGTGCATTTCTACAGCTTGTATTTGAATGAGTCAGATCTTCTGACAGCTGATTTTGTTAGAAAACCTGGGGTCATTTTGGGCACTGATTATTACACACCCTTGCATTTCTTTCATCACTGCAAGCTCAGCTTCTTACTCAACAAAAGATACGAGTCATTTTCTTTCTGAGGTTTATACAGAGGTTCCTTCATATAAGATATTGTAACCAGCCTTTCTTTATATATATCCTTGTTTCACATTACTCTGAAATAGTACATTTGGTGCATTAGAATGAAACATCCACTTTTTTTATGTTTGATCGCATTACCCCAGTTGGGCCAAATCCAGCTGTCAGTGAAATCCATGGCAGTAAACCACAGGAGTATGTTAATTCTCCAAACCTCTGTGAATGGTCCACAGAAGCTCCCATGTGTCAAAAAGGCCAGACCAAAAACTCCAAAACAAAATCAAATTTTCTCTGCAGGCTGCAGCTCACTGCATTTCTTTGCCTTCTTTTGTTATCAGTATCAGAACTGTTCTCATTTGTTTGAGGGACATATGTCTATCACTAATCAAAGTAATGTCCTCAAACCTCCATGGATTGCAAAATTTTCATGTTTTCAAAAAAAAAAAAAAAAAAAAGCAGAGAGAGAAAACAACAACAAAAATTTCCCTCTGCTATTTGACTAAAAGAATATTGTGTTCTACTTGAAACCAAAGCTGTCACAGACAAGTTTTAACATCACTGAGCTTCAATTCTGCTGTTGTCAGTCTTGTTGATGTAGAAAACACTAGCAATTATCAAACATAGTCTGAGTATGTTGGCTGGGACTTTTAATCAATCCACTGCAAGAGAGTTTAGGAAGGAGAAAGAGGTTGCAGGCAGAGGATGCTGAGTGCCAGATTCCTACCTCAGCACTGCCTACCAGCCTGACTGAAGCTTCCTTATAAGCTTATTTTTCCCTATCACTGTAGGCTCAGCTTCTCACTCTAGAAAATATGTACTTTTCTGTGCTGCTAAGTTGAAAATATTCAGGTTCCATTGCTATACTTACAAATGCCAAAATACACCAAGTCAACAAAAATTTGTGTTTGACTTCAGAAGATGAAATGATGCAATTAGTAACATTACACTTATTTTATTACTGTTGCTTTGATTTAAATTGTTAGTGGTTTGAACATCTTAATTTCTGAGTGAATTATATAATTGTTTTTGTTGCCTGTTTATTGATTTTTTTTTGTATAATTAGGATGTAGTAATTTACTTTATATCTCTTTAGTTTAATTGAGTTAATAATGTCTGCTGAAAAGCATGATGTCACAGTACTACCTACTTGGCTTGAAAGCTGGGGGAAAAGCTATCACGGGATGCAAGAATTTCAAAGGGCACCTTTTATTCCAGAGCTGTAACTCTGCAAAAGTTAGATTTCTGATGAAATGACACAGCTGCTTCCATGTTTTTCTGTTTCTGTTATTGCTTTTGTGATAGATCATATTAAAAAATCTTTCTTGACATGCCATGGTTTTCCCTGATGATATCGTTATCACAAAATACTATCTACTGTATCAATAACAGCAAATACGAGCAAGGACAGGCTGTATTGTAAAAGAAAACCTTAGCTTTCAGTTAGTGTCTAATAACTGAAATTGCCTCCCTTGAAGTCTATTAATACAGCTAGTGTAGCAAATCTGTCTCCACTGGGCAGTAGCACGTTATCAGCCCTTCAAATGTTCCTGATCACATCAGTCAGGAAAAGACCTCAATCTCCACTTGAACCATGTCCAGGGGCCAGGCTCACCTGGCTGTAGGGTCCCACAGTAACACTTGGCACAAGGCTACAGCCAAGCAGTACACACTGCATGGCATGCCAGCCTCTCCCCCAGAACTGAAATCCCACCCAGTACATACTGTTGGTCAAGAGATCTCATGGAGGCACCTGTGCCTCTAGCCCATGTGGTAGCTCACATACTGCTCTGCTGTCTTCAGCATAAAATTATGGAAAACAAAATAAATGCTGCACGTTGGGATAAACTACCTTTACGGTAGCAAAACAACATCTACTTTAGGGGTGCCACAAAATGTTTAGCTTAAAAACAACCACTATGAGTAAAATAATTATTTTCACTGGAAAGCCTGAATCTTGACATCTTTTAGAAGTCAAATCCTGTAAATAAAGATAACCCTTAATAAGCCTGAGAGCTAGTGGATCTACTCACATGTATGATGCAGAACTTATTTTAAAAAGCCACATCTGTTAATAGACAAGTGTTTAATATTGGTAGCCAAATAATGCTCAGTAAATGTATAACACTTTTCGTCTCTGAATTGCAGATAAATATTATCTGACCAAACTTTACATGTCATAGAGAGAAAAGTTAGGTATTATATAAAACCCATTTTTCAGCTAAAATAATGGAGATGCTAAAAACAAGAAAATAAAGAAGGAAAATACAATGACAACTAGTAAAGCCATGGAGAACTCTTCATAAAACTGCAAACTTTTTTTTTAAGTCAACCTGTGATGAAAAAAGGAAGCATCATGCGGTAAAAATGCAGTATTATAATCTTAGCTAAGAAACTCATTAAAAACATTAATTTATGTATAGACAAACTCAGCAAATGAATAGCTGAACACACACACACCAAAAAAANAGGTTAAGAAAGTAGTTCGTTTTCAGAAGTATCATTCTGTCATTCCAAAACAGAACCATTCTCACAGCAGCTCAGGTATCAGCCATGGGATAATCTATCCCTCCTGCATCTCCAGCCCACAGTATGCTCTGCTGACTGATTTTTCAGCAGGGTTGATAAAGGCATTCTTTGTCCAGAGCTGCCTGTATTCAGAGCAGTTACAGGCACCAAACGTTGTATTGGCTACTAGTAAGAATTGATATATACTCAGTAAACGTAGTTAAGGTAATTATTTCAGATGGTGATTGGTATTAGCACTTTCTGCTTCACAAACGGTGGTGAGCTTCAGAACTAGGATGTCCATGTAGAAAGGGGATTCATAGGAAAGTGAGGAAAAAAAGACGAAAAACAGCCCATAAAAACCTGCAAATTTGAGCACTTAGTAAAACAGAGTAGCCTTAATCCAGTCAAATCTGTTGTACAAAGGGCCAAACACAGTGTTATCCCTGAAGGAGCCTTCACTTTTGAAACACAAGATGGCCACGGTCTGATACTGAAATTTACCCATTTGATGCAAGTGAATACTTAAGTCCTATATTCAGGCCCACCTGAATGAATACTTCAAAATATTCATCTTGAAACTATCTCCACAATTTAACCTTCCAGTGCCATAGCCAGCAGCAAAATTTCCTAAATTAGGAAAAGTAATAAACAAGTCTCATTAAATTTTCCTCTTCCCTTTTTTTTTTTATCCCTCTAATGAAGCTCTCTGTCCTATAACTCCTCTCATTTCTCTAATTCTCTCTTCATCACTGATTTCTTTATCCTCTGATATGACAGAGTCTCCTATCATAAGTAATGACAGATCTAAATTTTCTAGAGGGCAGAGTATGAAAAGGACAGGAAGGCATGTGTTCTTAAAACTGTGGCCCAGCAAGGCAGATGGCTCATTAATGTACTAGTCTTGCCCTCTCAGCACGGAAACACACACACTCACTTACACAGAGGGGTCAAACTGCCAGGCACACTCCCTCTGCTAGCTCGAGCCTGGCTGCCTCTCTTCAAGCCGTCTTCTGCACTGCTTAGGTTCACCTTTATGCAGTAATGAAGTGGATGATTTTTTAAAACATGTTGGGACAGCTCTTGGTGCGCTCCTCATAGCTTTGAGTCTGACAAAATCTGAAATTCTTGAGAGCCCCTTGAGATCAGCAAAAAAAAAAAAAACAAAACCCAAACGCTAGGAATCATGTTTCTTTGCAGACATCATTAACTCAATTAAGCAAAAGAGAAATAAAGTATTTTATTGTTTGCTAATTACGCAAAAAAGTTCTACACACAGAGGCAATAAAAAACAGAAGAACTAATATAATTCACACTGAAATTAAGATTTTTTTAAAAACATCCCCAGCTTCTATCAAAGCGAGTGTAATAAAATAAGTGCATTGTTACTAATTATAGCAGTTCATCTCCTAAAGTCAAATACATGCAACTGTGATGACCTTATATATTTTGATAAATGAAACTTGAAAGAACAAACACAACTCAACAAATCAGTTTCCTTAATAAGGAAACAAGGTCAAGACACACAGATTTCCCTGTTTTTTCTACTTTTAAAGGTGTCAAGAGCACATAGATAAAGCCCTCATCAAGTCTGGCAGCCACAGAGGATCCCAGGAAAGGCACAAGGGCTTTACCATCTTATTGTCATTTGAAGAATGGAAATAAAATTCTGTAATGCCATGCACTGCCCCACCTGCCAACTGTTTGTCAAAAGAAAGTGTGTTGTTCCCTGCATTGCTGCTTCTGGGCTCTCCTTCTGGACAACTTGGAAGTGGGTAAACTACTTTCATACTCTAATTCCATCATCTTCTTAAACTAGATTTTTTCCCTAAATAATGAGGTGTACTTTCACTTATGTCAGCAACCAGTCTCCGACCTCTCCATACTTGCTTCAGCAATTCAAAGGGCACAATGGTAAACTTATCAATCCCTGAAACCTATAGGGGACAGTGCAAGGAATTCGGAGGGGGGGGAGATATGAAGGACTTCTCCCCTGTTCAAAGTTACTTCCCAATCCAAAAATTGGCAAAACTGTCATGATTGTGATTGATTACTGCTCTGTTTACTACCCCAGAACCGTGTTAATTAGCCTTACTTCACAACATCATTTAAGATCAATGTTTTTACAGATTTTATGTAACTTTCGAGCTTTCAACTTTTCATAAATTCAATTTTTTAATGCATTTCCACCAAAGGTAAACTCATATTTTATGCAGTCTTCAGCAATCATGGCAGATATATAAACAAAGCTTTACAAAAGTTCTAGAAATGAACCAGTGCTTGCTTAGAGATCTCTGTGATTATGATGCATTTAGAAATGAAAAGAATAATTCCAATTTCTCCTGAAGCTCCAATGAGAAAGGAAAAGAATGTATCAAGGCATAACACCTGTGTTTCCATTTCTGACATAACTTATCTGAGGATCTGATCTCAATGAGCAATATTAAGGATCTCTTGAGTTTCACAGAAGCTGTGAAGCTGTTGTTTCTGGAAACAACTATGGGTCTGGGTTCTTGTCTGTTATTGTTCTTGTTCTTTTTTTAGCTTTTGCTTCAAGTCAGCTCAGCTTACTCACAAAATCAATCCTGTTAACCTTAGTTACTGCAGATCAGGATTCAAGCATGTTGGTAGGACAGTGGGAAAAAGAAAAAAGAAAAAAAAAAAAAAAAAAACAGAAATTGAAGTAAGTCTGCCTTCCTATAAGGTCACACAGATTCCTGGGTCAGTGGATCCCTGCTGAGACTCTTCTTGCTAATTGATTTTCTTGCCCAGCAGTGACCTGCAGACTCTCCAGGAGCTAAAGGAACAGGAGATGCACTTTTTAGCAGTAACGTGTCATTAACAAAACAGCTGTCTCAAGAGGATGAAGGCCTATGTTATTTTGTAACATACTTAGATGGATGACATATGCATTGTATGTGTTTAAGTGTGCACATTGCCTCTTATGGGTATAACCCATGATGCATCAAAGCAGCAAAATTACTGCTCAATAAGCCTAGGAAGAACAGAACTCTTGGGCAACAACAACAAAAAAAAACCCTAATCATCTTTTACTCGGAGGTAAGGATAGTTGACTTTCTGTCTATTAGTGTAGCTTTTGATGTGATAGTGTAATTAAATTTCAACTCAATGTGTCCAACTTCTGCAACAAATGATATATATTTCTCTTTCTTCTCTTTGTGTTGAAAATATATCCTGGCTGACTAGAATCACTGTGGCAAGCTGTAAATGATGTATGAAATGAAAAATCCCTGCTCACTGCAAAGAGAGAATACAGAGAGGGCTCAGCAATTGCTGCTGGGCCATGCTATTTGCTGAAATATTCAGCTCAGATATGATCACAAAAGCTTGCCAGTGCTGACACTAGGCAGCAAGATGCATATATCATTTTTCAATCTTATTCAGGACCAAACGACTAAGTGATAGCAGACATGATAAATTCAGATAGATAAATAAATAAATAAATTACAAAGATCCCAAATGTAAAGCAGTGTTAGTTGTTGTTTTTATTTACTCCAATGACTAACGTCCCTCCAATGACTAGTCCCTCTGTTTCATTAATGCTCTGAACTTTTGAAATTCAGAAAATGACATCAAGAAGGGATGGACAGATAGAAAATCTATTAAATGACAAATGGTTTGAGCATTCCAGAACTACTTGTATAAACTACTGAACATATATTGAAACAGTGCAATTAGGGTACACTGCCATCAGGAGTGTTCTCTGAACATCTCTGACTAAAGTCGGAGGCAAAGACTCTCCAAGACTATTGCATAAAGACAAGGAAATACATCTGTATCTCAGCACAAACAAAAAAAAACTATTTACCTTCCTATACAGCACTGTTGATACATTGGAGATATTTATATTAACTGCTAGGACTGAGACTGTGACTTAGCAGTAAACAGACTTGTGCAGATTGTGGAATTCCTGCTAACCTCACACCCCCCGTGTGTTGACAACACACAGCTCACAGTTTTCTCCATTTTACCAAAGGCAACTGAAACAAAGCCATGCTGTGAACTGAATCATAAATCTGATCTGACTTTAACAAATCCTACCTAAAAGAAGGAAAAAGGAGGGCAATGAGTGTTTTGTTAAGCCAGATAATTTCTCAATAAACAGAGGGAAGGACAACATGAAATATGACTAAGTTGCTGAGGCTGCACAAGATAATGCAGGGCATGGTTGGCGCTCATTGTGCTACTAGAAGCATCCAGGATGGATACCAAACACTACAAACAACTGTTTGGAAAAGCTGTCAATTACTAAACTTCAGGTGTAAGAGCTGGGAAGGGCAAGACTGAAAAGATAGTGACTGTCTTTGCCATACATTTATAACTTCTTAGTCCTGTGATGATTGTGAGCCTGACTGACAAAATGCAGATCATGTAGCACCTATGGGGTTGTCTTTAAAGATTTTTATTCTTGAAGCCCTTCAAAGATCACACAACAAGTTGGAATTTGAGATTTCTTTCTGCCTCTGTGTTCTTCCTTCCTTCTCTTCCATTGAGCTGGCTGCAAAGGTTAGAAACTTGTCTCACCTCCCCTGAAGGCAACCAGCAAAAGGGAGCCTTAAAAAATCCTCAGACTTTAAAATGTATTAGCTGTCAAACTTTGGTTTTGTTCAGACATTTTTTGCATACACATTTTCATGCATTATGGAGGTTTGGAAGTCTAGCTTTACATACTTAATGTTTAACCTTCCGGGCATATTTTTGACTTCTTACCCCCTCTAAGTGAATGTTAATTCAAACTAGTCAAGAGGGCATGAACTTGAACAGAAGATCTCTTTCCCAATGTCATTTTCTCCAGACCTTTCACAGATAAGGTTAGATATATGTGTCTGATCCAAATGTGGTGCAAGCAGTTAATGGCCCTCAAAGCACTCGTATAGCACCTTGAGGCTAGAGTTGATGAACTGAAGGAGCAGGGAAACACCAATGTCTCTACAGAAATAGCAAAGCAGTCCTACATCAGAGCTGACTATTCCTACCACACAGCAGGGATATATACAGGCCATATAAGGTGAATTGGGGTGGGGAGAGAGGAAGGTTCCTGTTTTAAAATACAGAGAGAAGACTACACTGTATAATCTATTTAGATCTATTGTACCCACAAGAATACAAGCCCAAATGACAGAAAACAAACATGTTAGAAGTGTCATTGTGTTAATCACTTCTTGATCTGGGAATGAACTCTGACTGCACCAGGCATTTTATAGAAGGTCTTTTTCCTTGTGTTTAAACAGTGACTAGTACAATGACAGTATGGTCTGCAAACAAGGCTGCTGTGCATTGCTGTAGTCTGGATGTTTTTCCTACACATAATTTATTCTGAGCATTGTTCTAACGTCTAAAATCCCCAGTCATGGAGCAGGATCCCACTGAGAAAACCAAGTCTAATAAAACAGCAGTAACAGGCAACTTCATCCCTTTGTCTATAAATTAGGTAGCTTAATATTGTTACACCCTGAAGATGAGCAGAACTCCATCTGCGCACAGCTTTCTGCCTTTGTGTGTGACCAGGTGCCTAAAGCCTGAACCAGCATTTGCTGCCTTCCTGCAGCAGGGAGGACCAGCTGGGAGCTCCCACTGCTGCTTCGCTGTGGCCTACCAGGGAGACCAGCAACCAGGAGGCAGCCCCCATGGCTAACAAATTTGGACAAATTCAAATGAATGTTCTGAGAGTGTAGAAGAGGGATTTTCCAACTGTCTCCTGAACATAGACACTGCTGTCTACATTCACAGTCAGCAAAAAGGGGGGGAAAAATCTGATACACTAAGAAAGTCTCAAAGAAAACTAAGATTAAATTTGAATACTGAATAGTTAAAGATGTAATAAATAAATGAATAAATAATTTAGTTCTAATAAACAACAAAACAGAGGCTGATGCGCTAGAAAAATAGAAAACAAAGGGCAAAAGAAAGGGACAGAAGTTAAAGAACTGAATTGTTTTTGGTAGGAAACTGTCTAAGGGCAATACCTGACTCAGCTCTCTCTCTCTCTACAGTAACTGGAGCAGGATGTACCTAGTGTGTGAATGTTTAAAAAAGAGGTGTGTCTGGAGCTGTCTCTCTCCTTTCCTTCTCCAGCAAGAACAGGTATTTGACAACACAAACCCCCATGGTGCTCATTGATATGGAAGATAACCCTAGCATCAGCATGAACTGTTTTGGATTTCCTACTTCCTGGAGAAAAGAGCACTCCAAGTTTGCAATTTTCACTCTGATAAACCTTATGAAAAAATGAGGAAATCTTTGCAGTAAAACAAGAAATGTATTGCCTAGTCTCAAAATCAGACTGTTAGCTATAGCATTGGTTACAAAAGGTCACAAGTAAAACCCAATTTCAGTCTAATCTTGTTTCGATTAAAGTTTCATATTTACCAATGGAATACTTTTCTAATTGCTTACTCTTACATGGGATTTCAAGATATATTTGACATACTTCAGACAAAAGTTCAGAGTTAACAAACATAACCTGTCTCTTGAATGCCATTTTCATTAATCAGCAATTTCATCACACTGGACCCAAGTGTATGCTCATTTTGAATTCTGCTCTGAGATGCAAATGTTCTCACTGTCTCTGCCGACCAGTCGTCTTGGGTACCAACTCTACTCTGTTACGCCTGTCAGTCAGAAGATACACGGGCTCTCAAAAACCTGTTAATGGCTTCTTCCTGATAAATTTGAGTGTTAAAGTTATTCCTGCTTTATACATACCAGTTGTCTGCTTCCCCTCTGTAATCTGTTCATTATACATATATTCTTTCATATGAAATACCATAAGAATGGTCATACATACTTTCTGTGAGGTTTGTCAGTTATTTCATTAGCTTTCTGTATTGCATACATAACATTCCTGGGGTGTGTACCTTGGAGTGTGATGCCAATGCACTCTGCAGCAAGTTTCACAGTTCTGGTCCCCATGTGACTCATAGGATTCCTTCATATGGGACTTGGGATGGTGCATGTGTGCTCCAGACACGTAGCTAAGACACAGTCAACTGCATCTGGGAATGGGAATATCCTCTCAAAATTAGCCGTATCCATAGACTAGGGTTGGTTACAGGAGGAAATATGTAAGTGCAATAGCACATGGAGACAGACATTTTCACACAGACAACCTAAGAGAACTTCAGAATGAAATGACTGAACTGAATATAAAAAAGTTTTCAACCTAAAATTATCTACTACCACAGGGGACGAAAGGGCATTGTTAATTTGTGATTATCCTTCAGAAAGGTATAAGGGTGGTTCGGGAAACGAAACTGTACCAGAAAAAGCTTCAAACACTCACGAATACGCCACTTGTCTCACTTGGAGCTGAGGGTTCAGCTCCACACAGTTTCCTGCTCCCTTCAGCTCCCTGCTTGTGCTGTTCTCTTTTGTCTTACTACTCCTTCTTTACAAGCTTTCTGAGTTTTGCCTCACTGGCCCTTATCAAAGCCTGGGGCAAACTCACCCCAGGTCAACCCAGTTTAGTCACAGGTGCAAGTGATCTACCAGTATTTCCTGGGCCAGCCATGCCCCTCCACCGCATACTCAATCATCAGTTCATGCCACAATCATTTCCCTACAGAGACATCAGTAATTTTTTTCAAAATAAAAAAATAAATTCTGAAACAACTGCAATGAGAATAAATTAAACATGCTAGGAACAAAAAAGCACAGCTCCTACAAAAGAATATGAGTCACTGTCATCTACTTAGCAGTTTGGGGATTGTAAACAATGAAACGAGGAAGAACTGGGAAATATTTATATAGACTTCTAAATCTTTTGACAAAAGAAACTAGATCTTGAAGTCAAACAAACAACATCATAGATTAGATACTGACTTGAAGACAAGAAGTATCAATAAAGGAACAGTTTTCAACATGACAGCTAGATGGACTTGAAGCCTACTGCATACTCTGGCTAGAAAAGGTAACTCGCTATCTCCCTTATTCTCTGTTTTCCCCACACAATTAGCTGTTTATGTGTTTTTAATTTATCTTGTAAAACATTCAAATAAAGAATATTCTCCTGAAGCACCTGATTACTATGACCCTCGCGTCTTGACTAGAATTGCCATACACTCATGAGTGAAATGTCAGTAGCTGAATTTAACCTAAGGTTTTATAGTTAGAATGGCAGGGCTAAAATTTTGTTTAGGTTTAGAAAATTTGGGTTTAAGTTATCAGGGTTAAAATTTTTGTGCTGGGAAGAACTCTCCTACAGCCACAAAACTCACCTTTTTCTTGAAGCACAGTGGTGACACCTTTTAAAACTAGGTAAGAGTGAGAGCAGAAGAGAAGGAACATTGCCAATCATAAAGCCCAGTGAACACAAGAAAAGGAGTTTCCAGCTTGTTTTTAAGTCCTGAAACTTGGAGGAAGACAAATGCCCAAGTAAGAGCAATGTTAGAGACATTTCCTAAAATTATTAAAAAACAAACAAAAAAAAAACAAACAATAAACTCATACTGAAACATAAGAATTCATCACAAACTCTGTAGTCTTCTGTATCTAAAGCAGTACACGCAGAAACATAGAAAAGATACTCACTGTACAGAAATAGCAGGAGAAAAGAGCTGTACTGGAATTGCAAAGACAAATGAAAAGTACATGGGAGCAAAGAACAGTAACCATGAACAGCACGAAGGAGATAACAGGGGTGTTGCCAGTGCTGTTGCCATTGACACAGCAAAGATAAGATGCATCTTGGATCTTCTACTACATGAAAGTATTCTATCAGCATGCCAGAGATTCACACTGGCCATATGACTGTGTTGCACTTACCAGCAATACTCACTGCTATACAAGAGAAGTTTAAAACACTGTCTGGAGTATATTTTTCACCACAGTCAATGCAACACCAAACATTTCTTTAAAGCACTGTCTCTCACTCAATAAGTCAAACCTTGAGACAGAGTAAAGCCATACTCTCAAAACAGGCAATACATGGACAAGCTGACAAAGTTTTCTGCACTAATATCTTGGCTTGTCACCTCCCTCGGCAATTGATAGCAACTTTGGAAAATAAGCTATCTTTTCTTTATACCTTTGGGTTTAACAAAGATCACATATCAGAGCTTCATGACCAAATTAACATGAGGTCTATCCCCCTCCCTAAGGCCCCTTCCCTGGCTTTATTACTGCTGCTAATATTGTAAGTGTAGTGTGAAATGGCCAATTCACACATGTGCCATGTTTTGCGCACTGTCTGAACCTGCTGCAACATGATTTTTGGAAGAATGATGAGAGTAATAAACACCTTCTGGCAGAGGCTTGCAAAATCTGAACACATTTTACTCACTCAGTAATGGGCCATAAAACTCTTAGAGAACTGCAGGAGAAAAGCAATGCACATAACACATGCATAAATTAAAAGAAGAAATGTGAACTCAATAGAATGCTGCTCTTTTAGACATTTAGAAAAGGGATGTGCAGCTCAAGAAAACTACATATATACTCAGTAACATTCTCAGTTGTCAGAGACATTAGAGTTTACCAGTTTCTAAGAACAGATCTCATGGTAGAGTGTTCAGTGATCCAGTCTCACCCATCGCCTCAGCTGGATCTCAGGTTTCAGTTCTCCACAAAGGTTGTAGCAATGCTGCAATAGCAATGATGCAGCCAGAAAAGTTTTGAAATGAGCTCTCCCCCACTAACCTATAAAATGGACACTTGCATTCTCACTGGGTGACCACCAGGGAGGAATCCCAGAATTTACTCTGCTTCACTAATCAAGTCCAAACCTTACTGGAAAGGTTTCAGATGTTTTACAGCCCTTAGAGAAGGAAGTATTCTCCTTGTTGTCTTGCCTCCTCACTTGACTTGCTTTTGAAAGAACTACTGCTAACCTGCTGTGGTCTTTCCAGAAGTACAGTGATGTGAACTGCTGTCACGCGCAGCTGACTTTCTTGGTTAAGTAGGACAATAGTGCTTCTTCTTCTATGGCACCTGACAGCATTACATTACTGACACAGCTGGATTTCCTCCAAACCAATGTCCAATCGGAAGGATAATAAAATTGCTGTGGATTTTCTAAAGCCGAGAGACTAAATTTAACACTTTTGCTAGGAGAATTCTGCCAGCAGATCAAGAAAGTCCAGATAATTTGTGTGTTAAACACAAGCAAGAATGGGGGGAAAAGGCGTTACAATTTTGAAGTGAAAGTGATTGCCTCTCTCTGTTTTTCAGATTACCTACCTTAACTATCAGTGAAGCAAGGCAAATTTTTGCTTACCAATAAACCAATCTGATGCCTGAAATTGCAAAGCAATTAACATTCAGCACACTGTTGCTGCTGCTTCAGAGAGACCAGGAGGCTGCAGCTCCTGGTGTTGCTTGCAGCACAGGATAAGTATCTCCTGTATTTGGAGAGAAGCTCTGAACATGTGGAGAAACAATGACTGGACAATGTAACTGTGCAAAGAGCACAGTTTTGCCATGAATTTCATTTAAGAACAGGCTTAAACATGTGGGAAAACAGAAGTCCTTTATTTTGCTTCCCTGTTTTAGGAAATTAATCTGGATCTTGAAGGTACATTTGCACTTAAAGAGGGTAAATGCTGAATCAAAAACAGTAAAAGCACAAGAGGAAAAAAAAAAGGAAGAAAACAAAATAATGGCATACTCCCCATTCTCCTGCACCGTGTTAGAGATATGGTATACAGACATGGCCCTACTTCACTGCTGCTGAGAAGCTCCTAATCTTTGCTGTCTCTAATAGAAATTTGCTTTGGGAGTTTTTACCTATTAGTGACTAGCAACAGGTCAGCTAAGTGACTAATTTCTGTTGTACAAACTGAATGTTTCTACTTTAGTGTAATGTTGCATAGGACAAAATAAAAAAACAAACTTTGTTATGTTTTCTGTCTGGTTCCTGTGGGAATGTCAACTACATTAAAGAGCCACACCAAGTTTCACACCAAACACCGCTGGATGGAGTAATTCTTCCATGTCGACACTTCTGATATGTCTCCAGCTACCCAGCCATGGTATGTGTGCCGTGGTCTCACATGAACTGTCAGCTATGAACAAAGTCTAGATCAGTCATTGTACTGTTGCTAAATCTTGCCGTGTCTGTTTTTAATCTATTTATTTGTTCTTTCTCTTGTAATAAAATTGAAGGCCATGCCACATGGTAGAGGTGACAGAATGCATTTCTATTTGACACTACCACGACCCTGAAACACAGGCTCTTACAAGCTCAAGTGAACTCCTGATCATGTCTTTTGTTTCTCATTTACATAACACAACATTTTAAGAAGTTCAGTTATGACATCTGTGAAATATTTTCTTTAGATCTATGAAATGTATGGGTAGATTCTGTCTTTCAAAGCTCCTTTCAGTATTAGTCTTAGAGTGAAACTGGACTAACATGCTTTTCTGGTCTGAAGTCCAATATATCTTCCCTTAACATTTCCTGAATGATTTCTCATAGTTCAATATGTTATTACAAAGAAATACTTACAAATGAAAGAACTGCAACGCCTTTGCAATTGTTTCAAAAACAATTTTTTTCAGTGCATTGACTGTAAGGACAGTATTTTATTATTCTAATAACTTTTTTCCAGTCTCTCTCTTTACTGAGGCATTCTGGGAACTTAGCAGTGACAAAATTACTTCAGTTAACATTTTCCCATTGATCTGGCTTTGCTTGCACTTCCCCAAAGTTTTATGTTTTTATTGCTACACCTTATAAAAAAAAAAAAATAGAAACCAATATCAGTTGAAAAGTTGAAAAGTAGAAATGTTGGCAACAGTCCTCTGGAGATCATAGTTTATCTTCTATGGGGCAGAAAAGATTTGCAGTTTATGAGTTTTGCACGTTCAGAAATTATTTGCTCAGAAGCTTCAGTATCCTGCACTACAAGAATAGAATTCTGTTGGGGGTACTGTGATAGGTAGTGCTGTATAGAGGAGTTTCCCAAGAATATATGTATGATCAAAAGTTATATAATACTGAAGAAAAAGATCAGTTTTGAGAATTAGAAGAGAGAATTAGTTGCATATGACTGAAAATCATTAACTATAATGTCAGCATAAGGAAGAAACAGATTGACAATTAAAAAAGAAAACACTTGTTCAGGACACTTTTCAATTTTTCACTGATGTTTTTGCTATTCTATTAATTATTTAATTATTTGATAATAATAATCACCATATCAGTCAAATACAGAGATTCTAAAAAAGGACACTGAAAAGTGTCTTTTTGGTTCTCATGCTCTGAGCTTCTTAATTTCTTTCTTTTCCTATTCTAAAGTGTTCTGTCTCCAAGTGTTCTGACTCCATTTTGTAATGCAAGAAAGTTTTGTTTTATGAAATTTCCAAAAGACAGACATATATTATTTACATCTGTAATTACCATAAGAATTTTTGTCAGTGTCTTTTTCTTCAGTATTTTCAGCACAAAGATTCATGAATAAGCACATACTATGAAAAAGACCCCTACCAGGAAATACCACAACAAAGTAGTATGGCCTTTTCATGTTAACTAATTGTTAAGCATGTTTAGTCACAAATGAAAAAAAAAAAAAAAAAAAAGAAAAAAAAAACCCACAGGAATGCTTTTTGTTGTGGCATTCGTTAAGAACAAAGGCATAAACCAGATTCTTAGGCAGTCCCTTCTGACAGATTTGAAACCCATGCAGTTTCATTGAGCCTGGCTCTTGTGAATTTACTCATTGCAATAATATGTTGTATGGTTAGATACCATCCATCAATACGATGATAAGTTTAAAACAGGATCACAACTCCATTAGATTAAGAGGTTCCTTCATATTGCAAAGCGTTCAAAAGTACAAAATGAGAAGTACCGTTGCAAGTAGTGCATTTGTCCTAAAGTGCTTTGAAACACACACTTAAATTGCTATTCCTACGTTATCTAATCAACATCAGGACTACAGAATCTCAACACATCTGATAATATTAATAAATCTTTTGGTAATGAACACAGGTAACATTTCATTTAAGTCAAAATGTTTGCCAAAGGGCAATATATTTGACCATTAATTTAACCACAGGACAGTTTAAAATATTTTCATCTTTTGAAATTTGCATGTTTAAAAGAAACACAATGAAAGAACGATAAGATATGCAGGGGCATGCTCAGTAAAAGTGTCTGTTATTAATTTTATGCAGGTATTGAAACAATGATACTTTAAGACAGTATTCATAAATGTTTAAAATAAAATTATTGTTCAGCTACTCACTGAACATCAAAGAGATTGTTCAAAAGTACAAAAAAAATTATGTATGTGTATTGCACAGCTCAACATTGCTTTGTTCAACAACAGTCAAGTTAAACTAAAAGCCTTTGACTGCCGTAAACTATGTGACATCATTGAAGTTATGCCAGTGACTATGTAGGATCAAGCCCTCAATACTATAAAACGGTAATTTCATCTCAGAAGAAAATACTGCCTCCTTGGAATTGCAGGGAATGAGAACATTGGACCTTCACTATGAAAACAATATGGATAGGCCTATACTCACATGCCCTAAATTCCTTTTAAGTCTACAATTGTGTCTGTAATTTCCCATGGGCTCAGCACCTTTTAAGGCCTAGATAAGAGCCAATAGGTAACGTAAGGCACAGGGATAAAGTGAAATTTAAACTGTGTGAATGTACACACTATTGAAAACAGGTGATATTATTATCTTCCTTTCACCTGTGTACTAAAAATATTTTCTATAGCTTGTTGTTTGACATTAATGGATAACATGTATGAGAAAGCTCACTCCATCTGTTTGAGAGTTTTCTTATTATTCATCACAGAGGTAAGAACTGAAAGCTACAGCATTACTCATTATGGTTTCAGTGAAGGGAGCATGGGAAAGTGTAAAATACAGATTTCAGAACAGTCTTCTGATAGAGAATTATATTTGATCTAAAACACAATATGGCCTAATTCTAATAAAGCTGAGTAAAAGATTTTTCTTACCATGAGACAAACAAAACTATATACAGTCACAAAACCAGTTCATTTTGAAACATATGCCAAGAGTTTTCTTAAGCTTCCAAATGCTATAAACTTCAAAATATGCCTGAGGAAAAATAAAATTTACCACACAACATTTTTTCACAATAAATTTGTGAGCCATTACTTTTTGTAAATTGAGATGGTTTTCTCAGAAGACAATTGTTTAATTTTTATGCCTGTACGCTAGATCCTGAGACATTTAGGAAAGATTGGAACTCACTTCCGGAAAAGACCACCCAAAGTCATCCAGCACTTGCTCCTTGTTATTCCTGTCTAACTTGGACAAATTTTTCAAATAGAAAATGAGAACAGATCCTGGAAAGCCCAAATGTGTGGTAGATTGTTTTTCATTGAATTCACAGAATCACAGAATCACAGAACTGCAGGGGTTGGAAGGGACCTCGAGAGATCATCGAGTCCAACCCCCCTGCCAGAGCAGGTTCCCTACAGAAGGTTGCACACGTAGGCGTCCAGGCGGGTCTTGAATATCTCCAGGGAAGGAGAAACTCATCCTGGAGACTAACAAAATTTAAACAAGGAATCTTGTGCACAAATAGCTCTTGCAAGAATTCAAATGAGGTAAAGCAGAGTCATAGCAGACCACACTTAAGCCACTGAGGAGCACCACTTCAGTATGGCTAGAAGACTGCAGAGAGCACAAAAAAAAAATTATGGCATTTTTGCTCACACAAAAAGCAATTTGAAAGGGACCAAGAATATAATTAAAACATAATCACAAAAATCTTTAATGAATTTATGAGTATTTGATCAAATCCCACAAAAATGAAACAGCACCAGCTGCCAGCTTCTCTGGCAAACCACTTGATGAGAAGACAACAGCCTGAAGCAGCTTTACAAACCTGAGCCATCATACTGATAAATCACAAAAAAAGCTACACTGACTTGTTATGAATAATGCCTTCCAACTCACAACCAAAAATATATAGTTTCTAAAAACGAACACTATCTTTCTCTTTAAATCCTCTGAGTATTCAAAAGAAAACATCCCTAATGTGTATACTGTAGCTACTAATATTTTTTCACTACTGCTGTGTTCCCTCTTATGTCTATGCAATGTTTCCTTAATATGTCAATTTCACTTGATTTTAAACATTACCTTTTTATTTTAAACATGACTTCTATGACAGTACATATTTCTAACTGCTGTCTGAGCCAGTTAAAGCATTAGCAGGTGATTGATTCTCATCACCGTGGGACTCACTCTAAATACATTTGGTATTTAAATAGGAACTAGCCATTGACTTTGTAATCCCCCGTGCCACACTTGTCCTGCAAAAGGATAGTGACAAAAGGCTCCAACAGTGTTTGTCAGGATCCCCCACACACCTCACTGTCCCCATAGGCAGTGACTGTAAATGTCTGTGACTTCAGGCTAGCCCATGTCCTGATATTATTGTGCACATTCCCAGAGGGAGCTCTTTGAAAGGGTGTTTGCATTCACGTTAAGGCAGAGAATTCAGCTGCTTTCTATAGGCACAGACTGCCCAAGACAAAGTGACTGGCTGCTACATAGTCAGAAAGGTGAAGGACATAAACATATTGCGTTATTTTTTGTCACAGATTAAGGCTCTTGTTATAAAGGACTGAAAGTAAGATATCTACTTGCTGAGGTCTCATTACTCATGTAAACACAGTGTCTCTGTGTTTCTAAAATAACCAAATAAATAGGGGGTTATAAGTTACTGCTTTTGATGCTGATTAAGCTCTGGGTTACAGCCAACTCCTGTACACACAGGTGCCAGTCTTCCTCTCACTCTCCAGTGAGTAGTTTGGTAGCCAAATCAACACAAGACTCATACATGATAACGCCATAGAAAATAGCTGGTGCAGACTACAGGCTGACTATTGAGTCAGCTTGGGTCCATCAGGACATGCTAACTCAGCATGATTTTGCAAGTCACTATTTGCACAATACTCACTATTTACCTCCTCACCTGTGCCTTTTACATCTTCTCCCACCTGCACTCTCCTATATTTACTGTTACTCCCATTGTGTCTCCGTGTTTCACCTCTTCAAACATCTGTAACAGAGCAGTCCAGCAGAGAAAACAGCCTTTCCACATTTTGGGTGAGCCTGGCTGCCATTCTGATTTCCTGTCACCCAGACACTGCCCTCTCACTTACCTGCACATACAGGCCCTGTGCCCATGGTGCTGCCTTTCACATGCAGCCTATACCATGGACACAGCTAGCCGGCATCAGTGCAGTTACCTGCTTGCATCAGCCTGTCTATGACTTTTTACCTTTCTAAATGAAAATGAACTATAGCTGCATAAACCTTTTCATGAAAGTGTTACTTTACTCATAGAGTTGGACTGTTTTAGTAAATAAAACTAATGGATGTAAACTAGGCTTACATATGGTAATTGAACAATAGCAAAAGAATCTCATTAAACTAAATGCTATATTAAGACAGAAAAATCTAGCTGATGTATGACAGAAAATAAAACATACACAGGCACCTCAGATCTTGCACCCCTCTCATTCTCCACTCTACAGAAATTCCAATTTGTTAAGAGAGCAACTGTTCTCAGTCTTGATCCTTGAAACACTTACAAATGTATTTAAATTTTACATATATGAATCTGAAGGAGAAAATCCTCCTTGTTAAAGATGCCAGCATGTACAACTAACAATGATTGCAATGATTGTTTGATATTTGTGGTTATTGAGAATCATATCAACATCTGCCTTGAATTATGACTCACTATTTAGCAAAATTTCATTTTATTTCCCTGCAGAACAGAACAGCTGATGAGAAATTGCTTTAAAGACATCTCCCTCAGTAACCAATTCCAGACAGTTTGTACTACATTTCCCTGGGAATGGAAAGGAAAAACTGAAAAAGAGTGAATTCACTTGGGGCCTCTCTTCCAAGCTGTGAGTGAATGAATCCCTGTTTGTGGTTCTGCTGCAGGCTTGGAATATAGTAAAGTTGTGGGATTAACAGAAATCAGACATTCCTGTCTCAAAACTGAGAACTTTACTAAGAAATATTTAGGGGAAGAAGCAGCAGCAAGTAGGAAAAGTTTTGAAAATACTCTTTTGTAATTTAAATATGTCTGGTGTAGGTCTAAAAACAGCTCTGACCATTTTCAAAGAATGTCAGCATGGGTATTTACCATGAACACATCTGTATAAGATTATACACGGACAGAACATCTTTCTTAAGTTAAAAAAAAAAAAAAAAAAGGATAATTCAGATATATTTTTGATCTGCATTAAATGAATGTAACAAAATACTTGTAAAAGGCAAGTAAATATGCACACTTGATGCAAAGAAAAAAAAATGGTTCTAAATTAGTACAGTACCACAAGCCTGTGGAAGAAAAAATATCAGTTTAGAGACTGTTTTTTGAAGGACATTACTTTTAAACCTCCAGAAAGTACTGTTAATACCATATACAGCAGAATGCTGAATAGCATAAATGACACTACAGAGAACAAATAGCGGCATAAAAAGCCAGCATTTACCAATTAGTCAGTCTACATAAAAGCATACACTGTGATATGGCAATTACAGGAGCAGTACTTACTATGAGGCATATAAGAAGGATAAAACCAAATGAAAATGTAGTGCTAGAAAGTATGAGAGAAAAATTTTAATATGTACACCTACAGAGAGCAAAATATACAGCAGAAGTGTGTAATCAAACACTGTTTGCATAAGACAGCACACTGAAAAGACCAAGGAAGAAGAAAACCATGAACTAGTATATGAAATCTGACTATATAATAAACATAATAAGTAGAGTATTTGAGATTTGCTGCTATTACCTCTAATTTGCTAACCAGACTGTCTTTTATCTAACATTTTTAGTGTGCGACACCACACCGGAAGTATGCAATATTGCAAATGCTTTTAATGGACTTCTTGGAAGTTTCCTACAAAATCAGGAACTTGGATTTTAATTAGATGTCCATATGACCATAGGTGTCATATTCTCCCACAGCTTCAGGCTCTGGTAGAAAATTCAAGAAGACATCTGGTTGAGTTGGATTTTGTTTCAGCTCAAACTCTGTACCACTAAAAATATTTGGATAACAGAAATCATTTTTTCCTATATAGCAAAACATTTCATTTAAAAACTAGTCTTTAAAATCTTCCAAGTATTTCCAGCTAAGGGAAAACATGTTTCAGTCATGGCTTTGAGCAAGCTAAGCCATTTTGAATTCTGCAGGCTTGGTATGTCATTGCAAAGACACATCAGATTTGATTATGTTGTTGTGTTGCGTCCCTCAGCAGTTCATCAACAGACTGCATGCTTTCAATCCATTTTTGTGCTTCTCTGTAAAAGTTCCTTTTTGAAAGATCCAAGGCCAAACAACTGTGGATAACGACAGAATTTATTTTCATGTGAATGAGCCCTTCACTACTTAACTGACTCTTGGACCCTGTTTTGTGGAAGACAGAGGACGTGAAGAGCCAGCCCACACAACTTACATTATTCAGTTCCACCAGTATTATATTACATCAACTCTGGATACATAAAGACTGACATTATGAAATGTTGAGGGTGAATCTTCACACTTTAGTTAAATTAGTAGTATTAGAAGTTCCTTAAGGTAAGGATTTTCAATTCTATTTATACCTACAGAAGTCAACCCTTCAATATGTCTGTGCAGTCTATTTTAAATACTTTTGAAGTTACAGTCAGTTTACTGGCAATTGATTTTCAAATGCCTTCATATGAAGGCAGTGGGGATCATCCCAACACCCACACTCATCTCTTCCGGAGAAATCCACCTTAATGAACTTCAGTCGCATAGGTTTTCTTATCCTCTACCATCTGAGTTATACAAAATAAAAACATGTTTAGATTTGAAAATGGATTTCAGTAGTCAGGACACACAATCAATATGTTGTGTGAGCCAGGGACAGGTAAGACTATGTTAGCAGTGCCTAAATATGAGGGCTCCTTCAAAAGTAATGCCTCCTATTTTATTATGTTGGCCCACAACATCAGAGGCAGATGTTTGTGGTACGGCAGTAGAGGTTGAACCTTTCCACCAATATTGTTACACTTTGTCGCTGTGTGACAGATGGCAGCAGAGGGGCAATCTGACACAATGGTGTCTGACATGGAATGGCACATGAAGCAAAGGTGTGTCATTGAACTCCTCTATGCAGAAAAATTGCACCCACTGATATTCACTGACACTTGCCGAATGTTGATGGAGACCAAACAGTGGATGTGAGCACAGTGAGGTAGTGGTGGTGTGTTTCAGCAGTGGCAACAGTGACAGTGGGTCACCTCCACTGGTACAGATTGTTACAAGCATGGCATGTAGGCCCTTGTTCACTGCTGGTGAATATGTGCAGCTAATGGTGGTGACTATGTTGAAAAACAATGTTTTGTAGTTGATGATCTGCTCTATGAAACAGTGTTATTGTGCTCTTTGTATTTGTTATAATTTTAATGGAAATAAATAGGAGGCACTACTTTCAGAGAGAACCTACATACAAGAATACTACATTGTTAAGATGCACTTTACCCTGAACTAATGTCTCCGAGGTTGTTCAACACAAATTAAGGACTGATAACTTCCATATGTTTCTTTTTTTTTTTCTGGGGAATAAAGCAGATGCAACTACATCTAGATTATTTTCAAGCTCATTTCTATCAGAAAATGAACTATATACCTCCCAAAGATCTTTCTGTCACAATATGCAGCAACAAAGATGTCAGACCTCTCTCGCTTTTACTTAAATTCTGTATCCATTAAATAAGTGTGGGATCCACATCTAAATTTCCTCTATTGATTAGTAACAGTTCCTAGGGAGATTCCTCTTCAAAGGCACTTTCAGTTTTCCTACTGTGCCTGAGTTTTAATCAGAATCTAAAAGTATGAATGCAGCTATTAAACCCCTGCTACAGGGTCTCAATATGTGCTGCTTTAGCTAAACAATATCATCACACTGTCATTAGCTTTCACACTTACATAACAGGACACCGTTTTGTACTTATTAGATCCCCTTGCCTTTTAAAAATAATTTTGCTTGATTAAATTTGCTTTAAAAAAAACAATTTAAATGCATGAAAGTTTCCTTGATTTTCTAAATGCAGGCAATGGGCTATTTTTAGCTTAATTTTTAGACATTCTGAAATCTGCATTTATTTATTTTTATTCTAGTTGCTATCACTATCTATTATATCAATTTGGGGCATTTAGTATTTTGTGTTAGCAATAAAACGGTGTGCTGGATAAAGTTAAATTACCTGCAGTTGAAAGAAAATGTACTTATTCAGGCATGGAATCTTAAATATACATAAAGCTATTTCTAATGACTTTAGTTTATTTGATTTCCAAGTAAATAAGTTGATCCGTCTCAACCTGAGTCATAAGGTTTTTAAACCTACTGATTTTTTAGTCAGAAGTAGATGTGGTTATTTTTTCTTCTTCAAGTCAAAGATGTTCTAGACTTCAAGTCATATAATAGTCGTGGTAAATGAAGAAAAACTACTTGCGGCCAAACACCACAGCTGAACTAAATTCATCACCATTAAGAACATTTAGAAAGAGCCATGTAATCTCCATCCATTCCAGTGGAAAGATTTCATTCAACTACAAGTTGATATCCAGCTATGATAAGACTGCCATTCCCAATGAACCAAAAGGCCTACTTAAATCTCATTTGCTAACAGCAGGTTTCATGGAATTGAGATGCCGGTCCTGTTTCACAAGCATTTTTAGTATCTTTGTGCATCAACATGTTCTGCTTGCTCTCCACTTACATCCATTTGTCTTTTTCATTACCCTTAAGTTCAACAAATACAATATATAACCCACAAAAGAAAAAAAATCTTCAAAAGTTGCAGTAACACATGTAGTAAGGCACAGGGAACTACTGTGTCTGTCTCCTGTAGTTGCATCATCTAATCCCTTCAACTAAATTCCTGTTTTGCTCCCCCTTAAAAACAGTAAGATTTCTTGCCCTCACCACTATACTTTAGCTTGTTTCTTGAACATCTGATTGTTAAAAGTCTCTTATTTTCCACCTGCTCATGACCTGTTTATGTACATTCATTCTCCTGCCAACATGGTCATCCAGTTTAAAAATCTCTTTTCTGCCCGTAGCTTCATAGGGTTTTCCATGTAAAAACATTCCCTATCTCTATCTCTACCATTGTCTGATGGTCATCATGCAGCTTACACTGACAACCTTTTGTTACATTGTCAGTAAGTTTCATCAATTAGTAAATCAATTGCTACATCTGTTATTGTATATTTGGGAAAAGATAAGTCTCTTGTATGTTTCCTCCAACTCTTTCTTATGCAGACTATAACTACACTATCATATAAGTTAGGTCTGCAATTTTGAACACAGGGAGTCTGAATATACTTGAATTCATATCAAAGAAAATGGCTCATGACTGTGAATTTGCTTGGGTAAATCACTGGTTTCTTTCAGATGTACATTGCTGTTTACTAAGTATTTTTCAGTACTAATATAGGATCTGGGTTCTTCTGGTGTCCATATATCATGGTGATATAAATGAAAACAAGTACAGTAAAAGATTATGGATGTTAAAAATAAATAGGTAGCATTCACTAACAGAAATGAAGTCAGCTTTAGAAATCACTATATGTATACGTACATACACATATAAATATGTGTATATATGCATATATGTGTGTATACATATGCAGAGAGAAACGTATGCATATACATTTGTGTACATATCTGTATGTATGTAGATACTGCCAAGTATAAACACTGAGCTGGTAGGTTATAATTCTCAGATCTACCTTTTTCAATGTAGTGATAGCATATGAAACACTTAGTACTTTGCAAGTCCTGACAAATAACAAGAAAGCATGTTTTCTTCCTGCTTTATTAGAGATACTAGTAGTTAATGTTTATAGAATATCAATAATGCAGTTTGCAGTTCTGCATAATTAAAGACACTTATTGTTAATAAAATAACCTGGAAAGAGAATGCAAAACACAAGACAAATTCTCAGATGCCTTTGGCCTAATCTCAGACAAGTTTAATTACAATGATGTTGCTGTACTGGATCCTACAAAAATATTTTTTTGTCACTTAGACCTATCAAGGCATATGCCCATTTATGACATTTGTGAGGAGGAACAAACAATATAATGGCCCACAAGTGGATACTTACAGTTTATGGATTACTAGAATACACATTTGCAATAGAAGCTCATGAAAATGGAGGAAGCTTTCTGACACAAAGAGCTATAATCCATTATTTTAAGGATCTTCTGCTACATGAATGAAGCCAGGAAATTCAGAGAGAGAAGTAAAATTCCATCTTTATGCTGCCTTAGACTCTGATACCAATTGAAAGGTAGATATTCCTGTGTGTTTTAAGCAGAAGTTTCTATTAATTTCAAAAGGAAAAGTTATGTCCAGCAGGAAAGTGACTGGATCTGACCCATGGAAAATGAAATAAGCTAAGTTTCTGAGGTTCTACAGTAATGATAATCTGCAATATTTTGGTTTGATGTTTTGTCATTTCCCTGCTACAGTATTATTCTACTGAGATACACTACTACTACAGACAACTTAAAGTAACTTTCTGGAACATTAATTTAATTATATTTCACCTGCTCATTGTTGGCTGTTGGTTTTTTTAGAGGAAGGCAAAAAAAGTGGGAGAACAGAGGTGGCTTCTGCTTTGCCCCCCTTTCTACCTCTTTTAAAATGAAAATAAATAAATATCTTGACAAATAGTGCACCTGGAAGCCCATAGTTATGGTAGTAGAGTACAAAGCTTTCCTTTGTTCTCATAGACCTCATCTTGCAGTCTTGCAGTTAGTACGTCACTAACAAATAATCAAACCTTACTGATAAAGTGTCCCCTTGATTCAACATATGACAGCAAATTCCTCTGCTTATGAAGAACTGTTCTCAGTAACACCAAAAAATAGAGATGCTTTTATGTCATAATGTGCATCTCTGAAGTTTGTATTTCATACTCACATACCTAAGAGACTATCAGTATACTACGTGTGGTATATATGGAGACAAAAATTAACTTGAGATATCTTCTTTCTTCAGATTTTTACCCATCATCTCTGTAAATTCAATCTGAATAATGTACTCATGTACACTCCATGCTTTCCACTGCATTTCAAAGGCATCACTTTCAATTCATGATGTATTTAAATTCACAACTTCATTAATAGTAAAGCATGCTCTTGACCAATTTGCATACTGAGTATCCTCAAAAAACGAAGTGAAAAACATCAGTTTTAGTGCTCTGAACAAGCTGCAATAAAAGACCTTACTAGTGAAAATAAGAAAGTCAAGTATGTGAGTGCAAATGCAAATAGGGTGTTAGTCCTCAAGAATAACGTCAAGCACTGAAAGAAGGATAAAAGGATAAAAGAATTAAGATATCTCAACCATAAATCATTAAGAAGGAAAGGTACGTGTAGCACTTAACACTAAGCCTGTATTTTCAACTTCCAGTGAAAAATGATGTATTTTCCTTCGTATCAATTTATCAATATTATTGGAAAGTCTGTAAGATTTTTGTGATCTGCCATGCAAGTAATACAGGATGAATCTGTAAAATAGAATTTGATTTGTTTATTGGGACATTTTGGTTTGTTTTTTAAGCTTTCCCTGGGTGAATACGGATAAGCAGTTGTTTGTATCCCAGTGTTTCTTGTTTTTCTCTTACAGCATAATTTCCTATCAAATACAAATCATGGCAATGTGCATTGGCGCAGCAAGAAATTTGCAAGGATGACTCTCAGACATTCACATCAGTTATTGAAAAAAACAATCCATATCATGCAAGCCTTTGAGACTCTTTACATCAAAATAAGAATTATGTGAAGGAATTAAGTTCACAAACAGAGGATAATGAGCAACAGAAAGTAGAAGTTTTTTGTTCGAAAAATGGATAATACTCAAAGTATATACCCTCATTAACACACTTTCATATTACAAACCTTAGTTACTTTATATCCTTGTAGGAAAACACATATGTTTACAATACAGTTCTAAAGAATTTATTGGTAAATGCGCATCTACAATCAGATTTTTTCACACTCATTTTTGAAATGACTTAGAAAAATACTATTTTTGAGCTAAACGTCTGTAGGAAAAAAATTGCTCAGAGAACTCGAATGCTGTTATAAAATAAGCCCAAGATTTATTTTGTGTTTGAACTTAAACTATGAAATAGAAAATATTGCTAATCCAGAGGTTGATGGTCTTTGTTGATGTTTCCAACTCCTCTTTTCCACAGATGCAGAAACCTCAGTAACTACTATAATGATTCAAATTCTGTATTTTTCTGTATTATCAATTACCATCATGTACCTCATCACTCATATTCACCAAAACAGAGATGAAATTTGATGCCTTGGTGATGTGGACTATAAAAGAACTTGCAGGTAGACTGCTAAAGTTTTCTTCAGAGTAAAGGTATGAAGTTTACAATACATAGAAAAATAGAGTGAAGAATAGAGACCTTTGGCAGATCACTTAACCCCATCCAATTTTCCAGTCTGTGAAGTATTGCTTTTCAGCTTTTCTTTCATTTCACAGTTTGTGAATTGCTGTAGCAGTATAATATATTCTAAAATGTAGCATTAGTGATTAATGAAATTATATTTCTCTGGCACGACAAAATTTTTTACATGTTTTTCTCATCCCCCAAACATCTACTCTTTCTTCCTGGAAAGCAACATTTATCATACTTCAGAGAGAGATGAGAGGGAAGAATTGAAAACTGCTGGAGTTGATTTACTGAAGCAAAACATATCAAAGTATCTGCAAAATACATTAAACAGTAAAGTCTGATATAGCAAACTGCAAAACACTGAATGTTTTGTGTGGGTCAGAGATAATCTAATGAAATCATATTTCAGCAATGTAATACAAGATTAGAGATGGAATAATTCAGTCACCAATGAATACCACGGCAAAGTTACCAAATCTATCCATCTCGTTCTTTGTTTTGTTTTTCTCTGTACATTCATGTCTGCTTTGCCCTCATAGCATTCTCTACGTGCCTTCCAAATATGTTTCTTACACAAATGAGGTATGTCTTTAGAGAACATATTTGTGCTTTGTGGCCATAGATGGCAAAGCACTTTGCAAAGGAAAGCAAGTATTAGTGTTCTGATCACACAGAGGGAGGAAATGAAGCAGGCAGAGGTTAACTGATCAAGTAAAAGCCACACAGCAAGCAAATTTCACTATCAATAATATAGTGACAGTATTGTGCAACCTAAGACAGCAGTATCCATTGGACAGTTCTTAATCACTTATGCAGTCTTCTTTCAAGATTGCAGATGACAAAAGGGGAGCTCACCAGAGGAAAATTCAAATGTTATTATGTAGGTAAAAACGTGCATTGCACCATTCCCTCCCTACTAAGACAACCAGATGTCATGCCCACCTTGTACGGCATGACACCAGCAACAGTGCAGTTCAACAGCATCAGCCTAGACTCAAACTGCGTACGGTCTTACCTTAAGCTTTGAAAAAGAAAATAGCCAAAGATCAGTGCCAATCACTCTTAGTTTCTGATTAATACTGATAATATTTGTCAAAGTGTTCTCACGTTCACAGAGTTCCTGTGGAAAATATAACCATTCCCCAGCACACATTGTCAAAGAGTTATTTGTTCACTTGAGGTTTTAATTGAGTCAAACGATATCACATTGCGAAAAGGTAGTATAGTAAAAGGAGACATACCTCCCTTAGATTGGATCTCTATTTGAAAATGATATTTAGAAGGAACTACTGAAATTATAGTATAATATAATTTATCATATAATAACTTAATGCTGCAAGATTTTATCTCTATTACATCGTCAGTACGTTTTTCTATAGTGAATTTCATTCTTTTGATGAAGAATGAAGTGCAGTGCTAAGAAATGCTTTTCCTGACATTAGAAGAACCAGTAGCAGCAAAGCTAAAAATGAAATTAAGAACTGCACTCTTGACAGGCAGGAAAAATGACCTTTTGACTGCATCAGCAGCCTTATTTTCACTCAAAGCATCTATATACAAACATAGGAAAGGATTAAAAAGTTACTTTCCCTTAATTTAAAATGAGAAAAATACAATCAAAAGTGGACTACACCAGTCTGATACTAAGTTATTGTATCAGCTATTCCTTTTTATTGAAGAATAATTTCGAAGTTAACTCAAACTAGGTAAACTGTGCTGAAAAAGAGTTGTTGCATAGCTCAAAGAGCACGCAATCTCATGCAAAAACATGTGGGAATCTTCCTGGAGTTATAGTGGTATTTGCATCCCTCCCATAAATTCTCATGCAACTGCTACAATCTTCTGTCCTAAAACTGTTAGGATAAAAATGCAGACTTAGAATTCTGTCCTGGGGATTTCTCCAGGGTAGATCCCCCTTTTTGTTTAAGCACTGCATTACCTGAAATCTTAGCTCTATCCTGATCTAAATAATCAATGCTGCATTGTTTGGAATTCTGTCACAAATCTGTAAAATTCTTTGCCAATTCTTGTTATTCTCCATGCACAGCATGTCAAGCTGATGAAGGAAGGCTTGCTTACTGGGAAAAGATTTTAATTAATTGCAAGATTAAAGCATTGTCATGAAACAGATTAATAGTTCTCATGAGTCTTCACTAGGCTTCCAAAGCAGCAGTGTCAAGCAGAAACATTCAGATCTTGGTGCTTCTACTCAGTTTCATAGAAAACACAACTCAGCAGTGCATCCTTATCATACTGCTACCAGCCAGCATTCTGTAAAAACTAAGTGCAGGCTGTAAGCAGGCTCTTAACCTGGACCTCTTCTGCATGCATTATGGACAAGCAGCAATACAATATATGCCATGTAATGGTATAATACATTTAAAAATACAAATCTGGTTACAAATAATATCCAGACCTATTGTATTACAGTGAGTTTACTCTAGCTACATTGTCCCAGAAAACCTTATTGGATTTAGACACATTTCCTGGATATATGGCCTCTTCTTTAATATTGGTATTTTTGCCACGTGATTTTTTTTGTTTTTACATGTACCTACTGTAATTGTATTATTATTGGATGTGTAACTAAACTGGATGGCAAAAGAAAACAGAAGAGCATTCATTCTAAAGAAATCAAAATCAAAATCAATTATATCAGCTCTGTGACAGAAGATGTTGATGAGAAGGAAGGATTTCTTGCAGTTGGATGGGGAACAGCTGAGATGGTAATTCACTATTTGGTATTTTTATCAAGCAGGTGGGGAAGATTGTTTCGTCATCTTCTTTCAATATTTTGGGCATGACAAGAGTGACTTTAAATTCATAGCAAACAAATTCATCATTTCTTCCCTACTATAGATAAGCTTAAAAAAATCAGTGGCATCAATGGAAGCTGCATTTCTTTTTCAATATCTCTAAAACTGGCAAAGCTTTTCTTTGGTTGACTGTTTCTGCTAAACCTACCAGTTGAGAAATAGTTAAAAAAATTGCTTGTGTTAGGCAGGACCCATTGCACTGAAGGGGCAGGACATGGTATCGTTTTCTTGAAGCTACTGTTTCAAGCTGTCTGCAAATGCAGATAGATATCAACTCATCTGCTTAGGTTCATTTGACATTTTGAAGGTTATCTTTGTAACCATAAGGGCTAGAGGCTTAATTACTTCTGCAATGAAAGCTTAGATTCTGAAGCACAACTATGGCAAATTCAAAATGAACTATAATTATGTAGCAATTTACGAGACTACATAATCACATTATACATTGGTACTTTACAAGATGCTCAATGTGCATCTTAAGGTTGTAGGAAAAAATGAGTGATGCCTTTATGTGTCGGCATGCACACAGCTTTGCCCTTAGGAAAAGCACTGGGCATTATAACTAAATGATACATTTTTTGCCACGCATGCATACAAATATACAGAGCTAAATTTGCGGATCTGGACACCTCCTGCATATTTTAACATGAAAGCTAAACTTTCTATTATTACAGTATTTCCTATGGTATTTAACAGAAACTGCTTCTGAGATTAGCTCTTTGGAAACCTGGCAAGGCTCAAGAGGACTGTTCAGCTGTTTCATGACAATCCCATAATTGCACAATTAATTAAAATCGTCTCTTCAAAATAAAACTTCTTCAGTATGTTTCCCAGCTGCTGAGTTTTCAGAGAACACTAGAAGACTTTGTCTAGCATCTCTGCTGGATCTCAAGTCCTCAGGGAACTTTTCTCACATCTTCTTAAAAAGATTTTTAGGTGCTAAGAAACAATTTAATATCAATCAACACTAAGGAAAGTAAATCACACTTCTGTAACTTCTGCATGTGTTCCCTACCATCCTCCCCCAGGATCAGTGATGCAGATCTCCTAAGCATTCACAAGACTTTCTTTGACATAGCAACTCCCTAGCTGACCAAAGTAGTAGTACCAGGTAAATCCACTGGCATTTTCCACAGTTCTTCAGTGTCTCTAAAATTTGTAGACATCTTTTAGAGATTGTTGCTATGCAAAAAAATTTAGCATGCAAAGTTGCACGCAAACACAGTTAACTTCAGCTGTTTCTTTAGTTCATCCATGCACAAACCTACTCAATGCACACTGTGTAGGACACAATAAAATTCCTCTTTCTGTCCATCATGCTGAGATAGATCTCCCCGTAAGGATAGACTCCTTCAAATCCCTCCATAAGACTCCTGGGTTTTGTTTATTGTGTGTGAGATATCAAAAGAAAATTGACAAAAAGTTTGTACGTAACCGTTATTAAAGGGACCAATCCTGTCTGACTTGCACACCCTATGTGCTCTCTTTGCTCCTCTTACATTTTTGACCCCAAAGGTCTGGTAGTGCAGAGAAAATAAATGAATCTGCAGAGTGAAAGAGTTGTCAACACTGGGTCGTCAACACACTAGACGTGAGAGAAGAGGGTTACTCCACTGTCTTTCTGCTTGTGCCATGGGATGAATGCCTATTAGTGGCCGGAGGGTAGAAGGCTTACTTCTGGAACATATCCTACGGTTTAGTTTCTTTGAAAAGGGATCTGGTTCACACACACTGAGCTCTGTGATGTGAACTAAAGCACAGGAAGTGAGGATAATCATAAACTATCCGGGACTGGTTTGAGCTGCTATGACTACATAGCACTTAGTACAGTACAATTTGTCATGATCTAAGTAGTACAAGTAATAGAATATTAGTAAAAGTAATAAATACCAAACCGGGTTTACTGCAGGATAAAGACAGACACTGCTTTCCAATAAGTGAAGAGTAGCATTTATTACAAATTACAGCTTTCAACTTCTGCTCTAAGACTATTTTTTATATTTTTTTGTTTAACATTGGTCACAATTCTAATGTATAGGCACTGTGTTTATAACACAGTGAAAATTTTAACGTTTCATACGCAAGTAACAATGGAAACTGTCATGCAACCTTGTTCTGAGAAGTTTCTAATGCTCTTGTTAGAAATAGGACGAAACAGTACTGACTTTTAGTCACTCCCTTAGAGTCACTTTAAACAATTTGTAAGGAAATAGGTCAGATGTTAACAAAGCAAACTTCCTGAGTACATTAAATGGATTAGTAGGATAAGCCACACACTTCTCATGCAAGTCCACAATCTACCAATTTACTTTTATATTAAGGTAATATTTTCTGAAATTAATACCTCTAGATGAGTATGCCTTCAAGAACTCTAAAAGATGATATGATACTGTTGAAATGCAAGAAAGCATGGAACAAGGGATACTAGTTCTTTCAGTTGTTATACCTACAGTTTTACTCTATGCAAACTTGTTTCAGTCCTACTTTTTTGTGCAGTAATTATAAAATTACTACATTCATATACAGTATTTTAATAACTAGTGGTTTTCAGTATATTTTTAATTAAACAAATGATACTCAGAATCATAAAATGGCTTGGGTTGGAAGGGACTGTAAAGACCATTCAGTTCCAACTCCCTGACATGGGCAGAGCTGCCACCTACCAGATCAGCCTGCCCAGGGCCTTGGGCACCTCCAGGGATGGGGCATCCACAACTGCTCTGGGCAGTCTGTTTCAGTGCCGCATCACTCTCCAAGTAAAGAATTTCCTCCTAATACCTAAGCTAAATCTCTTGTTTATTAATTTCAAAACATTACCCCTTGTCCTATCAGTATTAGGCCACATGAAAAGTTGGTCTCCCTCCTGATTATATGCTCTCTTTAAGTACTGGAAGGCCACAATGAGGTCTCCTCAGAGCCTTCTATTCTCCAGGCTGAACAAGCCCAGCTTCTTCAACCTGTCTTCACAGGAGACGTGCTCCAGCCCTCCAATCATTTTTGTGGCGTCCTCTGGACCTACTCCAACAGCTCTACATCTTCTTTGTGCTGGAGACCCCTAGCCTGGACACAGTCCTCCAGGCGGGGCCTCATGAAAGCAGAGAAGCAGAAAGAACATTCAACTTACAAGTTATTTTCCTGAGGAGGATAATAATCTCATTTTTAAATTGGATACATTTTTAATCCTTATCTTTTCATTTAATCATAAGAAATGCCTACAGAGAGAGCCACGCAAACCTTTCCTTACCCAAAAATGGTTTAAGGTTTGACGCTTTTAAGTTGTACAAACCATTTAACTTAATACCAAAAAATTACTATAGATTTAAAATATTATACTTGTATATAAAATTAAATAGATGTTCTACTTTTGTAACCTACCACCTCCTGGCTGGAATTTGACTGATTCTTTCATTCTGCTACAATATTACCAGAACAGTTATGATAGCACAAGAATGCCATGTAAAAGATTGAGAGGAATACGATCAAAAGGAGGTTCATATGTAAGATAAGATGGAAAGCTTCTAAGGTTTTGTGCTCTCTGATCATTCATTAGTATTCATAAGTCTTTTAACATTTTTCAGCTCTTTTTGATTTTGTGTATTCAATTAATTTCCACAAAGTGTGTTCTAAACACTTCATAGGCATTAGCAGGGCACAGGAGTACTAAGTCTGAAGCACCCTCAGGAAGAGGAACATTTGCCCTGGATGCTAAGTATGTGGGAGTAAAACTACTAGACTTCTTGGTGAAGACATAATACTTTTTTTTTTTTTGAACTTTGTTATAAATTTAGTAGGATGCAAAAAAATAAATGAAAACATTTTAGAGAATATTCATTTTTCTGTTGCAGCCAGAGATGTGCTTTAAGATAAATCCATGGTCAAAACACTTAAATCAACTGTTTATTTGACCAGCTATACAATTAGTATTCTTTAATATCCTTATACATGTAACAGTCCTTTTTGGGGGACCGCTCTGTGATTTCATTCTCAGTGCAAGCTTTGATTCAGACCTTCAATTTCATATATTGATATTCCAGTAAGTACTGTGTGGAATTCCTGTGTAAAGTCAGCTATGTCCTATAAAAGACTCCCATACTCCCACCTATGGTATGGTTCTGTGAGATACTGAGTGCTTCCTCTGAAATGCTAGATGAGTTCACAATCTTTTGCCGAAAGAAGTTCTCTGTTATTCATGGGACCAGCATTAAACACTTTCTGTGTATTGTGTACTTCAGTCATTTCTGAGAAATGCAATTCTCAGGACCGGAAGGGGCCTGAAGAAAATTTCAAAAATCTCTGACATAAATAATTATTTCTAGATTGCACTAGTAATTAGGTAAGGTTCTTGATTGAATGAGAGTAACTTTGGCCAGTAGCTCTCACATGTCATGGAATGCACCACAGCAGTTTCTCAAACCATAGTTTATTATCAGCAATGTCTCAAGGAAAGATGGAAAGTGTATTGGGAAAAGTAAGAGAAATCACAAGACTTCAGTTTGATAACAATCCTTCTAAACTGTCTTTATTGATAAAAAGAATAAGTTTATGTATAAAGAATAATAAATCCAACCTGGATCTACTGCCTTCTATGCAGACTCTTAGACCATAGGAATTCATTTTGCCCTATGTGGGAGTGGAAGTGAATGTTGCCTGTCAAGCTTCCACCTTGGAGCAACTAAGCCCCTATTGCATGTGACATAGTAAGACGTAATAGCAAGTGGAGGAATGTACTTCTAATGGGAGCGAGAAATTAAGCATAAATGCTCTTAACCAAAACTAGATTAATACCTAAAGAAATTCCATGAGCCTGAAAAGCAGCAGGCACCACTGACAGGCTCAGAACAGGTTATCTGTGTGTTTTAGAAAGTAACCGCCTATCAGTATGGTCCCATTCTATTGGTAAAACAGCAGTGGAGACCTATTCTTTATTTTCTTTACTAAACAAAATCCCATGTATTAGAACGCCACACTGCCGGAAACTGGAGTAGGTGACAAAATAACTGGGGATGCTCTATGATTCTCTAGTGATATATTGGTCACTGCAGTGGGTAGCAGTCTAATCCAAGAAAACTTGTTTTGTACCTTTGCTGAATTAAACCTCTGCCATTGACTTTTAAAGAGCATAATGATAAACTATGGTCTGATCACCAAGTAACCATCTCATACACCGTAACATAAGTAGAAAGAAAATAGAAATGACAGGACATGTTAGAGAAGATTCAGCTTTCATTATAGTGAATAGTCAGGAATCCTGAATTACCACATTATTACAAAATTTAACACAATCTGATACTTGATTAGATAGTCTTTGCACTGAGCTAGGATGACATTTCAGCCATCAAGGTAACACTAAGTCCCATTTCAAGAAAAATTATGGTTAGAAAGTAGCTTAAGACAAAATTCCAGAAATCGATTACTTAAGTGGAACGTGAAATTATACAGGTTTAAGAGCTTGAGTTATGACCTAAGGCATTCCTCTCTAATGTAGAGGGAGGCTCAGCTATGAGCATCTCCCCAGTTCCAGTAGGTTTTAGAACTGCTACCTAACAAGGTGTCATATGAACATGTAACAGCAAATGAAATATTAGCTGTTCAAATGGTTAAATACATCAAGGAGCAAAAGAGAATAAGATGACATCTGCACTGGTGGTGGAAAAAGTCTTGTAAAACCTTTTACAGGCAAGAGAGTTCAGAAGGTATCAACTACCTTTTGAGATGAACATACAGCACTAACTGCTGCAGATCTAATGAAACTACCAAGTACTTAAAGGAGAACAGACCAACAAAATCAGGGTCTATGCAGTAACAGAATGGAGTTGATGTTGATCTTATGAAGTTACAATCCTTTCCACATAGCAATGCAGGTTTGCATCAGCACTAATGTCTGAACATTTGAAGAATATGATCTCTCCTGATATTCATCTGCAATATGAGATGAAAGAAAGCTGCCCTTGGATGTAAGATGATGCCCTTGTCTAGGATATCTCATGGCAGTCACAGACCTGGAAGGTAAATCATTAAGAGCATTTAGTCCTGGTACTGAAACTGTTTTGTAACGGCAGGAGCTATCATGATACTAGAGTCAACATCTTGTCTGGTCCTTGTCAGCAACCTGGAAATTGGAGAAATTGGTATCAGCATGTTACAGAGCTAAAGACCAATGAGAAAGCTTCTGTTAATGCTGGAGCAAAAGCTTCTGTTTTACTGGAGCAATATTCAAGGTAGTAAATACATGGAGAAGAAGACATGCTGCAAACTCATGTGAAGTGTTGGAGAATCTCACACTTTTTTCACAAATTCTATCAGTTGCCTTCTTTTTAAATGGAAGCTTTTCCATGTGGCCTTCAGGTTGAAGGATTGAAGATCACAAACAATGGCCTTTTTAACTGCTACAGTAACTTCCCCTACAAAAGCCAGTTATATTGTTCAAAACCTGCAGGACTGAAAAAGGATCAAAAGGCAGAAACCTATACTACATCTGACAATTCATGAATTGAATCACTACATTTTTTCTATACAAACAACAACATTGAACCTCTTCTTTCTAAAGGATGAAGTAAAGTTTTTAAAAGGAAGAACTGCCCCAAACTAAACTTAGAGTTAAGGTAACATAATTCAGGAAAGCCTCTAAGTAATGACTTTTAATTCCCTAAAAAGTTAGGATTCGAAGATTTATGATGATACCTTTTTTGCAACTAGTCACTTAAAAGTTTCACTGTTGAAAATTCTCTATCATGCAGTCTGTGCATGTCTGGGGCAACGAAAACACATCAAGAGGCAGGAGCTTGAGTCCTTCGCCTGAGTTCTTTCTATAAAAATCTTGTTTTTCCGCGTTAAAATGAGTAAACTTTTTGTATTAGTTAAAAGGTCAGCAAACGTATATGATACTCTGTTCAGTGACACTGAACAAAACAAACATATCTTTTACTGAAGATACAGAATCGATGTGCAAGGTGTCTCATTTACTAGTGTGCAGTGAACCAGCAACATTGGTTTGTTAACTGATGGGTATTGACAATTTTACAAATGCCCATGACGATGTAGCTTCATAGCAGCCCACATTTACACTGCATTACTCACCTGCAGCAGTATGCCTATTGTCTTTTCCTCTGCTCCCTTCAGTGAGCTGTAAATCATGTCATTAAGCAAGTGCTTCCAGAGCACAGTGATCTGTCATGATCCAGTGAAGATACCAGTTATAAAATGGGCACTTAATCTGTCAGAGCTTGTGGTGATGCACTCTATAGCAAGGACCACCATGTTTTGCTGCCTGTAAGTATTAAATGATAGAAGTGAAATGATAACGTGAATTAATTTCTCAGTCATGTGAACGTTAAAGTGATAATTCTGCAAAAAAGAAAGGGTTGCTTTTAAACTTATAATTCTGTAAGTAGTATTTTCACTTTTCTAATTGTGCTATAACAGTCAATGAAGTTGAGAGAAGACAAAAGAAAAATTTTCTTTTCATAGGCTATATCCAGCCTATGCTAGGCATTTTCTGGATGCTTTTGCCCCAGTTAATTCCCCTTTGTAAAGGTCTATACTCATTCTTTTTTTTTTTCTTCTAAGAAATACTACAAATTAACATTAAGCCATCAATCTGAATAAACCTGAGGTGTAGTCTTAGCATTTTGAAAATGAACATTTTTTTAAAATCTTTTCCACAAAGGTGAAATGTATGTGACATATACTGTGTATGAGTGGTGCTGTCCAGCTTGGTACAGATTTACCTAGGCTAAAACCAGCCATATGAAAGTGAAGCATCTACTAGATCTAGATCTCCTCTGTGAAAAAATGAAAAAAGCAAGCATCTTTGAAGGATGAAGTAGGTGACAACAAAAGATAGGCAGAATGCCACTCTGAACGTGACTTCCTCTCTCCATTGGCCATAAAAGTACCCTAGTGATAAACATTAAATGCTACCTTATGACAGTTGAGGACAGGTAAGGTGAATTGAACCCTAAGCATACAAATTGAAACCACTGAGTTTGGAAAGGTAATTGCAGAAGTTAAACAAGACTTCAAAGCAGTTGGCATTCTTCCGAACCTTATATAATGTTTCTGCCTTTTTCATTCTGACCATCCACAAATCAATAGTTATATTTTAAAACATTTTAATAAATATTTGCAAGGCCACATGGTTTTTATTATATACAATCAAAGACACTTTACCATTAGAACAGTTCAGCTACATCATAATTGCCATGGCCATAGACTTCTTTTCAACAAACAGGCCTTTGCCTTGTGCGAATCATTGACATAGTGTACTTGAAATCTGCAACAAGCATCCACACATGCTGTTGATTTAGATAAAAGAAACCCACTGGCACAGTTTGGATGACTGTTAAGCAATATGTACCTCACGTGATGCCTTTTAATAGAAAGAATACACTACATACACACAGAGCAGGTATAAAATTAGAGACAGACTGGGGCTGAAACACTAGACTATAATCAAAGTTCACACAGCTTCAGACATTAAAACCCTAACATCAAGACCCCACAGTCTTCTCCAGTTCTCCATATATTTGCTTGACAATCCATACCCAATTATCAGAAAATCCAAGGAGTGTCTGCAGGGATTTATGGCATAAATACAGCTTCAGAATTTGATGTATATTTTCATATTTATCGCTGAACAGCACGTCTGAACAAATCTATTCTCTGTGATTTACCCACTTCTTAATCTCTAATTTTTTTTTTTTTTTCTTTTTAAACAAACTATTTTTACTGTATTTTGGATTAACCTCAGCCAGGAAGTACTAGAATACTTACAGGCATGCTCATTCTTTGAGTCAGTAAAACTCCACAAATTCAGGTACAACGGAAGGAAACAAAGACTTAGAATAAAACAGATTAACCTTTGGAATTTTTAGCTTGTCTATATCATATCTTCTACAGAAATGCTTCTTCTGAATTCTGACAAGCAAAGTCTGACAGATGAGAACCATTGCAAAACCTCAGACTGACTATTTTAATTGGGCTAGGGATGTGACAGTTGGAAGTTAGGTTATATAATACATCTTCTACTTGTATAGCTGCAGAATGACATGAAATTAAAATCTGAGTGTTAAGGAGTATCTATTAGATTCAGAATAAACTGTAAGAATTCTCTTTGTCACCTACCAGCAAGGGACACACTTGAGTTTCTCCACTTCATTCCATTATGATTTCCTCTGTCCAGAAAGGATAAACACACAAAATAACCACACAGAAGCAATGCAGAAAAAGCATTCATTAGCTATCATTGTCATGCCTGGGGCTGCTCATAAGTGAAGACCTGATGAAATCAAAGCATCCATAAGGAATGGTTTTGCATATGATACGTCCACCTAATTAACAAAGGGAGGAAGTTCTTGTTTGTTACTTCAAGCAGTTTTGTAACATAAAAGTGAAATTAGAAACAATACTGTTGTTAGGGTTTTTGTTCTGTTTGAAGAAAGGTATTTTCAAAGTGAAATTTTAGAGAAAAATCTGCCCTTCATTTCTTCCAGATGCAACTGTTTGCTCTTCAGGCTGCTATTGCCAATTTTTCCTACCTCTGCTCTTCAGCTACTCAGTTGGCGTCTCTCAAGTCCTACAAATACCCGTCTTGAGAATATTTCTTTCCACATCTCAGGTTCTCCAAATACTTTCCCAAAAATATTCAATACGCTTTACGTTTCTCAGTTCCCAAATAGGTGTCTTTCCATTATCATAGATCTACATTTTTCACTCTTAATCATCCATTCATCGAACATATTCACAGCTTATCTTTTTGCTAGTTCAAGGCTACATCTCCTGTGTTTTGGCTAGCATAAACATTCTGCAAATATTGTAATATGAGTACCTGTTTTACTTCCGCTCTGTGTATTTCTGTCTTTTGTATGCTTCCAATAGGTCCATGTCATTCAGCCCTCTGTTACTCTAGGTAATTTGGAATTTTGGTCTTTTCTTCCAAGTCCCCTGGCTGTTATTCTGAAACAGTTTTTCGTTGTTCTGCTTTCACTTTTTGTATTTTGCAACATTTTTTTCCTGTTTGTTTTTCTTCAATTTTATTTCCTAGTATTTTTTTTTCCTTTTTCTTTTGGGACTTTTTCCTTTCTTATTCTGTTCTTGAATTTGGTTTTATTATGGTTCTTTCAATTCAGCTCCTATTCTTTCTGAATCAGCTCATACTCACAAAAATAAAATAAAATCAGAGAAACATCAGAAAGTCCTAACTACACTGGTTTTAATCTTAACCCAGCATGTCAGCTAATTGTAAGTGATACGATCTTACTAAATTATATGCTCACATAGCTTCATTCATCACTTGAGGATCATGCTGTATTGGCTGTCCATTTGAGTTTTCCTTAAAATCCTTTTCACTCAAGAAGCGTAGAATAGCATACACTGTGACAAAAGATTATACTTGAACATTAAGCAAGAACTGAAAATACATTTTGGAACTAATAATCTAATGTACATATGTGGATAGAAATTCCTCTCCCAGATGTATGCGCTTGTCAATTAGAATGGCTCTTTTTTAGTAAGCATTTAAACAGATTTAAAGTACGTTCTTTAAAAATGTACTTTTTTTTCCTTTGTGATACACCATCTGATTTATAGGATTTTTGGCATAAAAAGGGCCATTAGACACTCAATCATTCCTTGTAAATGTGGCCTACCTGTGGAGTTTGTTTTCTATATACCTATAATACAACTTTAGTCTAACTGTTAGTGTAGTAAAGCCATTTTTTTTCTGCTTGGAATTCCAAGATTCCTATTCATTATTTTTTGGAAGATAAAAGGTAAAGCCATATTCAGGTACTCATTCTTTTCCTTTCAGCAATAGTTTGCATGGTAGTAAGTCCAGTGAATGGTCTGTGCCTCTTGTCAAGACAAGATCTATTAAGTACTCAGAGTCAGCTAGCCCCCAAATAACCTGTTCTGTGTAATTTCCTCCTATCATTTAAGCACTGATGTATTTTAACTCTTTTTAAACTCAGAGGTGATTGTCTAGGGAAAAGTGTGATTTCTAGTGTCATTTCGGTTACTTGCAAACTAAACCTTAGGAGGGTCCTCTACCACTAGCAGTACGATAAACAATGTGACCTTGGAAACATTTTTGTCAAGAGATCCTTGAAGGTTAGTTCATGAATCCTTAAGATCCAAATGATCCTGATAAGCTTTTTCAACATTTATTGCTATTTCAGGTTGCTGCTACAAGTGGGACATCCTAGTTTGTTATTCTGTCTTTTTATCTCTCACATGAATAAATTACAGGGTTCTGCTTCTTATCACAGAAAACATTCCACTGATCATCTGGGGAACACAAAATATTTTTTTCAGTCTATAAATTATTCTTAAAGAAATTCTCAGAACTAGTGAGACAGTGGGTTGGTTTTGTTTTGGATGTTCTGTGTGCCTTTTTGACAGCATTTGTCTAAAATAATCACATGTAGTCTATCAAATTTTAGTTTTGTCATCATAGCTGTCAATCTTTCATAAAATGTAATTTTAAAAACATATGCACACACACAATAAACCCTTTGCAGTGTCTTGGCCAATGAGTGTGAATGACAAATACACCTGGCTGCTCTCCTATGGTGTTTTCTTACCATTCACGGGCAGAGGAAGCGATTTCATGGTAGAAGGTTGGAAAATGACCCTTTGTAATGATGAAATTTGCATAAATAAATGCTGATTGCACAAAACGAATACTGTGCAGTGAGTATCATCACAATAAGTTGTCTCCTACTGACACAGAGTCTAAGTTAGAAGCGTACAATTATGCAAATCAAACTAATGCCAGTTTCTCATTACTGTCATGGTGGTGAAGGCAAACACATATTCTCAATAGACAGCTTGATGCTGGGACACAAGCCAAAATGTTTGGTTTTGCTGACATAGTAACTGAGTCAACAAAAATAGGATATAATAGTAATATATCAGAGGAATCCATATCAGGGCAGACCTGAAACTTAATGGACTGTGAATCTTTTGTCTGCAGAGAGGTCTTTCACTGGTATTGACCCATTGTACATCTACTTCCACTTTTGCCCATTTTATAGAAATAGATTACAGAAGCAATTGCTTTCTGGAGCTGAAATGTCTGCAAAACAGTCTATTAGCTTTCCTTATAACAGATGAGGTGACATTTATAAATAGTTAAATAATGTCATATATCTTGCATTTAAAAACTTGCCAGAATAATTCACAGACTGCTTGTGGTTGCTTGATATAATGTTTATGTGAAGTCTCATTATGACACCACTGGGATTTTCAAACATTGCTACTTTTCTTTTGCCATCTTTTTTGCCATTGTTTTTTTTTCCTTAAATAAATAAAAGGAAAGAAAGAAAAAAGTAAAGATGCACTAGCAATTACCGTTAATACAAGGAACTGAATACAAAAAATGGCTCCACTTAGGTTACTGCTAACCCTTTGGAACGTGTAAGACATTGGAACTGTGAGTCATTGCAACAAAGAGTCTAGTGCTCTACCACTTCCAGTTCTCACCCTTCTTTCTCAAGTAATTATCACTTGTTTTTCCACTTCTGCACATTTGCCTATGTTATCCTGTACCATCATACACATGACAGCACGCAATTCAGAAATACCAAGTTAAGACTGAGCTCAAAGTTGGAAATTAATACTATCTTTGCAGGCCACCCAATACATTCATAGAATCATAGAATGGTTCAGGTTGGAAGGGACCTTAGAGATCATCTTGTTCCAACCCCCCTGCCATGGGCAAGGACACCTCCCACTAGACCAGGTTGCCCAAAGCCCCATCCAGCCTGGCTTTGAATACTTCCAGGGAGGGAGCATCGACGACTTCCCTGGGCAACCTGTTCCAGTGTCTCACCACCCTCACTGTGAAGAATTTCTTCCTTATATCCAGCCTAAATCTACCCTCTTCCAGTTTATAACCATTACCCCTTGTTCTGTCATTATCTATCCTTGTAAAAAGCCCCTCCCCAGCTTTCCTGTAGGCCCCCTTCAGGTACTGGAAGGCTGCTATCAGGTCCCCCCGCAGCCTTCTCTTCTCCAGGCTGAAGAGTCCCAACTCTCTCAGCCTGTCCTCGTAGGGGAGGTGCTCCAGCCCTCTGATCATCCTCGTGGCCCTCCTCTGGACCCGCTCCAACAGCTCCACATCCTTCTTGTGTTGNCAGCTTGGCATCATCTGCAAACTTGCTGAGGGTGCCTTCGATCCCACTGTCCATGTCACTGACAAAGATGTTAAACAGCACTGGTCCCAGTACCGATCCCTGAGGAACACCACTTGTCACTGGTCTCCATTCAGACACTGAGCCATTGACCGCCACTCTCTGAGTGCGGCCATCCAGCCAGCTCCTTCACAGTTCACAGTTCACACAGTACATTCACAGTTCCAGTACAGTAATTTGCCTCTCCAACAAAATTCTGTAATAAGGATCATGTCAAAAATATGACTTTGCTCCAGGAGAAAAAATAAATTAGAAGATCCTCCATTTGACTTTAAAAACAATAACAATGAAAAAAAACTCAGACATTTTATAGAGCAACAGTATCAACCAATGTCAACTGAAATATGTTTTATTCTGTGAGAGGAAGCTCCATGAGCTCCTTGGAAGAGGTACCCCAAACCACCCTCTATGCACATAAATTTACCTTTAATTCCAGCTGTAGATTATCTCCTGGGACAGAGCAATTAACAGCACCTATAAGAACTTAGGGTTGAAACACTTCTGAACATCCATCTGGAATAAGACTTCTGCATTGTTATTACCACTACAGTACCAGTAATTGAAAAAAGGTTTAATAGAGACAAAGGAATCTCTCCCATGTTATTTCATTTCAGGACCTCAGCTATTTTCTGTCAAGACATTGATTAGAAATCATTAAAAACAAACACACAGGCTCCAGCACAGGACACTGTCATTCAACTCTCACAGCTCTGAATGATGCAACGTTCTGTCCTGCCTGGTAACAGAAGCTAAGCAAGCAGTATCCCTGTGCAGACTCCCACGTATAAAAAGGAAGAAACAAAAGGGGCCCTTCCTTTTACACACCCTTCTTGCAAAAGCACAAGGCTTCCAGCAGAAACAATGGAAGTACTGATACAGCAAGAAGGTCAGAACATCTCTGCACAGGTGCCTTTGGAAGCAAGGACAATGCTGTACAACATTAATTTTTATGCAATTAGTTAAGTTACAGAAGACTCAGTTACCTCCTTGCTGATAAAGTTTAGTCACTTCTGAGATGCCGCTTAAAGCAGAAAGATGACAAGTTATACTTTGACTTTTGAAAATAATGTTGCTTTGCTTTAGGTGTATATCAGCTTGTATTTGATGATACATATTTAAGAAAAAAAATCTCATGAAAGAAGCGCACCTCAGGGAAAATCTCTTTTCATGCAAAATTCTTCTCTGAATTCACTCAAAATGAACACTTGCTGTACTATCCAACAAACTGCTATTTTTTTTTCAGAGAAAAGTATTTTCTGCAAGTATATGCAGCATACGTTCATCGGCTAATACTGAAACATTCTTTTAAGGTTACAATTCCAGTAAAGCACTAAAATCCAGCACAGAAAAGATGTTTGTATATTTCATTTCCATTTCTACATCTTGTTCTTCAAGCTGTCTTCATCTGTGAGTCTACAAGCATTTAATGATGTTCACCATCATGGGGAGACTTCATCGTGGCCTTCCAGTACTTGAAGGGAGCTTATAAGCAGAAAGGAGGCTGACTCCTTACATGGTCTGATAGTGATAGGACAAGGAGGAATGGCTTTAAACTAAAAGAGGGGAAATTTCAGTTAGATGTTAGGAAGACGTTCTTTACTCAGAGGGAGGTGAGGCACTGGAAGAGGTTATCCAAAGAAGTTGTGGATATCCCACATCCCTGGAGGCATTCAAGGCCAGGCTGGATTGAGCCCTGGGCAGTCTAATTTGGTGAGTGGCAACCCTGTCCATGGTGTGGTTGAAACTAGAAGATCTTTAACGTCCCTTCCAACCTAAACCATTCTACAATCACAAATAGAGATGTAAAATATAGGGAGAGTACAAATTAAAATATGTTGATAAACCTGTGAAAAGGTGGAAACTTTGTCCAATGAGAGCCAGTAGCATGCATATTAACACAGTTTTATCATAGTAGATGTGTATGTGTTCCCTGTTAATCATTTTTCTGACGGCTAACTTCAAACAACTTAATAAAGAGTCTCCAGAATGATTTTCTGAATATTTCATGAAGCCAGATTGTTAAGAAAGGAAAAGTGGTCCTGTGAAAGAACAGACATTAAAGATGTTCATGCACACCTTGATTTCAGCAAAAGCTTCAAAATTCATCCCACACCTTTTTGAATCTGAGGCCATTTAGAAGCCTGTAGGGCAGCACAGCACCTGCAGCCCCAGGCAGGTGCAGCCTGTGGTGCAGATGGTGATCTGCTTCTGCCTGTGCTAGTGCTCTCCTATCCAGATCAGAAAGTGGCCCCAGGTTATTTCTTTATTCTGCTTGGCATCTTCATAATAGAGATTTTATTATGTTAATTTCCACCTGTCCTTGCAAGTTTTGAAGTCTCCTCGCAGAACCTATGAATCTCTTCTTTATTTTCATGCCATCAGGATAAAAGAGGCAAGTTTTACCCTGGCTTAAAATGCAGTTTATAATAGAGCACACATACTGCTATTTTCTCATGTTATGATATGGAACACTGTCAGCACTCCCATCTACTGCTCCTTTCTCTTGGCAAATAAGTCCTGCTCTCCCTTTTCAAGCCCGTTTTCCTCAGTTCAGTGACGTTGAATGGCCAAGAGCATCTCAAAGATATTCAGTAACAGGTTGGTTGGAGGGAAACTAAAAGGCAACTTCAGATTTACACAACAGGAAAGTAGTGTTTGTGGGTCCTCTGGTGGATAACGGATCCATTCTATCCTGAAAAAAAGGCATTCTGAGGTTTCAAGCTTGTAATAGACATGTGCAGCTAACTGACTTTTATCTTGCTTGTGTCATATTGATCTATCAGTAAATCCATAATAAAAGAGAGGAATTTGAAACAGCAAAAAGTGTAGCCATCTCAATAGTCATTGAGATGGATAGCTGCAGCTGAAATGTTTCATGGGGACACTTGGTGCAAAAAGCTGTAGGTAGGGCTTAAGTATCCCCTTCAAAGCTCACTGTTACAAGCACTCAGTGCACAGATGACCTGCCTTCAGAATATATGCTTCTATATTGATTTTCACAGTTCCAGAACAACAAGAAAAGCCAAGTGAAAGTTTCTTTGCAGAACACTAAAAGTAATTTACCTTCTTCTTTTGATTCCACCTCTGTATTTTGCTTTATGGTTCACAGTACAAGTGCTTATTTTAAAAATTCATTTTTGACTCAGAAAGAAAGCAGAGAGTTGAAGATCTTTGGTAGTGTAGAGCAAGAAATGAGCCACAAAATGAAATGAAACAAAACATAAGAATGCATTAGGATTTAGTGGTAAGTCATTACACAACAAAGTTTATATTTTAAACACAGAAACACTGCTCGTTCTGGTAGCTTATATTATAATAAACCTATAAACAACACGAAGAGGAAAAGATGTTATGAGGATCCTGTTATTATGAGCATAATAACATTGGCTTCTTACAGTCTATGTTCCTAGTAACCAATTTGCTCCTGACGCCTACATAAAACAGTATCACTGAGCATAATAAAACCATAATTTTGAGATTTTCCAGGGTTATGACCCACAGTCTTTCTTGAGCAATATAAATGCAAACACCTTCACCTGTGGCATTATGCTTCTAGGACCATACATCCGCGAGAGAAGCTCCAAAAGTAACATCTCCTATTTTATTATGTGAGCTCGCGATGTCAAAGGTGGATTGTGGTGGTATGGCACTAAAGGTTGAACCTTCACACCACTAATGCATTACACTTCGTTGCCATGCGACAGATGGCAGCAGAGGGGCAGTCTGACAGAATAGTGTCCAACATGCAATTACATATGAAACAAAGGTATGGAACTGAATTCCTCCATTTGGCAAAAATACCACCAATTGACATTCATACATTTGCTGAACATTTATAGAGACGGAAACAGTGGATGTGAGCACAGTGAGGCAGCGGGTGGTGCCTTTCAGGACTGGCAACAGCAATGTGAAAGACAAGCCACGGAAATGGCCATGGGAATAGTTGCCATGGAAATAAACAGGAGACATTACTTACGGAGCAACCTATGTATTTTGAATAGTCAGTTTTCCTTCTCTTTTTAGAAACAGAAATGACATAACCCATCTGTTACTCATTGTGAAATACCCACACATGTCAAAAGGCCCTGCCTACCTCTGCCTCTCCTCAGAAATTCTCTAAAGCACTGGGTAGAACAAAGGCACTCAAGAAATGGGACTTTGTAATCAACTCTGAGCTGCCCAGTATGAACTCTGTCATTTAAGATTCCTATTTAAGGCTATTTGAAGAGTCAAGAAAATATTACCTTATTTGTTACTATTGCTTTACAGTTTCAACCACTCCTTCATTCTCACAACACTTTATCTGTATTTAACTGTACCTAAGTCTTTTTTTTTTTTTTTTTAAATAAAAACACAGAGCATCACTAACCAGCAGAGCAACATCTCATGCCATGACAGCACTCCAGCACTACTTGAAGTGCTTACAAGAACAAAAATTACTCCAAGGGCTGAGACTCTATACACAAGCTTTTGTTTCCTGTGTCTACGGCCAAATGCCTGATTTGTCGCAATAACTGAGCTGGTTGTATTTCAGAGCTAGCCTGTCCTCTTTGAGAGGAAAGTTGGCTTTTCAAATCATGAAATGTTTGAGGACAATTTCTCCAGGTACTTTCTGAAGGATTGCTCGTTGTGGAAGGCCTGCCAGCATTTTTTGCCTTCTGGATCTTAAGGAACGAACTAAAAGCCTCTGGAAAGTGCAATTTCCCTCGAAGCTGTTTAGGAAGAGTGTTAACAACAAATTGCGTTTTAAGGTTTAAGGAAAAAAAAAGCAGTATCAGTTCCTGCTAGCAATTGCAGAGGACTATCTGTTAAGCTTCACAGACTAACATTTTTATAGCTCTTCTTTTTCTGATGACTTAGTCACTCATGAACATCCAAACCCTTAACTCTCACTTCCACTTACCAGAGTGATCACTACAAAATACTATCAACAGATGTTCATAGAAACTGAAACTCATAACAACTGAATTGGAAAAAATAATTACAGATATCTAAAGAGTTTTCTGTCCCTATAGCAAGATGCTTCAGCCCACTGAGGGCTTCAGATGAGGGGGGACAAGGAAAGAGGCAAGGACACAAGGTAGCAGGGCAGAGTGGGACCTGTCAGTGGCAGAGCTGTAGCACTGACTGTCAATAGTTGTGTCTGATGACACTTCACTTGAGAGTTTATTTCTTCATTTTCTGACCTGATGAAAAGTCCAAATAAAACCTATTAACTTTAATAAAACTTTATTTCTCTGGAGTAATGCAAAGCACTTTTTCTAATAGTATGCAATCACAGGATAACTGTGGGGCTTTAGCTATTATGGCAAGTTCAGTATCTGATAGTAAAAAGAAGAAATATAAGCCCATGACAAAAGCCTCCTGGAATCATTTGTGGTTTTATACATTTTTAAGGCACACTGTGATGCTCTTACAGTATGGAATGTTATTTTACCATCCAGTGAACTCTGTGTTGAGAAGGACTGCTTCCTCATGGCAACTATTCAGAAAACAATTCAGATATTTTGTGCCAAAGTGAATTCATATGATCGATAAAAATCTAATAAATCTAATTAAAAGCTAATAGCAAGAAACTATTTTCACCAAACAAACCCTCCCCAATGACCTTTCAGCTTTCATCCCTACTCAAGATTTACAGAATACTTTCCAGAGCTAATCCAGGAACTCAGTAACTAATGGATACTAAAAATCATGGACTCAATAAAGACATTAGTTTTACGACCCATTACAACCTTCTTACTGCACATCCTACTGATCTCTCTTCATTCACTGCTGCTAAACAGCAGTTAGTGTCTCAACTCGACAGGAAGTCTCTCCAGCTAACACCCATCCAACCAAAAACACCTTTCTCTCAAGCTGTCAAATCAACTAACATAATTAAGTTACGTAAAAAAACAATTATTTCTATCATCTCAAAGCAACCATATTTACATGGATACTTAACCAAAACAAATGTTGCACTGAAAGGAGCTTTTTCATATTTTTCCTCTACCTCCTCAACTCCTTTCCACTGGAAAATTTAATTGCTCTTGATAAATGCTAGGCAAGGTAAGACAGCTCACATAGTTCCATTTGGCCTGAGAAAGACAATGTAGAAACTAGACAAGTGCTCAGGCCAGCTAGAGAGCACCCTAAATCAGTGAGAGGGAACAAGCTGAAAGCAAGAGCAATAGCGATCAACAGGCACTGCAGTGGTCTCCCTGCACAGCAGCCTCTTTGCATGCTGAAGACACGAGCAAACCACACTGCTCTCCTTTTCTGCTGCTTTCCTCACTGCGCTAGCTCATAAGAGACAGAAGTACCACTGAGAAGGATTAGGTGGCAGACATGGAGACTTCAGTATTGCTTTCTCTCTTAAAGAGAGGTTCTCATAAATTTTGATCAAGGTTTATTTTGCATACTCACTCACTTTTAATTTCAAGCTGCTGTATGTTCAATTCTTTCTCTACAGGGCACCTTAGTCAAAAATTTCCTAATTTTGACATTAACTCTCCCATATTTGCCACCAAGTTAGACTGGACATGATCTTTAAACTCAAAACCAAGAATCTTTTTTTAAAATAGTTATATCATGAGAGGATCATGTAAACAACTTTTAATATCTAAGTACACTCATTCCACCTAATGTAAAACTTGCCGATCTGGTTGAAAAGTAAACTACAAAGCCTAAAATAAAGGGATGAGAGGGGAGAGAAGAAGGGAATATAATTTTAGGATAAGAATTTCTCTTGATCAGGGAAAGAAGAAAATTTAAATAAAGATGTTAATTAAAAGGTGATTGGTGAAGACACTACTTCAGAAGCTGAAACCATGAAGGAGATAAAACCATGATCACAGCATATCAGATCATAATATATTTGCAAAAATTGTATTTAATCCCATAGGCACGAGGCACTGCCTCATTTATAGTGTCAGTCAGACTAGGTAAAGACAGATAAAGGTCAAAATGTATTTTTCAGAAATTACTGGACATCGTGAACAAGATGATCTCTAAGGTCCCTTCCAACCTGAACCATTCTATGATTCTATGATCATCTAATATATCCTGAAAGATCAAAAATGGCATAGATGCAATTTTCATTGCTTTTCTTACCACGTCCAAAAGAACAGTCTTTTCAGGAATGGGATCTAAATGAAAAAAGCTCAATAACATATCAAGATATACAGAAAAATAAGATGTTGGAAACCCATCATATTGGTGATAAAATAATGTTAATGTCTCCCTTCTCTCCCCACCAGCACTATTCTCCTCTAGGGAGGAAACAGCAGAGAGAAAAACATGTTTTTCACATTCAAGCTACTTAGGGACAGAGATTTTCATACTCTACTTGGTACTTTCTCACACATACAAGTATACTTACAGCATTTCAAAATGGAAATTAAGAGTAGTCCCTTGAACACAGAAGCACAGCAAGTGCATTGCCTAGTGCCCATTTGAAATGCTTCACAATATGTTTAACTTATTATTATTACAAGAATTAGCGTTAAAAGAGCTCCAGTTAAAATTATTTCTCTACTGCTCCAGAAATCTGAAGAAGCATCCAACCCTATCTATCAACACCTACATGATATCAGCATATTGCTGGGAGCACTGACTTCTTGACAGCAGCACCAAGGACAGCAACATCAGAATGACCTTTTGTAAGATAATATATTATGCCCTTCATCGTCATCCTCACTGCTGGGATTTCTCTCAGATGATGCATCAAGGTAATGAGCCTATATCTCCACGCAGTGATGTTTTCAAGCAAGATAGTTAAATTATTTAAAATAAAAACCTAATTTAAAATGTAAGAGAAGGAAAAAAAAAAGACCAAAACTACAAATGCTGCTCAAAGAATTGAAACTGTGTATTCGTAAGACGTGTAGTGCATCATTATTAAAATAATATCCTTGCTGACCAAGCACTCTAAAGAAGTAGCACTATAACCAGGGTAAGTTGAGCTGCTATTAATGAAATGAGCTTTACATGATTTACAGAATCCCATTGGGGACTAAGGTGTGCAGAAGAAAGGCAATAGCAAAAGACAGAGAGTGTGTNTAAAAATTCTTTCTTCAAAATAAAACTCACTTTGGTCATCTAGCTGTAATTTTTCTCTCTTGAACTGCCCTGGTAGCCAAAGTCTAGACTACGAGTTGCAGAATAATATAATAAATGAAAAGAGAAAGAATATCTCAGCTCTACACTGTCTACCCCTTCCTCAGTCCTCACACTCCTCTCCTGCTAACAGCTTTCATGCAGTCACCTGAATTCTCCTTCTTGACTCATCCAATCATGCTTCAGTCCTAGCTTCCATTAAATTAACTTCTCTTTGCTATTCACATGGTCCATTACTTTCTGCCTGGTTCCTATGAAGTAATGATGAGACAGTGGGGGAAGAGAAAACAAGCAAACAAAATTAGAACTACAGGCACATGATGAGCATCAGTAAGAGCTCTCTTCTTGCTTTCCCTACAAGCCTCTGCTGTTATTTTCTTATGTTCTAATGCCACTGGATGATCAACAAGACGCACATCTAGCTGGTACTGCAGACAATGTAGTCCTGGAAAACTGTGGTTCATTTCAGTAATTCATGAAATTCATATTGATTTCACTCATCTCCCCTGCAGAGTTTACCTGTTGTGATGGAGGGAGAGAATAAGGGGAGGAAAGGAAAATGAGCAATCACTACCTCTGCTACAGAGGTTGTTCCATGTGCAAAATGAAGTATTAAAGAGCACTTATGTCTGAGCAAGGCCACAAGGAAGAGTGTGGCCTTCTTGCAATTAGAACAGTCACTTATTCAGCTCTGGGAGCTGAGATACTAGCTACCACTCCACACTTCAGAAATCGTATCTAATTCATCAGTGGTCACATAGAACACATGAATAGATCATGGAGCAGTGACTGAAACATGAATTTCCCCTCTTTCTGGTAACATCCACATCCCTAGGCTACAGAGCTATGATATCCTAGAATCCCTCCTATCCTTTAACTCTGTTGTTCTACTTACAAGATATATCTCTAGAGCAGCATACAGTCTGAAAGCTTGGTCAGCTTCCAGGCATGTGATAAGATTTGAATGTGAACACAGATTTAAATTGGGAAATACATAATTGTATAATTTAAAGTCACTATTTCGAGCCTTGAAAACAATGTGAAAAGGGGTATTTGACATATATTTACCACGAGCCTTACTGGTTACTTTACATGGTTTCTTGCTTCCTCTGCATCCTTTTAGAACCTGTCTGACGTTGTAGTCATGCAGAATTTGCATACCTACTTAGAAGTCTCTAGCTAAGCATATTTAAAGGTTCTTTTGCATTTCAGCTTGAGTATTTTGCTTTCATCTCCTCATTGGTATACCTATATTTAATTATTTTGTGATTTTCACTGGTAGTTAATCTATATTTCTAGATGGCATTACGTCAGAAAAAAGACACAGGCTGAAACCATTGCCTTAATGAAATCAATGCAAATTGTGCCTAGGAAGCCTGAAAGCCAAAAGATCAGAAAAGATGTCAAAAGGATGAACAAAGATTGTATGGATAAAGTGGATTTTGAGCTGCAGATTTCTGTTCCACAACTTATATTGCAGTACAACTCCAATGACTTGAGTGCAGTTCTTGATTTCCAGTGTAGGAAAGATCAGAATAGCACTTTACGAAATTCTTTTGGGGTGATAATTTTAGGATCCGAATTGTTTTCAGGATTTCTCCTCATTAACCTTAGTTCTAGCAGAAGACGCTGGCAGTACTTCAGAACTACGAAATTACCTGTAACCACTTGCATGTCTGTTTCTTAAAAGAGACTGACAGCTGTGAAGAGAATGCTGGTCAGCTAAACATGCAAACCATGAAACACTGATGACTGCTAAAAGAAGCACATGCTTCACATTATTTAGTTGAAACCCAAAATAGCGTACTTCACTGAATTAACACTTCATAAATAACAGCCACTATTTTCAAGTCAATTCTTCCATACATCTAGAAAATATCATTAGCTACATTTTGGTAGTGTTCTTTCTCTAATTTCTACAGCTAAGGTGGCAAAAAGGTTATCACAAGTAATAGCAAATTTAAAGTTTTATTAGCAGTAAACTGCAAAAGCTAATGGTGATGCCAACACTAGATAAAATCATTGTCACAGTTAATTCTGAACTCCTTATTTCAAGCTTAATAATAGGAAACTCAATGGAGAGGATATTACACGGCCCATATCACTCATGAGTGCCGCAGGCCTGAGTAACTTGTTATTTTGCTCATGAGTGAAATAAAATGCAGATTATACTGCCTGCTATCAGGGGCACTGCTTTAATTGAGGGTGCATACACGGTGATGAAGGAGTACTGAGTAGGTTTCATTTTCTCAAACATTATGGGAATGATCTTTGTGGTTCTTAACTGTGACTCATCAAATCACTTTCCTATTATTGTTGAGTTTTTAAAGTTCTCTCTATTCCTTTTTACATCTTGAGGAGTGACTGGTTATGTTCGTGTCTCTTTAGTCAGGGATTACATAAAAATGCTTTTATAGCATCCTAATGCCTGTACCCTCTCTGCCATTCATATGCTTCAGAAGAAGAAAACAACGGAATATCCCCACCTTTGCCTTAACTCATGCACGTCAGCCAACATAAATCACTTCAATCTACAAAACATTCCCCATCAGAATACATAATACAAGACATACACCTTATCTTATATCTATGCAGAAAACTGGTGTTCCCTGGAAGTGGTAGCACATGGTGGTTTCTGTTCTTTTTTCTGAAGCAGGTTTCTAATGCACTGCATGACAAATCACCTAGAAATGCCTCCCTGCCAATTGGATGTGTTTATGGACAGCCTTTTCCACAGTGTTCCTTATCTTGATTTGGGAAAGCCATCATCATGAATACCCTAACACTATCTTGTTTCCTTATTCATTCTGTCCTAATAGTTAGAAATGTCTAACTTCTAATCAGACTGCATTTTTCTAACCCTTGCCACTTCTTTTCTTCAGCCAAAAATACCTGTGAAATACAACCCAGTTACCAACTTATCACTGAAATCAACAGGAAAACTTTTACTGATGTTAGCAGCCTTTAGGTGAGGCCTTTAAACATGAAGGGCTGTAAATTTCATTTATGAATATGTAACAGAAGAAAATATTCTACCTTTTAATCAACCACTGTCACAACTATCAATATTGCACTTCTAAGCAATTGCTGATGGCATTCTTGTAGGGATACTAAAGAATTATTTATCAGCATTCATTATCAAGCTCTAGCACACAATTACAGAGAAGTAAAAGCAGCATTACTTGGCTGAGAATGACAAATGAAATTCCCAACAATAGACAACTGTAAGCACAATACACTGCTGTGTAAAGATACTCAAACTAGCTTTTTATATGTAGTACTTCTAGATTAGCATGGTGTTCCGCTGAACCTAATGTATTCAACCAAAAGAGATGATAGCTGTCTCTATATAGCATGGTACAGCTCTATATAGAAGTGTTTCATGGGACAGCGACTATTCTGGTGAGACTGATGGACAAGATGTTGAGCAAATGATTTTTGTTTGTTTCAGACTCAAACTATTTATCTCATGCAACTGAAAGCAGGATTTCATAAGCTAATCTCACACTTTTAGAAATTTACACAATGGCAATCTTGCAATAGCTACTTCCTAAATCTCTGGGAGTTCAAGCTGCTAAGTAATTAAGTCCAGTCAATTCTTGATGGCTAAACTAGCCCTACAACTACAATTCAGATTTGTCCAGCATTAACTATAAAACTATTTTTACTGAGGAGACTATTTAAAGCCCTGTATTGAACAGACCATTATGGATATTCTGTAACTGAGCATGTGCATTTATCCAGGCAGACCATTCTCCTTGTAAATGAATTCTTAACATTTCCAGTGACATGAAGGACCACCTTCTATAGCCATGCCATCACAAATAACTGGCAAATGACTCACACATTCTGGGTATGTGCTCGTGACTCTGTTCTCTCCCCCTGTTGTGTATGAGACAAGGCAAAGAAGATAGCTCCTCTTAGAAGTGCCTTTATTCCAAAAGAAAACAAGATGTTGACTCACTTGAAATCAAAAATTTCTGCCTCCAAAATAGCACATAACTGAGTTTAAGTGGGCATCATAGTTTCATCTTTTTAAATTAAGGAGAATCTAGTCTAGAAAAGGAGTTCACAGAATCACAGAATTGTAGGGGCTGGAAGGGACCTCGAGAGATCATCGAGTCCAACCCCCCTGCCAGAGCAGGTTCCCTACAGCAGGTCGCACAGGTAGGCGTCCAGGCGGGTCTTGAATATCTCCAGGGAAGGAGACTCCACAACCTCCCTGGGCAGCCTGTTCCAGTGAATTAATAATCCATTGAATTAATAATCCACTGTTCCAGTGAGTTAATAATCCATTGTTAAAAATTCATTTTACTTTTTCTTAGTGACACATGCTGATACAGGGGCTTTGTGCTTTTGGTATTTCAATTCTCTTGGGATCCAATGTAGGCTTCAAAAGATAAAAGAAACCTGTTGTTCAGAAAGTCACTAAACGTAAAATCATATTGTACAATAAGTTTCTTTAACGTGTTGACCTCACGAAAAGATGTTATTTCTTTATAGTCTCTTTACTGTGACTTTGATGAATTAGGCTAGGATATTGATTTTGTAGCAACACTGAAATCATAATGACATTTAATTTCAAAGATGACTGTGCCTTACATTATATGTCTGTTTCTGAGCAGTTACATCAGAATTTAAGTATCACTACCCTTAAACTTTACATCTGCTTCCCCCTTTAAGGTCTAACAAAGCCTTTAAATCTGGTTTTCCTTTCTTGCTTTTTCTTTAAAAAAAATTTCTCATCTAAACATGTACTCAAGCAGAGGACTGCAGATAATTTCTGCTTAGTCCTGACTTGATTCAAAGCCTTTATCATACGCATCTATTCAGCACAGGGCACACAGTATTCTACCTTGCATTTAATAGAGACTCACGCTCAAAATTCCTTCATTTACAGGTTTTGCGTTTTTTTTTTTTTTTGTTCTGGATACCTTAAAACAGAATACCTCAGATATTCCAGATTTAACAAAAAAAAAAAGAGAGAGAGAAAGAAAGACAGAAAAGAAAATAAGAAGTTCTAACCAAAGATAAAACATCTTTTTGTAACGTAGATCCAAAGAACATAGAACAACTTGGCATTCCACAAAAATGTTTACAGTCTTGGTCACAAAAGCTCAGATTAAAGGCTAAACTGAACTTTTAGCCACCTTTGATCTACATGTAACTATAACTTGGGAGATGGGTGAGAGAGTAGAACACAAAACAAATAACCAAGGCAGGATTTAGAAATACCAATAGGAAAAAATCCTGTGGGCAATATTCAGGTATTCTGTCTCAACATCAAAAATAAAAGTAAAGAGTCTTTTTTTTTTTAATTCCTCAAAGTTATTTATGGGAAACTTTATAAACTTGAAATTATGAATTGAAATCAGAGAATAATTTGAATTAAACATGAAAATACTACATGGCTTTTATATAAGGTTTCCTCCTTTGCATGGTTTTATAATCACTATGCAGCCCAAATTCTAAAAATGCTAGAGGCTGTACCTTTCACAGGGAGCATATACTAAGTAGAAAAATTTCAAAACCAGAGCATCCAAGAGAAGAAAAACAAAAACAAAAAAAGAGAAACAGTTTATTGGTAAAAGTAATTAAATCCTTTTTCTGACAAAGGTATTTATTTTCACTAGGTCACTGAATTATTTTTGCTATGCATGTAAGTCAACAGAGCAAAATAAAAAAAAAAGATTCAGGAACTGACTTTACATGTATCTGTAAATGAGCGGAATGGCTAGTTACAACAAAAACACTCATAAAGGCCCAAATGTCAGGAGAAGAAGCAGAAAGAAATGAAAAGGATTTTAATTTTATTAATGAAAACAATAGTCTTCAGATATAAATAGAGTCCAGGTAAATACATTTATTATTTTGGCTATTTAATATTTGTAAGCAAAGAATTAAGACACCACAATGCGCTAAGCTGAAAAGCTGATTTTGGAATGGACACATTGTCATCTTTTTTCTTACATTTCTCTGTTGAGAAGTAACAAAAAATGAGGATAATTAAAACATATGAATTACATCAGACACTCATTTCTTGAAAATGCATATCTATTTCAAATTGTAAAAACAAGTTCTTCCTAGTGGACATTTAGCAGAAGAGATTAAAAAAAACAAAAACCTTTTTTCCTGTATTTATATAAAAACACTATAAAACAAATTTCATAGCCCACTTCTTCAATCATTGTCTAATTTACTGGCTATAGTGAATATTTTATACCATTAAAAACAGGAAAGTAAGTTTAAAGGTTTAGATCTATATTCCAGTTAAGTTCAATGTGTATTATAATATTTTTTGCCTGAGGTACTTCTACTGCTTTGGAAAATAAAGTTTATTTTTATTTTTCAGTATAGTTCTCCTGTATGTTTTTGCATTAATATTGAACATATCTGTCCCAGTTTTCTCTCTGCTGTTCTGTATTTGCCAGTTTCAGACTAATAATCCAGGATTTGGGGACTGCTAGAGGGTTATATGAGCATTCTACTGAATTTTAACTCATTAGTCATATGAATCTTAATTACCATGTGTACGAAACCAATATCTTCCTGTGAAATCCCTTGTGATCTAAAGAAAAAAGTTAAAAGAAAATTTTAACAGTTACAGTTCATAGTTCATTCAGACTTTTCAGTTTTTGATTCAGTACTTGGCTACTTAGATCTGTTGTGAGTAATATAAATATTTTTAAAAAGGTGTGAAAAAGAGTTATTATCTTGTCCATTTCTCAGTTGAGAAACCACAGCAGATAGTTTGGAGGATCTTAGTAATAATCTAAATGCACAGAAACAAGCTCAACCCTAAATTCCAGTGTATTGGTTGATCTCAAATTTATTCTTACATTTAAGTTGGGCCCAGACTGTACACACAGCCAAAACATCCTCAACTCACTGCAAAAATGATCCAGCTTTGCAACAAAACCCAGAGGTTTGGCTTCATCTCTAGTTTCAATGAACAATCAAGTGGCACCTGGTTAAAACAAGGTGTGCACAGATTCTGGGAATGCTCGGGGTTCGTACATTTTACAGCATTATGTGTTAGTGGGTTAAGAAGTAGCTCACAAAAAATGCTGATCTTTTCGTATGTTCTCCTCATAAAAAGTATTTTGCTGTGCATTAATTTGTTGCTATAATCCCTAGTATTAAAGATGTGTTTAAAGTCAATTATAATACCCTTTGCATTACAAAAAACCATCATTTTATTCTCTGACAGCTGACCAAACAGCTTTTTGGGTTTTCAAGATGCTGTGCCTGCAGAACACTAGGCACTGCATAATTCCAGCCTTTCTTAGTCATAAAAGTAATTTTTTATTCAATCATGAGCCCCCAGGTAACATTTGCAGTTTGGAATCCTAATGAGTCAGACGCTTGTGGTTGTTCTCTAGTTTGGTCATTATCACATCCTTTATCAAGGAGCCAAGAAAATACTGATTCATACTCTGATTTTCAGGCAGAATTGGTTCTACTCAGACATCAACAAAGTCCAATTCTATGGCAGTTTCAATCACAGGCATCTATCTAACATCCAGCAAAAAACACCCGGTTCTTCTACTAGCACAGTCCTTAAGTGCTGCTCCCTACAAGGTGTCCAAGACTTGGATTTGTCTTTAAGTGACTCTCATCTGTGCTCAAATACAGCAGCTGACCTCTTGGCAGCGAAATACCAGACAGTCAGCATAAACAATACTCAGAAGCTCACTTAATAAAAACTCAAACCATTTATCATGACAGCAAAGTCCCTGTGCATTGCTGCAAGTTCCAGATGAAGCACAGTCAAGCCTCATCTCCTCTCTTTCTGTTCCAAAGAGTGCCTTCAACTCCCCACCATACAGCTCAGCTCTGCTCCCCCTTGGATCACAATGTATTGTTTCCTCTTTTTCAAAAAGTGTTAAGTCTTCTTTAAACTTCTAAGGATAATGGTCAACTACTATTCAAATTCCTGACTTTATTAACAGTTCTGCCTGTTTTCAGTTGTCCACTGCAAGCACGTCAAATTCTTAAATGGCAACATTTAGTAGCCCTCACCCTAGCTTGTCAAAGCTAGTAATTTCTAACCAGTTCTGAATCTTCAGCCTCTTTCTGGTTACCACACTAAGCACCACAGTGAGTCTGGAAACACGTAGGCTTTGGGTTCTCACAAGCCGTGTATTTTCAAGCCAGCCACTCCTGCTGAATTCCTCTTTGTCCTCAGTTCCTTCATACTTAAGCTAGGAGGTTGTCTGCATGCACATTTTGTTGAGAAAAAAAAACAGGTTGATCAAAAATTGATTAGTTTTTATATCAAAATTAACATCTGTTAACATAGTCCAATACAATACAAGAAACCAAGAGATCCTTGAGTACAAGGCGTAATGCATCAGTGCTGAGTAGAACTGATAACCACACAACCTCAACATTGATGGAGGAACAGAGGTTCCTGGAAGAAGAGAGGTGAAGAGCAGATGCTCTCTTAGCACAGCCCTCCCACACTATGTGTATGACTGCACTGTATGAGCATACAACCACAGCACTCAGGTGAAGAATGCTAATCTCTCTAAGTGAATAACTATTCAAATTTTCAATCAGTATTCAGACAGCATGTGTTGCTGATATCCAGCTTTCAGATGAAAAATTACAGGTGTTTACTAGCAAAGTGAAATCCAGTAAAATGTTCCACACTTTTTTTTGAAGAGGAGCAGATGGAAAGGTATATATCTACCAGTGGTATTCCTTATCTACCCAGAACCTCAGTTACATGCCTTCCTCGGTAGAATAGAGACAACAGGTCAGAATTTTTCAAAAATCCTCCACTGAAGAATCTTCAAGGCAAACAAGCAATCACCTTTAATGATCTCGTATAATCTCTCAAATCTCTCAAAAGATGAGGATTAAAAACCACTCAAGTGTACTTCTATCCATTTTTTTCTAATGTCAATAGCTCATGAATAACCAAATGAAGCCAAGGTATCTGTAAAACAGTTTGATATGCCATTGAAGGGATTTCTATAACATTTTTTATGAAAGAATACAGTAAAGAATAATTTTCCATTTCAAAGGCCTTTTCCAATCTGATTAAGGCAATGAAGTCCAGAAAATACTCATATACCTACATCAACATTTAACTCTATAAAATCATTAATCTACCTTTATTGGAATGGATGTCTAGTTTATTCATGCATAATTGAATGTATCCTCAAAGATCTGAAAGTCTCCATAAATTATTTATATAGCAGCTGTTCAATAGATAAGAAAAATTGATAAAGAACTTAAGAATATGGGGATAGCTGGAAGCAAGCACAGATAGCAAAGAGGTAAAGACAGCCAAGAGAACAATCAGAAACATCTTCAGCAGACAAGAGATAAAGTAACTTTTATCAAAAAAAGTGGGTGTAAGCAGCATTAAATGTGAAATACATACACTAGAGATGAGCAAGGAAAGTTCAAGAAAAAGACCTTTCAAAGAAAGTGATAAAATCAAGCAATTTTATACAAGCAATTTTTGATGTGTTGAATTTAGCAATACTAAATAACATGAAAATTTATTTTCAAAAATTCAACACTTCACCAATTTTTAAAGATCACCTTTCTCCTCCCATTTCTTTTTCACTTTAACTAACCTAAAGGTGAACTTCAGTACCTCCTCTCATCTCCTCCCTGCTAGAGGGGGGAAAAAGAAAAAAACAGAGTAAGGGAAACAACTCCACAGACTTTTTATAAGATAGGACAGACTCAGAAGAACTAATAGCAGTGAAATTGCATTAAGAAATGTCAAGATAAAAATAGTGACAAGCGGTTGTTTACACTTCAATGCCTCGCAAATACTTAGAGAAGAGTTTGTATTAGGGTATTATCTTGATGACAGTAGGCTACTTGTGTCCTTTAAAAGACTGCACAATATGATGCAGCAACATGAAGTATTCAGCCCACATAAGCAGAAGAGGGATTGCTGCACTAAACTGGGAGCCAGAGAAACTGACTATGAACTGCTCACCTCAACCCAGCAATAGCAGCTCGTGCAACAGGAATATGAACGCATGTTCAAGTGAATAGGAAGTGCATGAGCAAATATCAGTGGCAATAGCAAAGGACAAGTTCTTGCTCTTCAGGATAAGGAAAGACAGATCCAGTTGAGCTATTAATCTACATATTCAGAATCTGGGAGTGAAGAACATGTCCATACTATAGAGAAAAGATGTGTCTGTACAGTGTCCCAGAGGAACATACTCCTGAATAATGTCAAAAATCTTTCTCTCAGATGAGAGCATTATTATATTGTTTTAAACAATGCCATTGGGGTTGCCTCTTGGTTCTTCAGACTGATGTCAGGATAGGTCAGGAGTAAAAGACAGCTTTAAGGTTATGGACTGAACCACAGAATACTCAATAAACCTTTGGGAACCCTACTGGACAGAAATACTATGGATAAATTAAGATAGTAGCTGGAGTAAGATTGCCAGCCCTTCTGACTCAAAAGCTAAAGCCCAGAGTACATTGACAAATATATATCTTTTTCCTCCCTCCCCATTCACCACTATCTAATGATCATGGTATATCACAAAGAGCTGTACCATTCCACTTTATAAGAGACCATTGGTGAGCTCATCTTGAGCCCATTTTCAGTTGGATGGCTCCCTTGATACCCTAGATACCAGGGATGCTCCTAAGCCATCTTACTACACAACAGCAGAATGCTGTAACTTCAGTTACTCCCAAAAGTAAACTTTGGTACAAAGGAAAATCCTCTGGGTAGAGTTTTCACCCCTCTTTCAAATACTAAGTACAGTGAAGGCAATAGATTTCTCTAGTGATACTATGCAGTCTACTGAGTATTTTCACTACAAAATTCAGTCAAGCCGACTGCAAAATATTTTTTTTAAAAAACTAATAAAAACCATACTCTTTCTTCACACGGCAAAAAAAAGAAGCGATGTTTACACAGAATTGAGATAAAATTTTATGCTTCAAAATGGTTTTTGATAGTTGATTCCCAGACTGTCTAGGTTTACCTACTGCCAATGAATATTTCTTCCACAACATTATAAAAATGTATCAATATTATAGAAGTTATAAAAATTATATAAAGTATATTTTATACATCCATTAAGCTTACAAAAACTATAAAATTTATACAAATTGCTGTCTCTTGCCATACTTTTTCACAGAGAGCACCATAATATAGTTTGTCCAGAGTTCTGAGAAATGAAAAAACCTTGAACACCTCCTTTCCTGACACTTCCATTAACACTTTAAACAACTGTATATAAGCTGTTGTACTTAATGCTAACTGTTCCTGTAGTTTTGTCTTCCTGCACACGTCTTCCATACTGCAGGTGCAATTATTAGAAGAATTAAAAGTCATCTGGTAAGCAGACTTTGAGCCTCATGATTTTGATTCCAAAGTATGGGCCCTAAGGTAAGCTTTCATTTTAAAAGCAGACATAATAGTAAAACTCTTATCCTCTGCACATCCTTCCTAGCTGACAGCAGTATTTTATGTTCCCTTTTGGTTGATTTATCCAACTTTGTTACCTGTTCTTTTGTCTTCCTTTTCACTCCACACACACAGACAGAACATAGTCCTAAGTTCATGTTTATTCTGGTTCATGTTAACAGCTTTTAAGCAGTGTTTAACACCCTGTTGACTGCACCTCAGACAACACTATGCTTGTTCTCAAAATTCATTCTAAATAGTTATGAAATTACATTTGCACAATCTAAGAGTAGAAAGCAAATTGATTCAAAGATATCTCCTACTTTAAATCAGCTTTTCCTTTGGTCTTAGGTTTATTTAATAGTAATCATTGAATATTTATATGAATAATTTATATTTATATGCATAGCATATTTTAGAGTCTTATGGTTAATATGTTTTGTGATATTCCCAATAGTTGTGTTCAAGTAGAAAAGTCTTTTGAAATTTGGATGTGTTTTTTTTTTTGTTTGTTTGTTTTCAAATGTCTGGAGAAGCTTTGGAAATGCCCCAAATCTATAGATTCAAGAAACAGATCACAAAACACAATAAGCTTGGAAAGATGAGACTCATAGATTTTTGCAGGATGAAACTAGAAATCTCAGATAATTATTTCTCTTAAAGGATTTTTAGTACATCTTGATTTTAGGCCTGAAACACAAATGCATGTTTTTTGTTCGTTTTCTTAGAAACATTTTTATTAAAAATGAGATAAAAGTCATTTTTCAAATAGTCAAGAGCAAACTATTCTCTTGAAAGAGTTAGCTTGATGCTATCTGCAAGTAAAACAGGCAAACAGTAAATTTTTAAGAAATCTCTGAACATTTCCACCCTACAAAAAAAACTATTTGGATTCACATCTCAGTAGAACCTTCTGTGAATTTATTTTAAGTCTCTTTGCTCAGAATAAGCAATATTTGAGTTGCCAGACTTCATTAGTCAACTCATAATGGTCATACATTTGTGGAATTGCACACTGAGATCCAAATGTTAAAAAAAACTATTGTGTTGGACAGAAAAAGAAAGTTTTTCTGCAGTAGCAGATGTTCCCCAAATATAAAACTGCACTTAAATACAATCATGTCATTTCCACTACACATTTGAAGGTTAAATGGAAATGGCTTTCACAATCCTTAACAAGGATTGCTTCTCCACAATTTTCCTCTCCATATATATGAATGTAATTCCTATCATAACCTAATATCAATTGTAAATCATGCAATTTCCGACAGAACTATGATGAATACACATTCATATAAAAGAAAAAAGTGGTAGAGCAATATAGTGTCTGGAATTTAACACTCTGTGGTCAGAAGGTCACATATGTTAAGTTTCTTATTTATATCCCTATTAAAGCTCTGATCTGTGGGAAGCAGGATGGAAGCAATGTGACTCATTTTACAAATAAAGAATGTATTGTTGTACTGTACATGTTTTGTTTCTGTGTATTTAATGATAACAGTATATGAACGGCAGGTGACTATTATTAAAGGGAAAAAAGATCTTCATCAGAAGACAAATAATTGTTCCCACAACTTCTCTGGTAAGTGCTTCAAAAACATTATAAAATACATATTTTATGAATGAGCCATGCAAGTTAATATTCTTAAAAAATTGACTGGGTATTTTGAGTGCAGTTATGCTGAATAACAAGCATATAAAGAAGGAAGTCTAAAGAACTTACGGACACTGCATACTTCAAATTGAGACAGTGAATTATTTTGATGCAAAATTAACACACGCCACCTGAAACCAACATGGCAAGCCTTTGCCCACCCCAGGAGCCTTTCCAAGACTCTCAGTATAAACTATACATTGGGTTACTGTTCATTACAACTATTTTGACCTGCAATATCAATGTTTTACTGCTGTACATCACATAGGTACATAAGAAAATGACAGGCTGACAGTTTTGTATCAGCAAGGTGTTAATCTTCCCACCAAGAAACTTTCTTTGAGAAATAATCAAGTGCACACACGTTCTCAGTGAGCCAGAAGATAGATAATGGACAAATGATAAACTGTTTAAAAAATTAAATAAAATAGTTGAGCTCTTTTCAATAAATTTTTGGATTAGGTGTTTTTGTTTCTGTTTGGGTGTTTGATTTTGGGGATTTCTTGATGTTTGGCTTGTTTGGGTATTTTTATTTTTTGGATGTAAATTAACATTCTAGGGCTGGCCTAGTATTGTACAAAGACCGCTGTTACCTGTACACACTTACACAGACTTGTCATAGTCAAAACTCTTTCCACTGCAATTTTTCCAGCTTACCTTATACTGGTAATGGATGCTAAGGAAGTGGGTTTTTTTTTTCTGACTGTTTTATCCTGTAGTTGTGAATGTGCCTGGAAACAGTTTGATAGGACAGTATTACATTGGTTATGGCTTCTTTCTGGCGTAAAGATATTCCCTTTGAGCGTATTCTTTTCTAGTTGCAATAAAACATGTGAGCCTTCTTGCTTGCTTGTTTTCTTTAGGAGAAGCAGCTGCAAAGTCATAATTATGTTCACTTCCCACACTGGCAACAAGTAAGCTTCACATTATTGTGCATTTGAGATCACCTATAAGAAGGGGCTGAATCACCCCACCTAAGGGTTTACAGCTTTCCCAGTATCTGAAATGTGTTGCTATAAAAATAAGAGCTTTTGTTTCATTTTTAGTTATATTGAGAATAGCTAATAAATCAGTTGGGAATATATTAAATAATTAAAAGTGCAGTATCAGTAGAAAGATCGGTTCAATTACTTTCATAAATTCAAACTTGAAATACACCATCTGCAGCTGATGACTGTTTTCTGAACATCAGGAGCCAGGTAGCAGCCCTCAGCCAATGAATGGACTCCCAGAAAAAAAGATGGAATGGAAGGCAAAGAAGAGGTTGTGAGGAAAAGGGCAGCAGAGACTCCAGACAGTCGGAAAGGCTGCAGAAGTTGCAATGCTCACTCTGCCTATACACCTCCTCATAACTTCTGTTTCTCTCATCCATGCAAAACTCTGTTTTGAAACAAGGACCATCTAGAAAAAGTTAGTGTCCTGCTTATTCCTTTATCAATATTATAACAAGCAAACCATTATTAAAACAAAATGGTGTGACCCTTTTGACCTAACATGTTTATGCAAGATGCAGGCTCTAATTCTTCTTTTTTCTTGAGAGGAAATACTGATGATGGAGCCCAGCATTTCTTTAGTGCAGTCTACAGATAAGTATATGTTAAAGCCCAGTTTCCTTGAACCCAATAGGAATCAAATAGCAGGAGATAGTTTCCTCGCTCTCAGCTTCATGCTTGTTTTTAGCAAGTGCTTTCATAAAACTCACTCAGCTCTTAAGATCAGTGTAACTGCTTCTTTGTTGCACCTGGAGCTTTCCCTGTTCCCATTCCTGCGTGCTCCTGTAGCATCTGACCTCTTTCTCACAGCTACTGACATCCATCTCCAGTCAAAGACCTTTCCCTACTTCTGCATCCAACTTCCAGCCCACTAAGTAACTGTTTTGACCTAATGATGAACAGCTTTATACACAAACTCATTTCTTTAGGGGTCATTTCAATATTTGCAACTCTCTCTAACCATATATGCATTTAACTGTTCCTTTATTCAGCTTGAAGAGAAGATGGCTGTTATATTTAGCAGCTGCACCAAAACTTCTTCCCATCCCTAACACAACCATAACAATACCAACTCCACAATTTCATTCTTTTCTGAACATTAGGATTTTACTGTTTTATTTTCTGCTCAAAGAACATTCAAAACGTTCCTTTTATATTCATTTTCATAAGTGCAATAATCTTTCAAAAATGACAAGTTTTTTCTTCTCATTTTTCTTTCTGTGTGAGATTAGCACACACAGAGAAGCTGTAGGCATTTTCAGAGGAACTAAAAATGGCTTGGCAGGAAATAGGCCATCGCTTGCATTGAAGACAAGACATTGGGTATTTCCATGATCTGTCCACCAAATAATTTTTTGAAATTTGTCTGGGAGTAGACCATCACTCTCTGTGCTACCAATTCACACAGCTACTTAGAGACTCTCTCTCCTGATCACCACCACCATTGTTTTCCTCGCTTGCATACACTGTGTCCCACATCTCTGCTCAGATAGTCAATGTATTCATTTGCCAGGTAAGCTTCGACCCCTCATGGTTACAGAATTTCTAAATTTAGAAACTCAGACAATGGCAAAGCAAATGTGTTTGGCAGGAATTCATACTCTTGCTAAAAAGAGTTTACCTTGTTCAAAATCCTTCAGCCTGTGGAGGCTGGCCAAAAATACTATTAATGAACATTCTTCAATTTCAAAAGACTTTCAGAAAGGTCAAAATGAGGCTACATTATTTATGCTTTATGAGAAGATGTATTTAATGTTTTTAAATATCTTTGGATCATAACACTGACTTTAACAGACTGATAGATGTATCTTCTGATGTACAATTATAATAATAATTACCTACAGTCTAGGAAAAATTTAATATTTTCCTGCTGATTAGTCTTATTTGCTCATATTTTTCTTACCTAACACAAAGTTTTCCAAAAAAGACACCTTCTATAAACTCTCAATGAAAAGCAACTGTTTTTCTTAAAAGCGTTCAATACCCACGGATATCAGAATATCCGTGGATCCAGATATCCTCTTCAAGCTCTAGGAATGACATACATGAAATTGCACCTTCAGTCCTCTGGTTTCATAAATTTTTACACTGAAAGCTCTCAGAAGAGAGTGGATCTTCAGTCACTTTTAAGAAATACAAGGCAGCTTTTGGAAGGAGCATCTTTCAGAAGTCTGTTATAAAAAGGAATGCCCACGCTAACGATGTGATGCCAATATGAAAATGACTGTTTTAACAACTAAGTCTCTGAGTCCTATGAGCTATATGTTTTCCATGGCCACAAAATTCTCATGAACTGGCAAATCAGGAAGTTAACAACTGTTACTTTCTTTTTGTGATGGCTACTACGTTTAGAGATGCGTCAAGGATCTAGGTAGAGCCTTGCAGTGCAAAAAACAACACATTCTAAAGCTTGAGCAAAAAGATGCCATTCTGTAGGCTGGGGTTGTAAATAAATAAATACATACACTGAGCCTCAATAGACAGACAACCAAGCACACTGCACACCAGCCTACACTGCCTCCTGGGTGCTCATTAACTTTAATAAACAGGAAAACCGGAATCTAAATCTCATATAATGGCAAGGAAATACAAGACACCTTTATTTGGACCCTTGTGGTGTTAAGGGGTTTAAAAGGTCAACACGAGGTCCCATGGAACTGATATTAATATTATAACAAAGTAGAGACTACAGATAATGGTCTTTAAATGCTGCCTTAAAAATATGAAAGAATTTCAGGACTTAAATTCCTACCCATTTTGATATACAATTTATGTGGCACTATCACGGAGTGCACAGTAGTACCCAATACAAAATGGAAATCACAGATAAAAAACACAATGGTAGGGATTTAGAAATACTGAACTTAATATTCATCCTTGAATTTTTTTTTTAAAAGATGAAAGAGAATAAACCCTACAGAATTCACAGTGGAAATATATACAAGATGACAAAAAAAAGATGTTTCCATCAGAACTGAAGCCTAGACAGATCTTGGTCAGAAGATGTATAATCTCTGCTGTCATAACACAAAACTAACGGTGACAAGCAATCTATACCAGAAAAGAAACACATTGAAACGCATGCTGTAAATATATGTCAAGAAGGATATAAACAAATCTCAGTTTCAAAAAGAGGACCAAATCTCTGCAAAACAGTCCAAATTGTTTTTGTGCTAGAAGTGACCCTTTCTACATCTGCTAGAAGATCTGACAGCTCCAGCTGCCAGGATAATGTATCTAGCATAAGGAAGAATTTTCAGAATCATAGTAATAATCTCTTCACAACTATCAACACCCACAGATTTTACTCTTTGACATCCACACAGACATACCTTAGGGAAATAGGATTTTACTTAAAAGCAGAATTGTAACATCTTTCGTTATGACTAATTCCACACTAACACATGCTAGGAGAAAATAAGGGAACATTGTTAGATACTTAAAAATAAGGAAACAAAGTTTATTCTGTAATTTGATGAATCTTGGCCACAAGTCCACAGTTTACTTACTAGAAAAGTAAACACAAATATAGTGTGGCTCATATGCACATTCCTGAGACCTGAACCCAGGATTTTTGATTTCTCTAAATCAGAATGGGGTTTAATACTGTGCACAAATACTGCTTCTCAGTTTCTGCACAGCTTTCGTTATGGTAATTATCAATGGTAAGATGAGTTGGCATTCCTTCAAAAATACATAGCACATCTTCTTACGTATATTGCAACACTTACATTACCATAGAAATGCTATTTTTTATCATGGTCTTAAAGCATATTTTGAGACTTCAAACAAAATCTTAAAACCTGTGGTACATTTACAGTACAACTGTCACTTCCAACTTGTCTTAAAACTTGATTCCAACAGCTCATTTCTTACACACAAACAAAACATTACTTACCTCTCTCAGTCAAGCAGTCAACACTCACACAAAGAATTTGTCTCAATTTTCTGAATTGGTGTTGGCATGGAAATGCAGTTATTTTCAAAGAAGATAGCCACAAAATCATATTTTTATTATTAAAGCAGATATAGTTTTCTCAAGATTGTACTAGTCCATTTTTTGAACATTAAGATTTATTGACAATATTTATATATTTAACATATCAGCCATTAACACCAAAAACAAAGCAGGTAATTGCCTAAAGTTTTCAGCATGGCTTGTACTGTAAATCCAAATGTACTTCCACATATACATAAAGCCAACTTATTTTCAGTAAGAGCCCCTTTAAGGCAACGAATTCTGTCCTATGCCTCCCAGTTTTCATGATGTCGAGAGAACCAAGAAGATTCCAAACAAGCATAAACTCTTGCCTGTGACTGAACATGAAATAGCCTTACAATTTTCAATATAATAAAACAAGAAACAAACAGACACAAGCCTCTAAAAAAAAAAAAAAAAAAAAAAAAAGAAACTATGAAAGTTAGCTCATATTTTTTAAATAAAAAAAAAAAAAACACCAAAAAAAAAAAAAAAAAAAAAAATGGACACTATGACATAGACCTTCTAATTGTTTAATATGAGGCCAGTCTACTTCAGCTTCAATTAATACACAAGCCTCTTTAAAATTATGACTTTCAAAAATAGTAGACAATGCTTGATCTATAACCATACCACATAACTGTAGCCCTTTCCAAATCTCACAGATATTTTGCTGATCTATCCAATTTCTGAACCTGTAAAGAACAATTTTATATTGCGTACATTAAATGCTTTCTTTTTTTCCCCCATGAACAGAACCTACATAGTCTGAATGTTTATTGAATCTGGATAGGTGAGGACCTAAGATCCTGATAACTACCACCATTCCACCAGATCACACTGCTTTGGGAAGGATGACACAGAAAAGACAGTAGTAATAACAGCAGCTTGGAGACAAAAAGTGTTTTAAAGTAGTATATAAGAATGTGAGAGGCTTGACAGTAGTGCAGTTCTACAGACAACAAAGGTACCAGTGGAGAAACCAATGAAGATAGCAAACTTTCTCCCTTTTTTAGGGAAGTCATAAGTTCTCAAGAGAACTCCAAGTTCTTCGATAAATTGTGTAACACTCCACTCATGAGGGCATACACCTTCTTTTAACATGCCTGTACATTCAATGTGCTGGTCTTGAAAGAAGCATGACTATGGACAAAAAGCAAAGATATGAGTATTCTTGCAAGCATACGTATAAAGTGAAGTTCAATAAAATATGCGAACTCTTATACTACCCAAAGAAACAATGTGATATTCACCTCAAAAAACACAGAACAAACCATAGCATACAACACAAATCCTTTACCATTTGGAACACATGCCAGCTTGCATTTCCATTGCATGCTTTTGTGTCATTCTTGAAAGGAATTACTCATGGCGAAACTATACAGTGACTGAGTCTCTTTAAAAAATGAAAACTATTTATTCAGAGATTCTCTAAATGAAACAGAATTCTGAATCTTTCCTCTCTTTTTTGGGGGGAGGTGGTTAAGGGAGGTAGGGGTTCAAAGGTTCATCCAACTGAAGATTTAGAGCCAAAAAACAACATGAAAATTATTAAACTGTACCAAAACTTCAGTGCTTTGCCATTCACAACAATTATAACTAAAGTGGCATAAAAGTAACCAGAATTAGGTCTTCTACAAATTAAGATATTCTGAAAGAATGAGTCACAAAATATTAAGGATTCTTTGTGCTGTACATCTTTACACAAGAGCACAGAATATGAAATACACAAGCACAGCCCAGAAAGATTAACACTTGGGACCAAATTAAAACCTAACAAAAGAAATATCAATCAGACAAAACCATACACAAATCAATTTTTGCCACAGTAATCTACAACAGAAGAAGAATGTGGTAACTAGCACAACATATTCCTCTGAAACAACACAGCTCCCTGTAGCCACAGGAAGATGGATGCAGGTACATTTTTTTTCCCCAGTGGATCTTTCAGTAAAGAAGCCAGTTTATATCATGTCTGCTTTCCAGAAACAGTTTTAAATGCAACAGTAATGGAAAAGGGAAAGGGAATATACTCATGTAGCAAGGTAACTTTGATCCCATCATACATCCAGATCACTAAGGACTGTATTACCTGAGCATACATGGTAACAAGAGATGAAGAGGATGAAAAGTTATTGTAAAGCTGAAGTGAGACATTCACCTGAAAAAACAAAGATGGACAAGGGGTAACAGGCTGGTATCAGATTAAAAAAAAAAAAAACAAAAAACCCACATTCATACCAGCACTTCAGTTGAACTCAATTTTGAGACCTTTGTCTGCATTTACCTATTAAATGGTTGGAATATGCCATCATTCTTTTGACAGTGTTCAAGAAGGAAATAATCAAAGCACAAAGAGGAAAATACATCATTAAGAGAAATATTTAGAATAAACTATATTAGAAAGCTAAATCAGTGACCACCAGGCAAAATCTGGAAAACTTAAAATACAAGGGAGTACTAATGAGGTGCACCAAAAACTAGGAAAATGCTGTTAAAAGATCAGATCCAATGATATCCAACCAGTCTTGAACAGGTATCGCATTAAAGAATTTAAAATATAGATTTGAAATCTGTACTAAGATATGAATGTTCAAATAATTTGAAGTGCTTCCATTTAAAAACTAAGATGAACACATACAAACTTGTTCAGAGGGCATTTGAGAGTGATTTACAGATCACACACAATTGCAGTGAACTGCTCTCACAAATGTGTTTGCAAAGCACAACAGACTATAGAAACCAAGATTTTGGATCTAAGTTTAAAAATACGTTTATTGTGATTCAAAGCTAATGTTATTCATTATTCAGCCAACATATTAGTGTAGACAATATTCTTCCAACATCCTCTGGGGCTTCTTTAATCTTATCTGGATTTATTTTCTGTGTATTTCTGAGTAATCAAAAGTTATAGGCTTGATATCTCTTGAGTTAAAACATCCCTAGTGTTTCTGCTCTTTCTTCTGTATATATTCATTTTTAGTGAAATTCCAAAACAAGGATTAAAACAAAACAAGTTATTTTGATCAGAAAAAAATATGAATTTGATTTTTTCCAATGTATTAAGTAAACATTTCTGTTCAGACAGTGATTGATCTAAGCTGGTATTAATAAGGGCAGCTGAAAATTTGATGTCAGGCATTCCTCCAGCACATCCACATTCAAGACTATGGTAACGTAGCAAAAGTTGAAAGCACTTAACTCATCTTTCCTTTCAATAAATAAAGTTATTCAACAAAACTTTAATTTGAATTATACAGCAAGAGAAAACTAAATATACTCACAAGACATTCATAAATAGAACTGTTGAGGAATTTTCTGACTACATCGAGAATGACAATTTGTCAAAGTTAAAATGTTTTGCAGAAATTTCACTGATTCAACAAACTTTCCTCAGTGTGCTGGCAGAGTACCCAGCAGTGCTTGCCTCTTTCCTGGCCAGGACCCAAACCCCTGCACAGCTGGACAGCTATACTACATGGGGTTTTCTAAGAGTCAGGAGGCTAAAAACCCTTGGAGTCCTGTGTCACAGGAGTGCTTCCTACAGAGAAGTGCCAAAGCCTTGAACTAGAGCTAAACTGAATCTCTCAGAGACTCCAGACTCGATGTTGTGAAGTCAGGAGCCTGGACAGGATAACATGCCAACCACAAAAACACCACAGCTCTAACACCTCAAGCAATGCACAACGTGGCCCTGAGAACCTCAGCTGAACTCTACTGTCAGAGCTTTCGGATTTCATGTTCTAAAGCCAGAAGCCTTGGCTTTCAGGGTGTGCTTATAGCCCAGGCTGCACAAAAACAAATTCATTCGGAAACTTCATGACTGGCAGATCTTTTTTTTGAGATATGTTTAACAACAAAAGTCGTGTCTGCGAATACGTCATGACATTCTTAGCGTTGTCTAATAATATTTGAGTCAGGTTTAAACTACCTGCCTCAGAAATTGCTAACAATACAGCCATGGTACCACCGGTTGACCTTCCACAATAACTATCATCTTTCTAGATTAGATCTACAGTCTGCTGCAAAATGGCTTTACCAACACAAATTTGACCAACTAGCTGATAAGAAAACCACAAACTGCTTAATCTTGACTGGAACTGTATCTCTTGCTGATTAACTCAGAATGGCTAAACCACAAACACAAACTTCCCAGTGAAGACAAAACCTGGAAGTGTAAAGGTAAGACTGTTTTACTAGCCGTAACAAAATACATACAGAAAAAGCATGGAATTTACGGGTAGGTGTGAGGGGAAATTAGTGGTAGCTGCATTATTCAGTGCAGAGAAAATATATATGATGTGTCAACACATGGTAAAGTGTGAAGAATGCATGCCTGTAGGTATAAAGGAATATATATATTTACAGTGCTAAGCAATTTGCAGTTTAGGGATTGGCTATTGCAGTATCTGATGAATCCATACAGAAATTCCTGGTTGCCGTAAGGTTTGGCCAAATTTAAACTTCAAATTAATCTGTAAAGATGCCCCTACCCTACCAACTTGCTTACGGTAAAGAAGAGAGCTGACAGCCCTATGATTATGTTTTGTGGGACCCACACTAGTGCTGTAAGCACTTTCTGGTTTCTGAGTAGAGCAATTTAAAGGTCTTTCTTAAGACTCAAGCTCAGTTTTTATCAGTGAGATAAAACAAAGACACAGGAAAATTACTGAAAATTTCCATTAACTCATCTTTGGAAAAAGGATATTTTTGAAAAAAAAATCCAATGGAAATTTGTAACTATCCCATGCTACTTCTATACTTCTTCCCCAAAGCATCTAAATATTTATTCCTGCCTTACAGAAATATAAAACTCCACATCTCATTCAGATCGGAAAGGTGGAAACAGTACGTTACTCTCTGGGATTTAAATTTATATTATTATTTTAGACAGGCAAGGTTTGGGATTTGGTTTTGTTTCATTAAGTTGTTTTGTTTGTTTTTGCTCTTTATTATTTCCTAGGACCTGAAAAGACTGACTGCTTGACAGAGACACTTGGTTCTGGGCACTTGCTTTCCCTCATTATCTCTGAAGAGGAAAAAAATACCTCTTCTGTTCCCCTTACTGCTTCACTAACTTATCCAAATATTCATTTCTCTTTTAAGAAGAAAAAGACAACTGAAATCATGCAGAAACCATGCCTTATATGTTAAGAAAAACATTATCATTCAGGCAAAGTGCTAAGCAGTCAGATAATAAAACAGAATAATTCTATTTCTAGGGTTTTCCATTTCATGTTTTTTCATTTTCAGCTTAACTTGAGCAATTTAAGACAGATTTTGTGTGATATAAAAGAAACATTTTCTGCACAAAACTTTGGGATTATATTACAAATAATTTATCTGCATTCAGTCATGACATTTTTATACAATATCATTAGCAAAAAAAAAAAATAAATGGTGACACCTCAGATGGTATGAACTGGCAAAGCTCTTCTGACTCCAGTGGAGTTCTGCCAAATTCCACACTGGCTGAGACTTTCGACCTTAAACTTTTATTATAAAATTAAAAAGGAATAAATTGCAAATTCTCTCTCCTTAAATAATGCAGCCTCAAAGAAAACAAAATTCTTCTATCCAAATAAATTTAAAAGTATGTGACAAAGTATACTTTTTTAGCAGTAACTGCACCCAAGGTACATTACTGGCAAGGTATCTGTGTCAGAGGTGAAAAATTTGCATTGTAATAAAGTCAATGAGGCTTTTCAGTTTGAGAAAGACTTTTGAGAAACTTGATTATATGATTAATTTTTCCTTTCTTTTTGTCTATAATGAAGTGCAAAATCTACACTCCCATGAAACACACATAATTGTTTTCTTTTCTCATCCATGTCCATATGGTACAACAAGTTTGGATCCAAAACATTTTCTCATGAGTGAAGGTAAATGCCTGATCATTACTTTGAGCATATGGTAACATTTGATATTGTTCTCCTACTTAAATACTTTATTATTATCATTTATTAAATGGTATAGAACACATTCAGCCTGGCTCATAGCAGGCAAACACTCTCTACACCCCACTTCATCAAAATGCTCAGGTATAACAGTCATTAGAGTAATCCTCAGCAACTACATCGGTGAATTGTTAAAAATAAATTGTATTATACAATCTTAATTCCTTATTAAATTTTATGGCTGACAATTAGTATTTTTTACTTCCAGTTCTAAAATACACCGACATAAAGCAAACTCTGTATCTGTCTTCAATGCATGTTTACAGAAACTTCACAAGCTCCACTCTGCACTGCTTTTCCCCTTTCAGAGCTCACCACTCCTCACACAGGGCATGGCCCAGGTGCAGCAAACATCTAAGCCTTGGTGCAGCAAACATCTAAGTAGCCAGAGTACCAAACTGAAATGCCAAAGCCCAAAGTCTACAAACACACTGCAAAAGTAACAAACAAAAAAGGCCCTCTGGTCATCTATTCATAAACTAGCAAGTCCGTGTTGTTTTTCATTATCAAGTGAACCAGGACTTACTTTCAATGGTTGTTGAATCAAGCTTAAAGAATTGCAAGAAACTTTGGGACTTCATTTAAGATCTCTGAGATGATTCGATATAAACCCTCAAAACAAGTGGAATTCATTAAATACCAGTGACAGAAGCATCGTACCATAAACCAGAATGAAGGCAATCAGAGTTACTGCACACTACTCATGATCAGACTCCTGCTTCAGCCAACAAGATTCCTTGGCTTCTGCACAGCCAATGCAAAGACACTGGTGGGCACCATAGGGGCAACCAATGGCTCTCAGCACGGTAAAGGGCAGCCAGGGCGCATATCTGCACAGGTTAACTAGCTTAACTAGATGGCTTACACTGCGTTGTGTGAATTTCCCCTCTATATACAAATACATTTAGAATTTGATTTAATGTCTTGCCTGGCTTTTTTAACAGAGATAAGGAGGAAGGCAAGTAAAATGGTCAATGGTCTGGTAAAACCGATTTTGACACTGCAGGCAAAATCGTCAGCTAATCTAAATCAATATACCACTAACCTAACATTCTAGCTATATACGCAGCTAGAAAAAGTTATGACTAACATATCTTGGAAAGTAGCTATCTGGAACTGTCCGTAAAGAAGGCACTCACACTGAAGATAAAGCCTAAATTGTTGATTTTAAAAGATTAAATTCAACATTTTTAGCATTCACGACCAGACAGTGGTTTGGGGACTGCCATTGCATATGAACCAATATGTCCAAATGCAGGTTCAGCCACAAAAACGGCATTTGTCTGTTGGACCTCACATGCTGCCATTCTGTATCTACTCCTAAACAAAAAAGGGCTGTAAAAGAAAATTTTATGAGCTGAATCCCACCCACACTAAACCATCAGAAACTAACAAAAAGTTCCTCTGTAAGATGCCCAAACTTCATCAGAGCAGGAAAATCTCAGCAAGTGAAATGCATTAGTCAGGTATTATTAGTTAACACAATGCAATTTCTCTCCCTCTCCCCAAAACCTCACCCACCCAACACAATAAAGCAATGACACATTATCAAGCTAAGTATTCCAGAAGGCTATTTTCCATCTCTAATACCTTTCTTTTATTTTTTTAGTTAAATTCTTTCCTTTTGGATACATTTTTCTATTCCTAGTGAAAAATAATTTCTGGAGATATAACACAGATAAGCAATAGAAATGTTGGCAATCAACTCTAATCAGAAGGAAAAAAAATTACTTAGCTGTTCAAAATACTATTTAAAAACAAACAAAACCAGTTAATTTTTTCCAAAGGCCCAGAGTAATTTCAGGGTAGCTGCTGTCAAAGAGAGTCAGACAGGCTGTCAAAAAGCAAATGCACCTTCTGGCTGTGAAGAATGCTTGTCCCTAAGGAAGCCATATTTCCAAAATTATTTGAACCTAAGACAGAAGTTCTTTTTTACTGTATCTTTTTTTAAAAATTATTTTTTCTAAAATCTGTCATTAGAAGAGCAACGTATCATCACAACGTAACTATGGAAATCCTTGGTGGTAATAACTCATATTACTGAACCTCAGAAGCAAGAAAGCTCCAGGTATCAAGGCAAGTTTTATAGGGCGGATTTCTCAAGGGCTTAGTTCACTGGTTTGATATCTGCAAGCCAGAACTATTTAGATTTACACTCAGTGTCTGACATATTGAAGATTTTATTGCTTTCAGGAACTGGCAGAGTACATACTGAGAAAATGTGTAAGAGACAAGTGGAAAGTGTGTTGTCAGATTCTTAGTTCATTTAAGGTTACAAGAACAGTACTTAGAAACCTCAGTCAAGTATGCAGAACCCTTAACTTTCAGTTCAGACTAGTGATAATGATGACAAAATGCAAAAGGTTTTTAAAAGCATTTAAAAAAAATAGACTTTTTTCATTCTATTTTAAATCTTCATTTCTTGTTATAGTCCACTTCAGTGATTTACATAAATCCTAAATATATACAATAATGTTACTATTATATTTAGGTAATTATGTTAACAGCTGGCACAGGAAAGAAGGGGAAATTGTTGTAAACAATTTTCTTAAGTTATAAACAATCACTGTTATTACCTAAACATTTGATGTTTGCCAAAACTGCCCTGCAGTCCAACAAAGACAAGTTCCCCTTGAGTTCAGTGGGAAATTATTTTTATTTTTCTTTAATAAGCATGCCAAAATATACCACAGGAATATTGTCCCCTTTTTTGGTACAGAATTCTGGCAACACATAGCTCTTCTTGGCCAGAAACTGGAAATGCAGAAGAGCATGAAAATGAAAAGTAATGAGGGTAGAGAGGAAGGAAACAATCCAAACCTGTCAAGCCTTAAGAAATGTTAAGTTTGGGTCCAGTTCAAGTTTTGGGTGAAGATTTAACTCATTTTTTATTTTCTTCAAAAATGCCTCAGTACCCTCAGGGAGTATTCTTTTCCTAGAGAGCTCTTAGAAAAGCACTTTTTTTTCTTTTACTGACAAAAGGATCAGCAAATGAACCCTGATGCCAATAGTTTCAAGTTAAAGCAGTTACTGTGACAAGTCTCAATTGCACGTTTGTTCCTTAGAAAGGATTTTTTCCTTAGAAAGGATTTTAAAAGATTATGCAGAACTTGTGTATTTAGTGATTCTTCATATTTCCAATTGAGACAGAGACAGTTGTCTATTATACTGCATGCATTGAAGCAAAAATGACTGCTTCATGCTTTAGTTTCAAAGTCTCTTACAAATTGAAGTTGTTCCCTGAAAACATATTTTCTAAAGACATTTACAACTAGAAATGTGTGCTGCTGATCCAAAACATCAAGAAAAGGAAGAGAGGAAGAGGGAGGATCTCTGAATAATTTAAAGCAGCCTCCTCATTCAGAAGTCATTCTCTTTTTAATCTCTTACACTTTGTAGCCAGAGACTTTATGCTGGGCTCCAGCAGAAAGTCAGGAGACAATACGTCTGCAGCTTTAGAGCAGGATAAAAAGAAACAACAAAACGTACAGGAGACTCGCTACAAATTCTACTTGTACACCAAGTTTGTTTTCCAGGTATTTGTCTGCTTCCACAGGTATAGCCCACAGCTTGAGGATAGAATCTCTGCCCATCACCTGCCCTCTACCTAAACAAGACATGAGCATGCACACAAGTGTGTTCATGAGTTGTTCTGCTGGGACAGATGTCTTTAACTATTGATATTTATGCTACTTTTGATAATGAATTTTCCTCATTATCAGAAATCTGAATGGAAAAAAAAGCCAGCTGTCTCACTAACAAAGACAACAATTAATAAACAATTGAGCCAGGAGTAAGTTCCCCTACCTAGAGTTTACGGGAAAAAAAAAAACTTTAATAAACTGCAATACTTCATTTTTTGCCATAACAACTTTTCAAAAGACCAAACAGTCCTTTCTAAAGGTTCTCTTAGTGGATTTGATAAGGGAAAAGGGGACATCTGTCTTGAAGGTATACCTTGCAAAAAGGTACAAATACTTTACAAGTAAGCACCGCCTATCTTGAAAGAACACTTTCCAAGATACATTTACAAAAATCACACAACCTTGAGGAAAAAAGGCTTCCTAGACATCATATACTCAGAAGATGACTAAATCTACAATTAGAATAGCTCTCAGCTATTAACTTTTCCAACTCATAAGGCCAGTCACAGCTTTTTGGTCAGCTGTCTTTTCTATACCTTGAAAAGTATTCTAAAATTTTTGTATACTGTTTACCGTTTCCAAAAGACTTATTTGTTCTCATCTCTGTACTCATCCATACAAAAAAAAAAAAAAGAAAAAAGGATTCTCCTCTTCTTCCACATCTTTAAATGAAATGCATATGAAGAGAAGCAATACTAAAAACAAATTATTTTCTTATGCTTTGGATTAACACTTAGAATATAGCAAAATTCTATCAACATTAAGCTTCTGAGAAACCACCAATGAACTTGTTATGAACTATAGCGTGAGAGTCACTAACAACTTCAATAACAGTCATGGTGTTCTGATCCACTACAGAAGCAATCAGATAACTATTTCCTGGGGAACCTGTGCCTTCATTCCTACAAATGTGTGCAAAAGATGCCTAAGAATTCAGGATTAATTGAATACACCAGACATAAGTGGCCTGAACTCAAGCTCTCATTTAGCACAAATAAATTTAGTAATCACTTAACTGTGAAGTTCTGTGCATGTAGGACTACTATTGCACATGCCTACAACTAAGGGAACTTGCACAGAAGGGTAGATTGCAGGACAGAAATCAAGGAGCTCAAAACAGATAGCTGTAGAAAGAACCAGGAAAAGATATTTAGACAAAAAGAAAGGAAAGCAAATAAAATGCGTATATTACTGCAAAACAAATATCCCAAAGCTAAGCACTTTAGCATTAAGAGGCCACAGCAAAAGAGCAAATTTTGCAACTTTCAAGACATCTCTTAACAGAAAGTCATTCAGATTGTATGTTAAAAATTTACTCTTCAATGGCAAAGTTGTACACTCAGTAATTTTTAGCCTGAAGGTTCACAAAAAACAAATCTCTACAGATCAACACAGAAAAGTGCATTACAGTCAGACAACATACTCTCCTGAAGTCATGGTAAAATCTAATCCATTTTGCAATCATTCTTTCCTTCTCAATCAAGAACCAGAGCAAAGCAAGGCCAAATGTTCTCAGCATTCTGCCAAATATGAGCAGAAACAACCATATACACTCACAGGTTCCCACATGCAGTTCAAGTAGAATCAAAACAGCCTACAGAAATCTTGAAGGGTGGCAGATGTCTTCACCTATAGCAAATCATCGCTACAGCAACAGTAACATTGACTCTAATGGCATCCACTGTGCACGTTCTATGTATAAGTACAAGCAGGATTCCCTGGAACCTTGCAATGTCATTAGGGTTCACTCAAGTGTGGAGAAAGATCTGTTTTCTGCTTTTCAGGAAAAATATTTACAGTTGATTTCCCAAGAAGCAGGAAGTCTGTGACACGGTATCTGTGAATATGATCAAATGTTTCATCTGATTCTAACATTACCATTTGACAAGTCTTTACATTAAATATTTATCTTTCAAACATTTTTTTTCTTGTCATTGTATATCAAAATCATTAAATGTCTTTTGTTCTTCTCATCTTTACAGTAACTCCTATTAATTAGAGATTCCTGACAAAATTGTTCAGGATGGACGGTGAGTTTTCCTTTTACTTTGTCATTAAGTTGAAAAACTTTTAACAGTGTTCCATTTCCACTATTAACTTGTTTGAATCTTTCCCCTGCTTAACTGTTGACACAGTTTATCCATGCCTGCATAATTTTCTCATTTAAGTGTTTAACAGTAATGTGAATGGTACTGTATTTTCAAGCCAAATAGAATTTTTATGAGCTGGCTTTACTTCTTTTTCGATGGTCATGTGATAGCAAATAGCATGTGGTATGAACAGCTGAACTATTTGCCTCATTATTACATCCGGTGTGTTTTAACTGACGGGCAACAAAGATCTCCAGTTTATCGTTGATACTTTAAAATTGGCACATAATGATAAGACTGAGTTTTGAAGAGAATCCTTTATAAAATTTCAGCATACAGACAGAATACTTCATAAAAGAAGAGGACAGTGAAGACAAAAAATACAGGTGTTTTAAAATGGATTGTATGAGATGCATAGCTTTATATGAGCAAAGCAGTTAAGACATAAAGAGACTTCATTCAAAGGCACTAGAGGAAAATACTACGCTTAAAGACTTTTCATCTTTATTAGTTTTGCTAAATCTAAACATGTAACCAAGGGTCCATGCTCTACCAAAAGCATGAAAGTAAGGTATAATGCAAGATTATCTCCCTTATCTTTAAGAAATACGTAACTAATCTTGGAAGCAGCATAACTCAACATCAGTTTTAGAGGTGAGCAAAATACTAGTAACATACATCAGCTTTGCTGCCTCTAGTATTTGCAAATAGTACCAGTAAGGTAAGTTACTTGTGAGAGAAACTTCCATTTGAAGTATATAAGGAATGCAAATGTTAACACTATTTTTCAAATGTGGAATCATGCAATACCACCAAAAAAAGAGAGACATTACATGGGTAGAAAGTAATGATAGAAGAACAGTAGACAGAACCATAAATTTCAGCTCAAGTTTTCAAGTAAGAGATTACCTTTCAAGCTGCACATGGCAAAAAGACACCCTAATGTGAAGAGTAGTTCTCCCAGGACAAGGCTCATCCACTCCTCCTCCATGTGCTCATCCCTGTTGAGCAAAACTTGGCTGCAAACTTTAGAGTAGTTGGACTGTACTCCCACTATTCTCTGGAAAACAAAAATAAAAGAAAAAAAAGTTTAAGAAACTTGAGTATGCAAAATCTTGAGAGGCACTTGAAATCTATAAGTCTCAGATAGACTATGAACACTGTCGAAACATTTCACATCATGCACATACTTCCCAAAGCCATTTTAAACATTATAACGGTGCATCATAGTGCCCACAGTTAGAAAACTGTAACTAAAGCAGTTGTTATAGACTTACAAAAGGAATCAGCACAGCAAGATATGCTCTACCACACAAGCTCTTAGGCTGCACAGGTCTATAACACAATAAAGTGTAATAGCTCCTCCACTGTGAAACTTGACAATTGACCAGACAACTCTGCATCCTATTAATCTAAAAGCATAACTGGTTTTTCCAACACCATCTGTTTTGCCAAAATCTAACTAGAGGCTTTTTAAAATAGAAGAATAATCTAACTGTGAAGACATACACTGAATTTCACTAGATCTATGTATCAAAAATTTAGAAATATTATTTAATCAGGTTTGTATTTCTATGTGATCTTATATTTTAAAAATGAAGTCCAGCTTGATTCCTGTAACAGTAGAAAAGCTATTTTATCAAGTAAAAAACAGCCATCTCATGTTGGCAGATCCTGTTCTTACTAAATTTGTGACTACTCAATACTGTTAGCAGATTCAAGAGCTTAAAAACTAAAAATCTGAAAGCTCACAAGTATTAAAAAAGTCAAAATCTGTATTTAGAAGAAATTACTTTACAAAATTTATGCATTGTTTGCAAAGGTCACCTTTATCAAGTTTTCAAGCATTTTTTAATCCAGCCACTGGTAAAGTTGCTGAAAATACTCAAGGGGTTTCCAATGGAAATGCTACCAAACCTTGAAATGTTGATGTTATTACATCTGCAATGACAATCTCAATGCTGAAATTACAAAGTGATGTTTTTTCTCCAAAATATTTGTTTTCTACATCTAACACTTTACAACGTATAGATATAGAACAATGAGCAGTAAAGTCGTTATTATTAATATTGTTATAAATATCTATTTGCAAAATGTCTTAGTATATTCTTTGGAAATCCATGGTCTCTTGCTCTAGGAATACTAAATAAACTGTAATGATGTGTTACGCAGATGTCCTACCCAGAGAAGTAGATCCGTACACAGTTGACCAAACTAACACAGAGGCAAGTAAAACCTTTAGTCCTGTGCTTTCCCTTGGAAGTGCCATCCATCTATTCTGACAGAAAAAACAGGTCAGAACACACTGTGAAATCACTGTTCATACTCTCTACAGAGATAACCCTATTTCTTCCCAAGACAGGTTACTACCTCTAAACATTCTCACTACTGCCAAATGCGCTGTAAGACAACTGGTGAAATTTATCTAAATTTAATCTTTATATATATTTGAGACTGTGATCCATCAGCAGAGCGTCATCACTGCCACTCAGTTAATGCACCAGCTAGCCACTAGCAGGAAGGCTCTAAGGGTTACTCAGAGAAGAAATAATAATAGTGAATTTACTCCACAGTGTTGAAAATAGCTGTATGATAAAAGGCAAAGAAGAATGAGATCCAGGACCTGAAAGCTGCAGAAGAAACATCCAGAATGAACACCTAGTTATCTATTTTCTGTTACATCACTTTGAATTGCATTATTATAATAGCCCATTCAATATTGTCCAGTCACTTCTATATAGAATTAGAATAAAGTATATACAGAATAATTTGTTTCACTAGAGCATGTTTTTCCAGAAAAGCATTTGATCATGATTTAAACACACAAAGCATACAGATAGACCATGAAAATCTTGCTAAGTGGAGTGGTATATCGTGTTCCCTAGGACAGAAAGCACTGTTTAATTTTGCCTCACTTCAGCTTCAAGTCCTTCATTCTCACTCTACCTTTATACCTTTCTACTTTCTTGCACACTAAGTTATTTCTAAAGCCCTCCATTTTCTTAAAATTATTCACACTGGGCTCTCTACAGTTCTCACTATTGGCATTGTCTTTACTACTAGCATCTCAGTAATTCTCTTCCGTAACACCTTCTATCTTTCAACATCTTTCAAATAAAATTAAAACTGTCTGCAGGACTCTGCTTATGCCATCCTAGATGTGGAGCTGTTGGAGTAGGTCCAGAGGAAGCCACAAAGATGATCAGAGGGCTGAAGCATCTCTTCTATGAAGAAAGCTTGAGGCAGCTTGGCTTTTTCAGCCTTCCAGTATTTAAAAGGAAGCTTTTAACCAGGAGGGAGACCAACTTTTTACATGAACTTATGGTGATAGGACAAGGTGGAATGGTTTTAAACTAAAATGGGAGATTTAGATTAGATGTCAGGGGAAAATTTTTCACTCAGGGTGGTGAGGCACTAGGACAGGTTGCCCAGAGAAGTTGTGGATGTCCCATCCCTGGAGGTGTTCGAGACCAGGTTGGATGGGGCTCTGGGCGTGATTTAGTGCTTGGCAACCTTGCCCACAGCAGGGGCACTGAAACTTGGTCTTTAGGGTCCCTGTCAACTCAAGCCATTCTATGATTCTACAGATATTAAATAAAACTCTCACTATCTAGCTTGTATTTCTGTGGACAACACCAGACTCTTTACAGAATCACAAATCGTAGCAATTGGAAGGGACTTCTGGAGATCTAGTCCAACACCCCTGCTAAAGTAGGTTCCCTACAATAGGTTACAAACGAAAGCATCCAGGCAGGTTTTGAGTATATCCAGAGAATGAGACTCCACAACCTCTCTGGGCAGCTGGTTCCAGTGCTCTGTCACTCTCAAAGTAGAGAGGGTTTTCCTCATGTTCAGATGGAACTTCCTGTGTTCCAGTTTGTGCCCATTGTCACTTGTCCTGTCACTGGGCACCACCAAAATGAGATTGGCCTCACCCACTTGACTCTCATCCTTTAGATGTTTGTAAGATCCTTTCTCAGTCTTTTCCAGGCCAAACAGGCCCAGGTCTCTCAGCCTTTCCATGTAAGGGAGATGTTTCAGGCTCCTAATCATCTTTATAGCCCTCCATCAGACTCTTCCCTGTCTTTCTTGAGCTTTCCAGAACTGGACAAAGCACTCCAGATGTGGTCTCACCCGGACAGAGCAGATGGCAAGGATCACCTCCCTTGACCTGCTGGCCACACTCTTTTTAATGCATCCCAGGACAGCATTGGTCTTGGCCACAGAGGCACACTGCTGGCTCAGCACTGATCTGGGAACTCACGATCAGATGGCAAGGATCACCAGCAATGGTGACAGTGACATGAAAGATAAGCCATGCTTTGGATAACCATGCAGATTTTGACGAGAACATGTGGGCTCTTGTTCATCACTGGCAAAAATGCATAGCTAATGGTGGTGACTACGGTGAAAAATAGTGTTTTATAGCTGAGAATTTGCTCTATCAAATTGTTAGTGTGCTCTTTGTGTCTGCTATAGTTTCCATGGAAATAAATAGGAGGCATTCCTTTTGGAGCAACCAACATACTTACGGGCTTCCCAGGGGGCCAACTATTGGGAGTCTTTTTGTGCCCCTTTCCTTGTATAAGCCCCACCCACAGGGGCACGGCATGAGTGAAATCTGAGAAATATTTTTCCTACTTTTTGTGCAATTATTTCTCTGAAGGATGATCTAGTCCACTCAGCAATGACACAGTCAGTACAGCAGATGCAGGGGAGCAGCAGCAGCACATAACTTAGAAAATCAGGAATCACCCTTGGCAGTGTGGTCTCATGTTAATAGGTAAGCTACTGGGAGACACTTGTAAGGAAGTAAAAGAATGATCTACTTTTAACTGGAATAGCAAAGCTACCTCCTGAATAACTAAGACACAAGTGAGGGTTTTTTTTTTTTAAGATAATTTTCTTTAAACCCTCTTGTGGGCTCCCAATGAAAAAGGGTATAAATCTAAAATGTTCCACCACAAAGAATTTCCTCCAAGCCATGCATTCTAGAACTAAGATATGACAAAGAAGTACTCACTTCACAATCTAAACAACATAATCCACCTTCAAACATCTCTGTCCCTGTCTCCATGAACACCACCCTGTACTGTGCCATCCCACACAACAGCCAGCCTGAAGTACCTACAAGAACAAAGCCAATACCAACTTCTAATCACAATGCGTTACCAAAGTCATATACCTCACCTTCATCTAAAGCATGAACTCCAGCTAGGGCTAGGGGAAGTGAGTGTTTGTGTGGTGCTTGCTGCCTTCTAAGGTTAAACCACAACAAAAGGTCATAACGCTCACCTAAAGTACACAAAAATCACAGCCTAATTTACTCACCTTTTTAAACGTGAAGGGAACAAAGAACCTCATGATACATAAGAAAGTACTCAGAGAACACATCTTCACTGAATACCATTCACATCACCAATCCAAAGGCGACATACGCCCTTTCTACGTTAAAACCACTCCTGACTGATCAAAACACCTGGTTGTCACAAAGTACACTGAAATTCAGATAGAAAATCATGAAATATGCAAGAGCTACAAGATCACCTGAGCCTTGGCTAGTCTAGCTTCTTTAAGCAAAAATACATTTTCATATTTAATGCTAAGGTAGAAGTGAGAATTATCTTAAACTGTGCCAAGAAAGGACAGCGTATACATTACAAATCTTACTGTAAAATTCCTAACTTGGAAAGATAGTATGAAACCCTCTCTGATGGAACAAAAATTTTCAGGCAATCTTGTCATATTGTCAACATGCACAATCATATCTATCTCAAGTATACTTGGCTAATTTTTATTTGTAAACATGCAGAAGCCTTACATAGTATAAAATGCCACATAAGGTAAGCAACACAAGGATCACAACAAGATGTGATATTGCTATGACAAACAATTCTAGGATAGTAGAGATGTATAAAATACCCACATATTTTTAACTAGCTGTTTTATTAACTGCAGTGGGTTGGGTCAGCATTGCAACATAGCTAACCTGCCACATAGCACTGCTGATTAACCACCTTTTGGAATCAAAAGCTAATCATTTCAGAACATTTCTAGAAGAATTCAGTAAAACATGATTTTCCACAATAAAATGTCCACCTTTATCCAGGAGTGAACTTCTGACAGAGTTTAGGCTCTTGGTGTTTTAGTTGTCTTCATCAGTTTAATTACGTTCTATCAAATATCTCATTCACATGTTTTAAAGGACTACAGGAAAACACTGCTAAAGAAATGTTCTGAGGATAACGTAATTAATTTCTGGAAGACAATGAATACAAAAGTTATCCTTTATGAATACCAGATAACAGGAAATAATACCCAGGAGACAGTACTGCAATATAAATGACAAGTTCTTGATAAATTCAAGCTAGATACTGACCATAGAGATCTTCTTTGGCTATTCAGATAAGACTGCAAAGAATGCAACGATATTAGAATGCCTTACTGACATGGGAATTGAAAACAGTTAAGAATGACTGCAACATGGCAATTTACAACCAAGTTATCATTTTCAAAATTATTTAAACCATCACTGTACTAAAAGAAAAGCAGAAAGGAGAAGACAAATGTATCACAAAAAATATTAGAAAAGATTTATACAGAGCTCAACAGCACAAATACGGTCTTGTGATACTTTTGGCATGTGAATACCTTCTTCAACAGCGGTAGGTGGTATTTGTAAGTTTGTATGGTATGTAACATGATCAGGTGTAAATCTGCCCAAATTGCCAGAGAAACAGATTTTTTTCATCAGATATATATCTGATATATACTTCTTCATCAGTATATTTCATCACATACATACTGTCCAAAAGAGCATTATTATTCATTATTCAGACTGAGAGACCATCCGATGATATACATTCTATAAGATTTACATTACAGAGACCACATAGCTCAGTTCAAACGCAGACTCTTTCATGACCCTGTAAGTCAATCATTTATTTGCAAATACTGTGCAGATGGATAAGTACTTAGGAATAACTTTCCTGCTATGTGAGTGAATTGCAAATATCTTATAGATATTTTAAAATGTTAGTAATTTAATATTTTCAGGGGAAAAATATTTTTCTTCAACTTTGTCCCTAAGATACAACTTTCTCATATTGTTGAGAAAGCACAGCCTCTTTAGACAATTAACATGAAGACAGAATACAGGTCATGTTATGATTATAGTACACTGTTGTACGAAAACACGTATCAAGAATTCAATGATGAATCTGAGAGGTCCTTGATCTGTACATAAAACATCCAAATACATTTCAACATTTTTGAAGATGACAATCACTCCAAATTGTCATAGCAAATACAGTAAGAGGAAATTTTTATTTAGATGTTATCCAGCAGCAAGTCATGTTGATTATACTTGGTTTACCAAACAAAAAAAAAAATCTAGTTATTGAGTTCTAAATCAATACGAAGCAGTACACCCAATACAAGATGGACATTAGGAGCCATCTTACACAAGCAACTTCCCTAGAAGTCATAGGCGATAAAGCCCCTAAATCCTCATATGAAGACAAAAGATGTACTTTGGAACTTACTGTTAGATCTGTATGCCTACAGCACTCCCTCATTAAAGTGATGCCCAGACAGCTCAAGACTCCTTGGACAGGCTCACATCAAAAATCTTACGCAAGTGAAAAGAACTATCACCATTGTAAGTAAAATTCAATCTCTGACTCAATTTAAATGGCCATACTGGTCCTGAGTTACATAAGTGCATGAACTGAAAGAAAATTCAAGTTACTTGCATCTAATTGCAGCATTTTATGGAAACTTGTATCATCTGGAATCCATATGGGTCACACTGTCTTAATAAACAATAACACATTTTATTTTGGTTTACTGAAAATTAACAGGGCATTTGGGAAAATACTATTATTGTAGAAGCCTGTTTCACATTTGTTTGGCAATACTAGAGCTATATAAGTGGAAAACAAGAGAACCATTTTTTTTTCCCCTCTGTTGTTGATATTAGAAAACAATGCAGCTGGTAACATTAATGATACTCTATATCCTCAACAAAGATGAAAGGGGTCAAGCAAAGTTGTAATGGGCTTAACCATATGAAACAGCCATACTGAATTGATTAGCTTAGTATCCAGACACAGAAAACGCCTTCCCCTCTTTTTTTTTTTTTTGTTTTCAAACAATTTTCCATGCCACAGTCTAGTAGGTCTGCAGTGTCTCAAGGCTTTGTATAAGACAGCTATTCTAATATAGTAAACCCTATAGCAAAATGCAATGAAGGGCCATTTCTGTTTTGGCCAGACTTGGGGAAACAGGGAGCAGAGAGAGCAGACTGAATCACACAGCATCTATCACAGTTCCACACTGGCTATTCTGTTGTGAGAGCACTGATAGCAACCTTAGAGCACAGTTCTGCTTTCAGAAGTTTACAGTTAAAACCTCATTATAAAAATGTCATCTTGGCAAAAATGTAGCAAACAAGCCCATTCCAAAAGGGATTTATGTTTTAATTAGAGAAAAATCAGTTCAGCTGTGGAGAGTCAGACAGTTTGGCTAAGGAAGACAAAAACATATTTTTGGTGGTTTCTGTAGCTCTTTTGTTCTTCTTGAGGAATGAGTACCACGTCAATGTAATAACCATACTGTAATAAAAGCCATACCAAGAAATGAGGATTTCATTTGACAACTGATCAGCACTGCTTTTAAACATAGTTAAGATTATTCCTCTGTAACCCTGTAATCCAGATCCCTGTCTGTGATTATTTGCTTTTAATATGAACAATAATCAAAATCAATCATTCAGGAACTTGGATTTTCTGTTATCTTGACCATTCAAAGATGCTTATGACTTCCTTGTTTTCAACTGCTATCCTGGTCATCACTTAATACTTTCCTTTAAAATCACAGGATTCCTCAGCACCGGGCTATTACAGAATCACAGAATTACAGTGCAGTTGATTCCACAACTGATCAACTAACTTCAGGATGATTTAAAAATGAGCAATATTCAATACAATACAATAATACAGCAATCCAGGACAATGCAAGCATTGTTAATTATACTGCAAAATACTGAAAACAACTTTATTCAGTTCCACTCTTGAGAACCTTCCCTTTAACCTGCAAGAGCAATTCATGTAGCTAACCACACTGATGGCAGAAAGGCTGGTATCAAGAGTAAACAATATTCTGTATGCTTCAGGTAACTATTTGTTGGAATTCAGGACAAAAAAAAAAAAAGCACATAAAAAATATAGGCAAATGTTTATTAGTATTCTGTTTTACAATGATTCATTTTGTGTCTATACAATAATTTGTGGGGTGCATTTGCCTACATTCCCATTCATTTAGAAACTCTCTTCTGAGACTATTAAGAACAGCATGAATGCATCTAAGAAACAACGGCATTCAACTAGCCAGTGCAAATGGGCTCCACAACCTGTTCAAATAGCCCAACAGTCAGAAAGAAACCTATTTATTCCACCGTACCTTAAGAAAACCAGAGGTTTCCGATGGAAACTTTTCAACAGCCTTGAATTTCCACTACTCTTCCCTTAAACACTTATTTAATGCCCTTCTGTACTATATCAATTTGGTTTGGGAAAGAATTAACTTTTCCTCCAGGTAATGTAACATGCACATGAGAAATAAAGACACTGTGAGTGAAAAGAAAGGAAGTTTTCCTCCATCACAAAAGCAAGATGAGAAAAGAACTTTTAATAAAGAAATCAAGGAAATCACATCTGCTGACATTAAATTGTTAACAAAACACAGTACCTCAGAAGTTAAAGCAGCGACCTTGGATTCCACGTTCAATGCTCAGAATTTGAGTAAAAGAAAGTAGGCTTTTAAAATCCTCTGTAACACAGAGGCAAGGGAAAAACAAGACCTAAAAAAAAAAACAAAACTTGTACCCAGTGCTTAGGAAAGCTTCATCTGATCTTCCCTTGATTTACAAAAATCTGTAAATATATTCATAGGAAAAGCTGAAAAAAGTAAAACTTTAAAAAATGAATATTCATTAAGAAGTTTTAAGCTGGAGTTTTTCTTGTAATCCTTTTGTCATTTGTGCAATATGTGATCAAAGACATTTCCCTTCCTATTCTTCAAACATTAAGTAAATATGTGGGCTTAAAAAATAAATTCATGTAATTCATAGCAGGAAAGAAAGTACTACTTCCTACATCAAATAATTAAGGCTAAGTATTAGAGGTGGTATTGAGGGATACAGAGTTTGATTTTCTAAACAAAGAGATGATGACATTTTTCCAGACTCGAAAAAATTCCCCAAACCATTCCTCTCTGTGCATCCATATGTGCCAACTTCTCATCTCATTCATTAATTTTATTGGCCAGCATGTCTCCCATCTGCTTAAGAATAAGCAGAGGGGAACAAATTAATCCATTTGCTCTACTCAGGCGCTGCTCTTCCCAAAGCCCACCTGAGCAGAGCCACCAGAACTGTTCAGCTTTCAGCAGAAATAATCTGTCCTACCACACTAAGAGCCACCGTGCCTCACTGTTCAGCAGCTCTTAGCATCCAGGCCCCCGAGGCATTCATAGCCCTTTACAGCCCTGATTGGCCCTCCCCACTGTCCATAGATCCTGGTTCCTAATTTGGCTTCTGTCCCTGCCCCAGCAATGCCACAGTGGTGTCCCTGCACAGCCACAGACCCCATTGACCCTGACCCACGAACCTATCTGATGGACTGCCAGCTGCCCCCAGCCTGCCTTGCTCTCTGGCTGCTGCTCCTCACCACTTTCTGGCAGCCTACGCTGCTCCTGTCCTCCAGTCCTCATGGCACTCAGCACCAGAGTAGTGCTGGGCAGGTACTGCCTGTGTGGAGACAACCAGCCTGGCATCTGCCCACCCCAATGCTCCGGCCCAGCAGCAGTGGTTGGCCTGAGCAGGAGCCAGTATTAATTAGCAGTTACAAATCCTCTCTTTCACACAAACCTGAGCGAAATAACAGAGTTTTTTCCTGGGGTTTTCCTTGACCAAAAAAAAAAAAAGGAAAGCTGAAGGAACTGTCCTTGGAGCAACATAGTATCAGAGAGCTCTGCCTGCTTGTGTACCCCTTGGGCGAGCTACTCTGTGGGAAGATGAATGGGATTTACCTCAGCTGCCACACGGTCTGCAGCTGAGTGCACAGATGTCTCTCTCTGAGCACCAGAGCAGAAGCAAGACAAAAGCTTTTCAAACTAATGAGGCACCAGAACTAGCAATCCACTCCCTTTTTGTGATAATTATTTCATTTTTACATTTCAGGAGTCTTCCTGTGCTCTGTCTAGCCAGGCTTCTCCCTTGTCAACAACGTAACTCCTATTTTGAATGTCATACGTAACGTTTCAGAAAATCAGCACTGCACACAAGGCAGAGGTATCAGCAGGACAAGCTAGAAAATAGAGCTGGCAGAGCATGACAAGGCAGGGATCAGGAACACGTTACTAAGCCTAAAAGGTCACTGGTGTCCAAATGACAGGTCAGATCCACAAGGTCTGGAAAAGAAGGAAAGAAAGATATAGCAGGAAAGAATTTAGTGAGTAACTCCATAATGCACATCACAGCAGATTCTAAAACTTCCCAGTCTGCACTGTCTAAAACATCAAATGTCAAAGTACTGTAAACATAACTGATGAAAATGCCATGGATTTAGGGAAAAAACCACCCACCTACAGTTTCACCAAAGGCGCGGTCAGGGAGGAGAGTGTCTGAAAGCAAAACCAATACAAGATTTTAAGATGAATGATTCTAAATGTCATAAGTAGCTAAGACCAATGTGAGACTAAAAGACCTGAGGTTCCACTAGGAAAAGTCATTTCAGATTTCAGCAGAAGCAATTTCAGTCAAGCAAAAGGGCTGGACACCTGGCTAGAGGTGACTCAGGATGGATCCAGGTTGGATTACCAGAGAGGAGGTTGAGGCAATAGCTTTGAACATCAATTGCAAAAGAGAAACAACAGTTATAACTGGTATGATAGAAGGGTTTTTTATCTTAAGAATGCAGGAGAGCAGGCTGTGCCTACTTTATGACAGGGAATAATCCAAAACAAAGCAAGGAAGAAGGCTGAGCAAGGCTGAGGTAAGAGAAGTTAGAAATAGAAAGCAAGCATGAACGGAATGTATGGCTGGAAGAGGAATTACAAACTAACAAGTAAATTAAAACAGAGGAATCTCAAAATCAGTGGTAAGGGGGAAGAAAAAACACTGGAAGTGTTTCACTTCCATCTTCAATGAAAATATACACACTAGTTACAGACAGAATATTTTAAAATATGTGCATTGCATCAACCATGTTTGAACAGCAGTGAAGGTAACAATAAGCAAAGGAATAGTAAACCTGAAAAACAGCAAACAGAGAAGATAAAATTTATTTTTAATTAAAATAGATTCATAGTGTCACTAAACAGCTTGCTCTTTAAACTTTACCAGCCATGTAATAATAAGCTGCAAGAATATCAATAGATCTCTACTGTTCTTAGAGCCTTTACTCGTCTTGCTCATCATTACAAGCTGGAAGAGATCTTGAAACAGATTATAGTTGAAATATTTCACTTTAAAACATATTTTTCCCCTAAATTGTAACATAGTCAGAATGTCTATAACATGTATATTCTCCTTGCTGCAGAACAGGGTTGAATGGCTTCTCACTTTCAGCTTGTACAGATTTGTCCTTAGCTCTTATTTTCTTCCTGATGTGACATTAGCATTGTCTGTGTTCACCAACCAGCCAAATCCTGAATCCTCAGCACCTCCTTCCCAGGCAACAGCTCACACTATGCCTTTTCCAGCACCACATCATTATCCTGTTTTTAATGTTTGGCAAAAGGAACACTGGAGTTCTATGGAGAATGTTGACTCAGAAATTTGCTCTAAGCAACTTCCTGAGGTTCCTAATTAACTATGTTGAGAAGTCACTGGAAGTCTGGACCTGTAAGTCCCAGAGAAAAACAATCCCCTCACCTTTCAAATCCATTGGAAAGCTTCTCTTATGAAGTTCAAAATAAACAGCCAACTAGAAAGCAGTTTTTTAGTTACAACTGAAATACATAGTTAAGCTTATCTAATACAGAGGAATAAGATATGAGAATTCCACTGAATTGACTGGCAATTCTCATAGTCCTTTATCAGTATTTTAAAAGCTATCACAGACAGATATTAGGAATGATTGCATATGTTCCTCATCAAATAAAAAGCAACAGAAACATGACTCATTTTGCAAGTAGAGGAAATGTCAATCATTTTTCTTCAATAAAAGGAGTTGCTATTCTTGGGAAGAAAGAAGGTATACAAAAAGTAAAATTCAAGTGTGGTAACAAAATTGCACAAAAGGTTATAATAAATAAGAAAATTTTAAAATAAGCAAGCTAAAACACAGTCAATTCTGTCAGAGAAATACTGCAAGTGCAGTTAATCTACTGAAAAATCTCCTCCCCTCGAGGGTAATGAAAATTGCAAAACTGGCATCTACTATGAAAATCAGGTATGTCAGGTGAATGCTGAAGTTATTCTTCAAGATCTCTTTTTTTTTCCTCCTCATCATAAACAAGGAAACTACAGGACTTCCCAATGGCTGCTAACAGAGCACACCTTCATAGTCTTACAGTTTGCTCCATTTTTCTCTATAAACAGAGCAGGCTTTTATAGTCTCAGACATATTGGTGAGGATCCTATTTCACTCTACAAGAACCCAGTAGGCTAAAGACAAAGCTTCTAAATTGTTCTTGGATGAACTGCATTTCTTAGATGCTGCTAATGCTTTCTGAACCTCTGATTAATCTTCTTTGAGCAAAACTGCAGTCAGCACTTGTACCTCAAGGGCAGCAAACTCTGTTAATGCACTCTTTCAAGAGACCTATTATCAATTGGAAATCTCAAGTGGCAAACCCTCTCCCTGAGTAGCTCACATTACTTTTGGCCTTTCAGACTCTAAAGGTGTGGTTTGATGATCAATTTAAATTGATCTAACTGTGGACCGCTGCCAAACAGGCAGTCCTCCATCTGTGCCTAGCAATGAGTTAGTACAACTGAGTATCTCTTGTTTTCTGGAGTAGTTTTTAGTCAGGTCATTTACGAGACCAAAGTCACTGCATGACAACAAACAGAATGACACTAGAAAAGAGAAAGAAACAGATAGCTGGCAATAAGGCTAGCACATGCAGCCCAAACTTGGATCTGCTTGAACTTACCAACAGCATCCTAAACCGGACATCTGGGTAGATTATTAATATGTGATGGAACAAAACATTATAAACAATAAAATCTGTGTGCCTTCATCCCTATGGGATCCTTAACAATTTCATAGAAGCTTTGAGCAAAACGGTAGTATTATGAGCTGACAAAGCAGAACTGGCTTTTGTTATACGCTTCTTGGGTCACTTTGCAAAATATTTTACGAATCACTCTTCCATGACAGCCCTAGAGATAGTCTCTGTCCACAACATACAATCACACCACAAATCACAACAAACAGCACTCAAAAGGTCAGCTGTTTAGAATCTGTTATGTGGGTTTCTTTATTCATTCAGCCTCTTCTTTTTGCTTCTCATCTTTTTTTTCTTAACATAAAACAAAGTCAATGCCATACAAAAGTTACTTTCGCCATTTTCTACTTAGGATCTAATCAGACAAAGATAAATGTTTTATTAGCTCTTCTATGAACTCTTTATGGTTATAAAAATGATTTACATCATCTATTTTTAAGGAAATTAATAAATCATATAATATAGATATATCTACTTTAATCAGTAACTAGATCCCAGTTGTATACCTGTTATTTACATGAAAGTGAAATCCATCCAAGTTCTCTATCACTCATTTAGGAAATAAGGATTTTTCCCCTCATGCAACATTGATAAGATGATACCATAAGTCTTTGCATATGGAGTTAGCACATTGCCTGACTAGTCATCAAAGAGAAACAAGTAATAAAGCTCCAAGTGTTTAGTTAAATTTAATTTACAACTAAGCAAAACAGTGTTCATTGGAACAAAAAAGGTCATTAGTGTCTTACCAGGAAGCAATTAAAACAACAGATCAAATCCATTCATCAAATCACAAAACAGATGCTAAGCTTTACTGTAAGAAATCTAGAAGTAATGGTGTATGTAACCATATAAGTCTACAAACCATGTTGCACCTTCTGTGACCACAGAGAAGTTGCTGAAAAACAAGATTTATCACATAGTGGATTTAACTGTGATTCTACAGCCCCAAATGCACTCATCTTACTCATGTGGAGACTCAAAGTGAAGGCAGTGAACCAGCTGAGGCTTGGTTTCTCATTTTAACAAGAAAATTATTCCAATCCAAAGAAAATATTTATCATGGTCTTGATAAATTCTGTTCTGATTTCCACACTGAGTTATACGCCAACAACATAACGGAAATCTCTACTATCACTAGAAAAGGACTGAACTGGAAAAGAAATCCAAGGTTTTGTCAGTTTAGACCAGAAACCTGTACTTTACATTATCTCTTCAGCAGCACAATGAACTGAAACACTAAGTCACAGCCTGCTCAAATTCAAGCACTCTGGATATAGTTTAAGTTGCGAAAATCAGTTACAAACAAAAAAAAAAAAAAGTGATGCAAGGATGATATTAGAATTGTTTCATTCTTTTAAAACTTCACTGTTTCATAAAGGAGTTGCAATCCATTGTTGAAAACTGCTAATTAACAGATGTTCTTGTGTCACACATTTGCGAAATGTACCAAACAATTCTTAAAATCTCTGCTTGGAATAACACAAACACTATATATGAGGTCTGCTCTGAATGTAACATCTCCCATTTTATTATGTTGGGTCACAACATCAGAGGTGGATGTTGGTGGTATGGCAGCAGAAGTTGAACGTTCCCACCAATATCCCATTCCACTTTGTTGCTGTGTGACAGATGGCAGCAGAGGGGCAGTCTGACAAAATAGTGTCTGACATAGAAGTGCAGATGAAGAAAAGGTGCATCACTGAATTCCTTCATGCAAACAAACAAAAAAAAAAAGCATCATTTGACATCCATCAACACTTGTTGAATGTTTCTGGAGACCAAACAGTGGATGTGAGCACAGTGAGTGGTGCATTTCAGCAGTGATGAGAGCAATGGGAAAGACAAGCCACACACATTTGCTCTATCAAACAGCGTTATTGTGCTCTTAGTACCTGTTGTTGTTTCCACAGAAATAAACAGGAAGCATTACTTCTGGAGCAATCTACACACATATATGCCTGTTTCTTATATAGAGTTCAACTATTATCTTCCTGTCAATCAGTTTGGAAAGTACAGCTCCTACACAAAGTCAGCAGTATGAATTAGAACAAGAACTGGGACTACAACTGAGCTGCAGTGACACAGCCCTAACCCCATTTGACACAAGTAGAACTGTTCAGAAGCCTGCAGGGTTTTGTTGGTTTCTTTATCTTACCAGTCCAAACACACTGATTCAGCTCTAGTTTGGCTAAAGTTCAGTTAAAGCTTTTTGAAGAAGTTTCTGAATGTCTTTGTAGGTATCAGGCCAAATCACTGACAGGCATTCTGCAAGGGGACTGGCTCATACATAATTTCTTAGGATTTGTTTTCCAGCTCTAGTATTCTGTGGATTCTTCTATTATCCAGTTTATCTGAGAACTCCACTACTCTGAGAAAGAGAGGACTGTATGAAAGGATACCAGGGGATCAGGCCCAGCCAGCACAGGTTCACGAAAGGCAGGTCGTGCTTGTCCAACCTCATCTCCTTCTATGACTGGGTGACCAGACTGGTAGATGAGGGAAAGGCTGTTGATGTGGTCTACCTAGACTTCAGCAAAGCCTTTGACACGGTCTCCCACAGTATTCTCCTGGGGAAACTGGCAGCCCGTGGTCTGGACAGGTACACTCTTCTCTGGATAGAGAACTGGTTAGAGAGCCGTGCCCAGCAGGTTGTGGTTAATGGAGTCAAGTCCAGCTGGCATCCCATTACGAGTGGTGTCCCCCAGGGGTCGGTACTGGGGCCCATCTTGTTTAATATCTTTATTGATGACCTAGATGAGGGGATTGAGCGTACCCTCAGTAAGTTTGCAGATGACACCAAGTTGGGAGGATGTGTCGATCTGCCTGAGGGTAGGGAGGCCCTTCAGAGGGATCTGGACAGGCTGGATAGCTGGGCTGAGGTCAATGGGATGAGGTTCAATAAGGCCAAGTGTCGGGTCCTGCACTTTGGCCACAATAACCCCATGCAACGCTATAGGCTTGGGGCAGATTGGCTTGAAGACTGTGTAGAGGAAAAGGACCTGGGGGTGTTGGTTGATGCTCGGCTGAACATGAGCCGACAGTGTGCCCAGGTGGCCAGGAAGGCCAATGGCATCCTGGCCTGTATTAGAAATAGTGTAACCAGCAGGAGCAGGGAGGTGATCATCCCCCTGTACTCAGCTCTGGTGCGGCCGCACCTCGAGTACTGTGTTCAGTTTTGGGCCCCTCACTACAAGAAAGACATTGAGGCCCTGGAACGTGTTCAGAGAAGGGCAACAAAACTGGTGAGGGGTCTAGAGCACAAGTCTTATGAGGAGCGGCTGAGGGAGCTGGGATTGTTTAGTCTGGAGAAGAGGAGGCTCAGAGGAAACCTCATCACACTCTACAACTTCCTGAAGGGAGGTTGTGGTGAGGAGGGGGTCAGCCTCTTCTCCCAGATAACTAATGACAGGACGAGAGGGAATGGCCACAAGTTGCGCCAGGGTAAATTTAGACTGGATATAAGGAAAAACTTTTCTCTGAAAGAGTGGTCAGGCACTGGAATGGCCTGCCTAGGGAGGTGGTGGAGTCACCGTCCCTGCCGCTGTTCAAGAAGCGTCTGGATGAGGTGCTAAGCGATATGATTTAGTAGCTTAGTGGGTAGGGATGGTGATAGGAGGACGGTTGGACTAGATGATCTTGTAGGTCCTTTCCAACCTAGTGTTTCTATGATTCTATGATAGAAGAGAGCCCAAAGCAGCAGTGTTTACACTGCGGGAAAGCATAAACTTATAGTCACTGGTGTAATCAGTACACATTCTAAAGCAAGTTGCTAGATTGTCACTGCATTTATCATGCAAAGTATGGATATCATTTCTACCCTTAGGGCAGCTCCTCTGTACGGTGATTTCAAGTCCCGCCTAGTGAAGATTCTCTGCTGTCTCACAAATTTTTAAAAATGAATTGGGAGTTTGTTGAAGAATGCCCCTAAGCACATCAACTGGGGATTCTCTTTAACAAGTATCAAAGGGAAACTCAATACCCTCTTCAAGCATCTTTTAACCAGGCATAGGATTAGTTACTGACTTAGAAGAGCAGAACCTACCCTACTCCTAACACTGCTACTATTTCATCTCAATTTTCTCAGAGCAATCCTCATCTATATTCTAACCCTGAAGGAATGAAATTAACCAACAGGGCTGCATGCACAATACACTCCAGTGTAAGAAAAGGACACCTGACCTGGTATCAGATATCTGTGGGAATTAACTTGGGCATCAAAAATAGTCTAAACATGACAGTGTAAGTTCCATACAGGCTAATATATGTATTCTATTTCTTAGAAAACTTATTAGATGATGTTAAGCTCAGTGATGTCACTGACTGCTTCTGGTATCCGGTTTGGCTTGTTTGAAATTGACTTGGGTATCTCTACACTAAATTGTGCTGTGTAGCAAGATAAACAGATAATCTCATAGTTAAGTGCTATCAGTGTAATGAGAGATTCAAGTTTTACATCACAGGTTCTCACTAACCTCTTTAATAATGGTTACAGATTTTTATTTTCATTTTTTAATGCCAGGACTTAATTTTGGCCTGCATTAATGTAACTTGTAGGCAGCAGATACACTTACCTGTGTATCTTGTTACCTGTGGAGAGAAGATGAGACAACAGAAGACATACCTTGCAATAGCATAAACTGGGTAATGATCCACTCAAATGAATACAAGTAGAGAAGGGAGATGCTGAGGAAAAATTCAGCCTTATAACCACTTTCTAAAGAGCTTGCTTTGGATGATGTGGTCTGATTTTCCAAATATTTCTTTATTTTTTTATTCAACCCCATCTGCTTTCCAGATAGGACTATTCAGATTTCCACACCACTCTTATAACCAATAGATTCCACGAATGGTAACAAAAGATGGATTAAGAAGAATATAGTTCTTTTAGAATGGTTATCATTTGCTGCTGCTGCTTAAGGATTTCGGTGTTTTCTGCATGCTTCTAAAGCTTGCAAACTATTTATTGTATCTGTGGGAACTTAGTCCTTTTGCTTATTGACTTATCTTGCATTTCAGCCCACTGATTGACAGAGCAACTGGAATGTACAAGCAGAAAATCTATAATGCAGGACCTCCAGACAGTCCACTGCTGGTCTTAGAAGTAACTGGTTTAACAGTCACAGTGCCAGTCACTGATCAGAAAACATAAAACTAGCCAGCCATTAATAGAAAAGGTGTAAAGACAGATGCATGGAAGATTTTTTTTATATTAGTTCCCTGTGTATAAGTTCTGTTATTTTTCTCTAAAGGCAGACCAGAGAAAGAATGAATGGAGGAAAAAAAAAAAAAAACCACCACCACAGCAGGAGGGGAGCGAGGAAGAAAGGTATCTTAAAAACTCTGCAGATTCATATGCACTTTTCCATCACCATGTCACTTCTTAAAATTTAGGGATTCTGAATAGAAATTTATTCTTTAGCATAACATTTTACTTGTTTCTGAATGAGCGACACTCCTATAGAAATGGTGGACCCCAGACTTAGCGCTTACAAGTTAGCATTTTTATGGCTAATACATTCTGTCCCTTTACCTTCTAGTTTTTACCCTAATTACAGTCCACGGGCCTTCAGTGTTCTTCCGCCACTTCAGCTGGGGCTCAACTTCAGGTGACCTCTACCTATTAGGACCTCCTGCTGACTTATTGTTTATTAAGGTAATGCAATCTTATTCTAATACAAAAATAACAGAAATAGCTTTAATGGAGAGAAAGACTTGCCTTACTCAAATGCATCTTTCTTAGCAACAGTTCTTTACTTCCTGTTAAAAAAAACCTCCATAGCACTGCACACAAAACTTATTTTTTAATTAATATCAAAGCACAATGGTAGATGCAGAAACATTTTTCTTAGTTTTCTGAGCAAGAGATGCCTTTCTACAGATTGATAGATACAAAGAAGCCCTTGGTACAAAGATTTCTCGATAGTTCTAATTTATCTTTTTATACACTAAAATAAGCAGCAACCTTCGTGTTAATAAAATATTCTACTTATGGATATTTGATAAGTAGAGAGAAGACCAAAAGGAACCAGAAGCTAAAGATACTTTATTACTTACAAAAAAATAAAAAAGCTAGTGCTACAGTAGCATTTCTAACATCACTCAGTGAAAGCCCACATAAGGCAAAAGCATAAAAATGGCATACAGGAAATTGGTGACAACAAAGCGTTTAGAAATACAGAAGAAACCCATCAATCAACAAACTTTATAGCTTAGTTGGCTGGAGATCTTCTAATGAAATGTTGTATGGTTTTTCCCCAAAGAATATCAATTAAGCAAAACTGAAAGCATATGCAGTTAACTATAAGAAATCTGATGCTATAGGAAATTTGATACTTTGAAAATTTGAAATTTGATAAGCTGTCCTATTTGAGCATTTTCAGAACCAAAATTTGGGGTTTTTCCAGTTCAAAATAACTCATGTTTAAAAATAATTTTTTGTTTTAAAAACATTTATCTGTTGAAAGTTTTAATATACAAAAATAAGAAAGGTCTAAAGGAAGATGAACTATTCAATGGATATTAATCAGGGGTCTTAATGCAGGTTTTGGATTTGCATGTTATTTGCCATTTCAACAACTTTTCTAAAATATCGTCCCAGTATAAGAATTTCATTCCTTGCTTATCTTACTTCTAAAACCACCTGGGTTTTTTATATTGCCATGGGTAACATGGACATGCTCTTCGACTCTCTGGATGAACCATAAAAAAAAATTACAATTTTTAATATAACTGGAACTTTCTACTCACAATAATTACCCTTTACAATAAAATTGGCATTCTAAACAATCATTTTTAAAAATCTAATAAGGGCAATCTGACAGACTGCAAAGGAGTCACAGGCCCGTTCATGCTTATATCTAATCTGATCCTATAAGACAATCTTAAAATTGTATGCTCATTCAAATTCAGTCTTGGTGTCTCCCTTTGTGACAGCCTAATTCTTCGAGGAATTTAAGCTTGTGTCCATCAGGAGGGTTTAAAATGTAAGTTTTGTTCAGTGCTTTTACAGCAATCATTTAGATATTTGAGAATGAAAAGCTGTCAAAAGAAAGCTCAAACCATGTGAAAGAATACTGTTTTTCTGAAGACTACTATTCATCCATTTCTGACTTCAGTCACTTCAAAATACCTTTATGAAAAAGATACACTGATTCTAAAATTTTTCCTTTTTATCCAATACATTGTATAATATTGACCAAGAGCTGAATGCTGTAAGCAAAAATTATCTTGAGATTGAAATTCAAATGACAGTGTAACATATTGTGACTGAAACCACTTTTCAAACGTGAAGATCAATGATAACTGCTAAGAGTTAAGAATACTGTAATAAATGTCACAAAAACCACTATCAAGAAAAAATTAACCATCCTTAGAGGAAAAAGACTTATGAAGTATAAACATACTAAAAGCAAAAAGGGGAACACTGATAGCAATTAATATAAATTAGGAGCCAGGAGACTGTTAGAGTGCTTGATGCTAAGATCAATGAGAAATCAATGGCCAGCACAATTAAGGACAATAAGGATTTTCCAAAGTACATTAGCAACAAAATGCATTCCAACAGTAGTATTAGTACAATACTAGATTAATATAGCAAAATGTTCATTAAAATTCAGGCTACACATAAAGGCTCTCAAACTAGTTCCATTCAATTTGGGAGAATTCCAATATACGTTGATACTGTCAAGAAAATAATGATCTAATGATCCAAAGGTAATTTAAGGAAATAATTCAGAATTACTACCGTGCTGAGGGGAAAAAAAAAAAAAAGAAAAAAGAATAGCAGAGATAGAAAAATCTGAGACCAAGAGAAAAGCTTAAGCTTTTTCTGTTGTTGGTAGCTCATGAAACTTACAGAACTTCCCAGAGAAAACTATGAAAACTAATACTGTACTTGTATCTTTAAAAGTCAGATGGTATGACTAGAGGGAGTAAGTGGATACAGTCTCAGTCACAGGCAATGCTAGAGCTGCTTGTAGCTGCTACAGCTACTTAAAGATTTAGTAGAGTTTGACAAAAGATTCAAGATTTATTAACTGAAAGATCTCAAAACAATTGCAAATGGCATATCATCATCACACAGGTATTCTTACTGAGGAATCAATCTTGGAACAGATAATTATAAGATCTCTATTACTGTCTAGGTATACTGTCTAGAGGTATAGCAATCCAAAAGCTGGAAGCTAGAAAGCTTTGAAAAGTATAAATTAACATTTACTCCATTGCAATGTTTATTTGTATTCTGAGGCACTCAGCTAAGAAGTTTACAAACTGACTGAAGAAAGCAGATTTTTGTTTGTTTTACAAGAAGCCAAGTTGCTCAGTAAATTTCAGCTTTCAGAGTAAAAATACTCTCTAATGACACAATTGAGACCTCACTGTTACTCCCAGGGCACTCTGAAGAGAGTCAGGTAGCAACTCATGGAATCAAAATGCTTGACAAGAGTCATCTGATCAGCTTCTTAATTCTAATTTTCTGTTTTTTTCCACATAATTATGAAGCACATCTAATCTAAAGTTCCCTCCCTTTCATAAAGAATCATCACTTCAGTCATTAGTCATTCATTTTTAACACCTTGACATTATACAGTAGCTATGGGTACGTGCCAACCAAAATTACAACATGGAATAGATAAACTACAAGTATAAAATATTCAGAATCCTTATTACTGTAATTACCGTTGCTATTGTTTTAACAGATGTCAAAAAAGAAAAACACAGTAAGAGCTGGAAAAGTAATAAAGGGATTCGATTTCATAGCCATATTCATAAGTCTTAAATAAGAAGTGGAAGGAAGGAAGATGACAACACAAAAATGAGAGAAGAAACATCCTAAACACTCACTGAATGAGGAAAGTGCAAGAGAACTATTTACAGCTTTTGTTTGTGCCACCTAATTTTCATTCATCTTGAATTCTTCTTGACCTCCTCAAGAAGTATGTCATTCCTACCATAAAATATAATAGATTCTGGTCAACAGAAGTTGGAAACAGTAAGCAAAAACCCTTTTCTGATCGTTCTCTTTTCTTCAACTAGCATGAAGGACTCTTCAAAACTACTGCACCGTTCACTATGGCTCTGGTAACAAAACATTTAATTCCCCACAGTTGTCAAACAACGTGTTTAAGACTCACGCAAGCAAAGAATGTTAAAAGGAGAAGTTCTTTTCCAACAAAAGGGAAAGCTAAACTGCAAAGACCTTTGAAGGAAATGCTGCACCTCTGTGCTAGTATCTTTGATCTGCAATTGGTACCTCTAACAGAGGTACACTTGACACTTTAAATATTGATGAGATATTTGCTGAGCTGCCATTAAAAGCCAAGGCTTCACTTTCTAGTGAAAGAAAAACATGAACTTCAAAGTCTCTGTAGGGGTCCTGATCTCAAGAGCCTTCAAAGAAGTTGAAAGTGTATCAAACCAAGGGTTGGGGAATCACCCCATCTTGGTTTGATATGCTATAATATCAGTTGTTATACACAATTGTTGTGAAGTATTATAGAGTGTAAAGACTCTTTTGTAGTTACCATTTTACTGCCTAGGGGGAAGGAAATGAAAATCATAAAAATCTTTTTATCAAGACATAACATGTTAACAGGTAGTATTGATACTACAAATGCCTTCATATGGTTTTGTTTGCTGATTGTGTAGATAACTGACTTATGTTTTACTATTTATGAGACAGAAGAAAATGCATCTGAAAACTTCTGAAAGATTAGAGTCCAGCAACAAGACAACTCTACATTCAAACTAGTCAGTAGAAGGTGAAATTTCAGTCATATGTGTAAGCACACTATGCAGGTGAAATAAAAGTGTGTATCAAGTGACAATAAAGCATACAGTTGAGTTGTCTTACCTATTCTACTGTCATTTCATCATATATGTCCCTCCAAGCTTCATTATTGTTAGTGAACTATGGGGAAACATGCTATATATGGAAATAACTACCAGCTATCTTTTTGTTACATAGAAGTAGACCAGTAAGAAGAGTAAATTAGTGGCTGTTCTCACTACATGTGAGATGAGCAGGGCAGGGTTGGAAACAAGAACTTAGCTGACACAGAAGAAGGCTATTCCAGCTTAATTCTCTACAGAGTAAGGGTAAGTGCAGGTGAACTGTAACTCCTTGCTCCTTGAGTTGCTTGACTGCATGCTACCGCTAAACTGAGAACACCGTAAGGTGCTCACCCAGCCATGTATGCTCTTAAAATAGTGACAATAGAGTAATATCTCTTTTATAAGAGTTGCAATCAGAAATGCCTATGTTTAACTTTGAAATTAGTTAGAAAAGGAAAAATGTCTTTTCAAACAAAGTCGATAATATTTGTGAAATGTATTTTAGGCATTACAAAATATAACTAGCCAGGAAATTCCCAACTGTGAGGAAAAGAGAGCAGAAAAGCCATATTATTCCCCAAATTTTAATTTTACAGATTGTTTTTTCCTGATTAGTTTAAAAAGGAAAAAAAAATAACCAGTGGCATGCAGTAAAGGTGGAAACTCAGCACTTCATTTTTTATTATAACTTCAGGAAAAAACTTGTGGAACAATTCTGAAAATAAGATATATCTAAGCAGTCACAGATGATATTCCTAAGACTTTCATCCAGTACCCCACATGCAAGTCTGGACTATGTGTGCTCCTGCTGGTAGCAATTTGCCAAAGTGCTTATGCATAGCACCATGTGTATTTTGTAGTCATGTTAAGACATTGGATCTTAGAATAAAAGCACTGACTTCAGTATTAGCATGTGTTAGAGGATAAAAGCAAGAAAATTAAATCATCTCTTTGATTGGCATTAAATTATAAGTGAACAGAGCAAAAAAAGATTGAGTTCAATTAATAATTTACTTTATGACTTTTTAATTTGGATGTAGAAATTGAAAAGATTAAAAATGATATAAAATAATACCAAAGAAGAGACAATAATACTATCTGCATTTAATATCACAGTGCTATGAGGAGTATCCTGAAAAAAAAAGACCACTTTAGTTAATTTGAGTTAATTTTCCTCTATTGAACAGGAGAAAAATATGGAGGTAGTGCAATTACACCAATATATTACGAAGCCTTGTATGTTCAGAAGTGAAACTTACTATTCCGCTTTCATACCCATTTTACTCCTAACAACATTTTCTTCAAAGTAATCTCAATTTACACTGCGTGAGAGAGCAAATTTGCATTTAGAAATAGAAAGGTATATGTGTTATTTTACAGACAAGTCAGGAAACACTGCATATGTTTTCTTCACAAGGTAAGCCAGCTGCATTTTATACTGAATCACACCCTGAAAATGGCCGTTCACACAAAAAAAAGTTGCAAGAGACATAACGGAATTTTTCAAAGGGCATTCATAAATTGCAATTTCAATCATACTAATAAAATCCAGAGCCTTAGTGCCAGATCCTCCACAGAGAAGTGGGAAAAACTTACCTTTATACACTATTCTAACGAGTTAATCTTATTCCAACAGAAGATCACACGTTTTGGTAAAAATTTGGAGTTAAAAAAAAAATCCCCCTACTATGCTGAAAAACTAACTTCATTAATTCTGCTTAGCAGAGATTTAAAAATTGGGTCCCATGAAATAGATATCAACCATTAGGTGAATATTAGACAATATGTGCTCAGCAGTACTCCAACCTAATAGCTGCCCCAGCTGAATCAGTATAATGCTTCCTTTTCACTGCGTTATCTCTTTAGTAATATTACATTATTACGGCCAGATCATCAAATGGTGGAAACTGGCAGAGTGCTATTGATTTCAGGAGAGCTATACTAACTTGCAACAGCTGAGATCCCAGCTTCCTTAACATAAAGGCATTATAAACTTAAAACCATAGCCAGAATTGTGTGGATAAGCGACGTGTAGTCAATACACAAAATGCCAAAGCAACTGTAATAGGTGTAATACAAAGAAGAACAAGAAGAACAAATGATGAGGCTTACACTGAAGAACAAATGAAATAGCTCAGGAATTTGTTGTTTTAAATATGGAGGGCATAGCTGGAATGGCTGAATGTTGTTTCAAATTGCTCAAAAAGATTTTCTTCAAATATAGACTCATGCAATTGAAAGTCGGAATCACCTGCAATGAATTACAAAGCAAGCAGCAAGCATCATTGAAGCAGATCACTCAAACAATAAATACAACTAAAATTATCCAAATACATTTCAAAGACAGAAAATAAGCAGCAATTCTGTTGACACTGAACAATTTAAATGCAGACATTCAAAAAGTAAAGTTGCAAACATTTTTTTTTAAATAATAAAGGCGAAAGGTGCACACACTGCATTTTCAGAGGATGTCTCAATTTCCATACTCTAGTTACACAAATTTTGAGTCATTTGGTGGAAAGCAAACAGTTGCAATTCCATTTAGAGAGTATAGAGCACTCAATTCATTACAGAAGTAGGCAATATTGTTCAGCATCCTCTGCATTGGAAGCTACCACCTTTTCACCCATTAAGTAATTAAGAAGTTATTTCTGTAGCGTCCTAAACTGAGGACTTGCATGCACCAGCAGGATAATGCACAAATTCCTATCGCTACTGTCCGACCTTTCAAGTATAGATAAGCTGTGTGAGGTAGGTGGACATGTTTTGACAGATATCAAAAATGATTGATTTCTCATGAAATGTTTCACTCCCATCTGCATCACACATTTTGTAATACAATACTATTCACTGGCTTAAAACAAGATTCATATTTTGATGTTTCAGTATAATTGTTGACTTTAGAACATGCTACATATGACAAATAACCATTGTCATGGAAAAACCATAATTATAATTTTGAGTCTCCAATTTCACATCAGAAAAATCTGATTGACTTACTCCTTGGTGACAGGGTAAATCTTACAGCTGTTTGGAATCCCTCTGGCATGGGTAAAGTTGCAGGACGTGTTTTACGCAACTTTTAACATGGCACGTCTAGAGTATCTTATGAGGCAAGAGGCCAATGATGGATCAAAACAGCAAGAGCCAGTCCATCAGAAGCATGGCCAGATTCTTTCAATGTTTGCTTAAAAAGTCCTCCAGGTTCTGCTTTTGATTTAAATTGTAATTTGGAAACAGAGCACACACAAATAGATACAAACATGAAATAATATCCTGAAAAAGTCCAGAAACTGGCACAAGTATGATCATTCATCCTTCTACAGAGCGGCATCAATTCACGTCACCTACAAGTTAGGCTGTATAGCTATCCTCCTAACAGGAACACCAGCTGCTGAAGGAAGTTAAAACAGATCAGTTACATACAGGAAATAAACGCACACTGCCACAAGGGGGAAACAAAGGGGAATCTTACTTAATTCCATGAAAAAAAAAGTTGATAAATAAACATTTATTACACACAAATACATACATATAAAATATATGAAAACATTTTGAAGTACCCTATCAATCTGAGAACAAAAATAGCACATGGGAAACATTGTGTGGCTATCTGCCCGTATCAGAAGAGCTGTCTATGGTATGACATATTATGTATTAAATACAGCTGATCATTAAGGCCTCTCAATTGAAGTGTTTCAAGTACCTTTCTTTATTTTTAGGCCAATAAAAAAAGAGACTAAATCAAAGCAGAACACACTAAATCAAAGTGTTCAGAATCTCCGCATATTGGTTTTCAAACGTGGAGTAAATATTTCACTGATAGCATTGCAAAAGGACATCATGTTGTAACCACTTTATATAAGTTTTATTGCTTGATTAAAAATGATAATTATCTGTTCTTCTAATTCACATGATATTTGTAGGGTCCAACAGTTCTGCAGATGGATTTTTTTCCTAAGTACAAAGGATAATAATTAAAAATTGAAATAAAAGGTAATGAATGTCACACAGCTATCTAAATAATTCAAACTTCTAATACTTGCTCTCTGCTAAATTTTCCTTCTTGGTATGACTGCATAAACTATTATACAAATAGTTCCACAGACTTTTAAAACACAGTTATCATGACTTATTTTTCATTTAGTCATTACCATACACATTCTGGGGAAAGTCGTTTTCTTCTTAATAAAAGACATAGCATAGGGGTTTGGGGAGAAAGGTGGAGGCAGAGGGTCTGTTCATGTGGGTCCCATTTCAATTCCTATAAGAGGAGACTGCAGAGATGTAACTCAGTTTGGGACCATGCTGAAAGTTATCTTTAGATACAAGGTGGTAGTGCCTCATACATGAAGGCTGGCCGGCAACACCCTAACCCTAACCGCATTGAACTGGATAAAAAATTTAAAATACAGTAGGCTCCAGACGTTGATAACATAACTGCACTTCTCCCTAATCCCAAACGATATGGGCTGATTTAAACTTGGCACGTGCTTTTCAACATACAGGGAAAAGGCCTTTACTACAACAATACAGATGAACTTAATACATTGAGGAGATGGCAGGATGTGGAGAGAAAGAGGCATCTACCCTTTTTGCCAATACACATTGTCAGCACTGCAGAAGACACTTCTGTATCCTCTCTCAAAAGAGCTGTTACAGACTTTCAGTTATAAACTTCTCATTTGATGCTTAGAGGTTATGTTGTGTATGACAAATAAATGTCTCCTTCCCAGACTGTTACGAATCAAGTCATGTAATATACAACCAAGGCTGGAGGTGACAAAGACCTATTAGGTCATCTACAGAGTATTTTTCTGCCAATGCAACATTGCTCCCTGCAGTCTTCTAGTATCTTCTTCACTTTGCCTTTTAAAATCTCAAACATTGCAACTTTTGTCTCTTTTTTGGTAGGCTCTTTTAGTATCACAGAGATTTCCCCAGGTATATCTCCTTTTATTTTCTTTCACATAATTCTGCTTTCATTAGGATGATTTAAATTATTCTTCCACTCAAAGCGTTGCTTGCAACTATCACTAATACACTATCATCAGCAAATTTCATTAACAAGCTTTTGCCTTCCCTAGATCAATTCAACAACAGTGAATTCAGCAGGTAATATTTTCAATTTATTACTGTAAACTTGTACCCAAATGTTTTGATCATTTGAGAGAATACATGATTTTCCAGACAGTGTTTTCTAAGTCTGTTCAAGTTACTAGATAGCTCAGCATAGCTACCCCAATAAAAAAAGTTTACAAATAACCTACTTAAAATGCTTATTTGCATGCATATGCCATCCTGCATCTGATATCTTTATTTTGCATGTGTAAATAAGCAACTGCTTTTGTATAGTTGGTTGGCTTTCTTCTTGAATTTCAAAGTAGAAAGTACCACACAGACTAATTATTACCAGACAAAGAGGACATTTGTGAACATCCATGAGTTTTCAGAAATAGTAATGGGATTTCGTGTTGGTTTCTTTTTTGTTTTTTTTTGTTTTGTTTTTTTGATATCCAAATGAAGCTTCTGTGAGAATTTAAAATTTAAGCATGTTATTATGCTTAACATCAAAAGACATTCCTCTTCCTGTCTTCAAAACAGTGAACATATTGACCACTTTAATTAGAAAAACTCTATTATTAGTAAAAAAGAGAAAAACTTATTACCACTTCAGCAATTGTAGCACATCAACTGTCTTTTGGGGATTAATACCAATGTATTCAGGAGAGGAGCACTAGTACCTGGCCACCTCAGTAATGTACAATTCATGAGAACTACCTACCAAAGTACTGAGCGAGTTGAATTAACTTTCAAAATGGACTCATGTTGCTCTTCTTCAACATACTAGAACAAAACAGTATTATTTTCCAATCTGGAGTACTCTGGTTTGCTTTACTGAAAGTTACATTTTTCAGAAAAGCAGATGAGCAATTCTTATTTCCTGGGTATGAATATTTCTACTAATTCCCTATTGATGACATTTAGGGAAGAATGAAGGCAAGCAAAAGAGAGGCATCAACATCATATTGGATAAACCCTGGACTGACATCCAGGCAAGGCCAGAGAGCGTCAGTTTTCAATTCCAACGCAGTTCAAGAAAGCTATTAATGAGATACTCAACAGTTTTGTGTCCTCACACATCACTACAGAGCTCCAAAGAGCTCTATAATAGCCTTACCAGCTTCCCCTAAGCAAGAATTCATGCCCTTTGAGGTGTCCTGTGGGAACCATGTAAAGGACAAGGCCATCACAGTATGCAGCTCTTTTGTTGGTTTATTCATGTTCTTACCCCAACACTGATCACACAGAGATCCTTTGAAGCTGGATGGTTTGCACCACACCTGACCTTTGTGGTTCCATTACTGACTCCGCCACTCCTTTGCTAATGGACTGTTCTTCTTTAAAAGAGCATCTATATTCAGTCTGGCTATCTGCTAACATTCCCTTCCTGAAACGCAAGTAAGCCTCAAAGGCTTGTCTTGAATCTTTATCCTGCCTGGAAGTCTTGTAATCTAAATTAAACCTATTTCCACCTCTTCACCTTTCCCAGTCCCTGAATTGCTCTAAGCCTTATCCCTAGCCCACAGAACTCTTAATTGCTTTCCCCTTTCTCACAGCTTCAGTCATCCTCACATCCCTTCCCCACCGCCTGCAGCCTCTATTTAAAGATATTTCTCACCCAAAGACAGAGAAAAAGGAGAAATTAAAACAGATGCTCAAGCAAATGTTATTTATGCTTCCTTTATCCCCACACAAATCGTCACACAGAACCTCTAAACAGAATATGAACATCAAACAGCTTGATTCTGCTCAGCAATCCCCATCCCGTGACATACTAACAGGTTCTGCACAGTAGGACTCAACACTGCTGTTGGTGTTTCTGCTCAGCATGGAGAAGCACTCCTGTTCCACAAACTGTACACTCAGAATAGGTAGCAAAGAAAAAGGAACTAAATAATCCTCATTTTAAAGGAGACTAGAGAACTGAACCAGCTACAAAAAAAAAACCACACACACACACACTTTAGGCCTAAAATACAATATTCCCTCTATGAAAAAGCTTACAAGACCAATTCTCAATTTTTACTTTTGTTTGCTGTTGTTCAATATTAGCTTTTAAGCTGTTAAGACTTTTTAGACGTTAAAATGAAAAAACTAAGCAATAAACAAAAGCACTGAGAGAACATGTCCCAGAACACTGGATGAGGGACAGTTGACTTCAATTACTTAATAAGATCAGAAAATATCCTGGAATACAAGAACAAGTACATGGTTTAAGTGACCTCAAAATACACTTTTGTTATTAGTATCATAATCAATGAAGAAGCAAGAACCACAATATTTAAACGTCAATCTTCAGCACTTTTCTTCATCGTTTTTTCCATGCATATCAAATAGAAAGATCTACCACAGAGGTTATAGTATGCAAAAATGTAAAAACATGAAACCCACACCTTTGATGATTCCATGCATCATTCGCTGTCTTGTAGTAAAACTGGGCTGATGAGTCCTTCTTGGTTTAATTAGAAAATGAACTGCCACTAACCATATGCATGCTGACTGCCCAAAACAGTGCAGCTGCAGGCTTGTTTAGGGTCTCTAGCAGACACCATAATTCAGATAAGCAATAACTGATGGTTGACTGTGAGTTCAAAAGGACTATAGCAAAGCTCGCTTGGACTGCAATTCCATCGAGATGTTTATTAATGCAGTTATTACTGTCTTTCAGCTTAAGATATCCCCACATCACAAGTTTTCATCTAGGAGCTTTGCTTTCAGTCAATTTATTTTACGTTGTGCCTTTACTTTGGAATTTTGACATATTACAATAAACTAGTTTGAAAAGCATGAGACTCTTTTATCCAGAGTTTTAAATAGGTGTGCTTGTTTGTTTTCCATCTCAGGACAAATAGAGCTTCTTGGTGCGACGTTGAGGCAGCACATGTGGTCCTGCTACCTTAGCAAAAAGCAGGAAAGGGGGGTGTTATTCTTTCACTTAATCTAAGATAAGGGGTCCTTTCTGAAATTTTAAATTTATGTCTGTAGAAACTAGGATTGGCTGTGCCTATGTGTCATCATCTTGCAAAATGTCTTTGCCTTGATTGACGTTAGTCAGTTGGGTTTTACAGGTTTTTTTGGTTTTGTCTTTTTTCCCCCTCTTAAGGTAAGGAATATTAAGCAACAAACACAGAGGTATTTGAAATCTGTCTAGGAAAGGGTTTATTATTTTGCTCAGGTATACTAGGCTTGATATTTTGAACCATGGTGGCTTATTCCTTTCCATAAGTAAATATACTTCTACCTTGAAGTGAGAAGGAGATGAAGTCAAGTAGTTGAGATGTTTCTCATTTCCATATAGCATATACATTATGATAAGCAGTTAAAAATAAAGTAATAATTAGTATTTGGTATGTCAACAAAATCCCTTCCACTTTCAAACACTTCAAAGTCCAACACAATAAGAAAATTTAAATGGGTTCCTGTAGGGAAACAGTTGATCACAGCATGAACTAATGATTGAGCACATGGTGGAGGGGTGTGGCTGGCCTGGGGAACACAGGTGCATCACTTGCACCTGTGACCGGAAGGGGTGGACCTGGGGCAGAGTTGCCCCAGGCTTAGATAACAGCCGGCCAGCCAGAGAAAGAAAGTAGCTTGGTGGGAAGCTTGAGAAGCTTGAGGAAGAAGCTGGAGCTTGAAGGAGCTGGATGAAGAAGTTCAAGAGAGAAGAAGCTGGAGAATGTAAGAGAATTGAAGAATGGCGTAGTCATGAGAGTTTTTGGGACCTTTTTCCATTACAGTTCCAAAATTAAAATATTGAGACAAGGTTAAGCAAGGTGGCAAATATTTGCATGTACTGCACAGTTCTGCCTGATGAGAAACAAACAGGTGTGGTTTGTTTTGGTTTTGTCTCAGTGCAATAGCAAAGGGCAAATGTAGACACCTATCCTGTACATGTATTTTTCTAAGATAAAAATCAATGTTTTTTTAATCCCAATTATCCCAAGACTCCCTTCCTATTAGTTCAAACTCTACTGAATTCCATTCTGAAGTCTTGTCCAGCCCCAAGAATTAGGACAGACAAGGGTATATACAGTCTTCTAGACCTCAGATTGTGGGGAAGATTCCCAGAAAAAGGAAGCCTAAAAAAAACCATTAGAAATCTGAAATCTCTATTAAGTCTAATACTAACGCTGCCTACCAGGCTAGGGTGAATACTGATGAGCTCAAAGGGAACCTCCTCCATATACCAAAACAATAGGAGAGACTGTACTATGACAACAAATAAATAAAATCAGTCAGCACCTGCTTTGTGATTTTTTGGTTCAAATTGTTAGTTATACAGTAGACATAGAACTCCAGATTCATGGTCCATTGATAAAACTACATCGCAACAAATAGGATTCTTGCCTGAGGTATGTCAAAACTGAACTCTATAATCTTTTGGAGCACAACAGCCTCCTCATGATAAATACTTCATTTATAGACTGGAGGATGAAATATTAAAGTGATGTGCCCTGATAGTGAAATAATAACATTCAATATGCCTGCAGCCATACCATTTCCAGTTACGTTCCCACCAGGTTACACAAATTAAGCTAGATCAGCCTTGAATTAAACTCCTCCAGAAGAATGCAAGAGTTGCAGAAATGTTACTGTGATTCAATGTCTAATGGAGATTCAGCTTATCTGTCTATGGTAAGAAGGGATAACTGATATGGCTAGCTTAATATAATTATTCTTACACAAAATACACAATATTGCCAATTCCCTAAAATTGGTATTAAAAAATATATGTTATCAAAGGCTGGCTGCAGAATCAGATTATGCAACTGTTAGAAGAACCAATATACTAGCAAGAAAAATATTATTTTAAAAGCTGCTGAATTCTGCCAACTATTACTAGATGTTAGACCAAACTCAAGTTCAAGTTAATATGCAGGTAGTAAATGGAGCCTGTTCTTCAAAAACCGGCTTTCAGTAATGAGCTGGTATCTAAACAGAACGCGACACAGAACTGGAGACAAAGATATCTTCATTTTAATCCTCAGCACTCTACCGGTCAACATTATATGCTACATGTTATGCTAAGCCTTCCAATCAAAGCAGGGAAGAAATAGCCCGTTTGTCTAACACTGTTTCAGTGAAAGCCAAATCAAAGCTTAGAGGCAGCTTATGAAGCTATCTTCTAATGCTGCTTAGGTCCTAATAGCCACATAAATCTCTGCTGAGACCAAAAACTACCTGTTGGCACTCATCTTCTCCTTGTTCCTGGAAGGCAGCAAATAAACACAGCCATTTGCAGCTGATAAGAATACCTGCCAGTCCCCAGGAAGCAGAGAGGCAGCACACTGAACCAGCTAGTTTTGACCTCTCTGAAAGGTGATCCCAAAGCAATCATTTTTCAGCTGAGCAGAGCCCTCTTGTCACTAATGGAGGGAAGGAACACCCAGTTTCAGACAGGTGGCAGTGCCTCTAGCTGCTGCCCTCTCAAGAGAGCTGTGCCTGAACAGAGGCATGGCACAGAGCTTAACAGACTCATCTGGCCATACCCCACAGCTCAGGCTGAACACAAAATCCTGCTCAGTAATTGCCACAGGAAGAAGAAAAGTAACTTCAATGTTGTGTATGGTCCAATGGAAGCAATTGTATTTTGTGTTCGTGCAAATTTAAACACAGTATAAAATCACACAAATCAGGGAAGACAAATTACAAATAACTCTGATTTATTCTAGCCACCTCATAAACAACAACCACACTAGTATTTAACTATGTCCCACTGCCAGGCAATGGAAGTAGACCCAGGCATGTTCTTATGCTTGACAAACTAGAAGTTAGATGTTTCATGCTTAATCATTTAGCAAAAATTGGTAATGCATTTCTTGATGGAGGTTGTGATAAATAAGGACAGGGTTTCCAAGACACATTTATATGATTTTATTTTCACAAGACACTGAGTTTTGTTTTATCATTCTATTACAGTATTACCCGGACTCTAAATTGCTTCTGAATGACCAAAGTACAGTGTTCCTACTGCTGCTGCATAATGCTAAACACAAACCAACAGTGCCTTTTATAATTAAGTCCATTAATAGCTGACTTCCCTGCGTTTACAGGAAGATGAACACAATTGTCCTAATATTGCCCTCACAGGAGAAAGATGCACGTCTCTTTTCAGACAGTCTGTCTACCATCCTGTGGTAAGTGAACTTGCAAGTACATTTATCTGAAACTAAGTAACGCCAGTTTCACTTAAAACAGTATATTTTGTCTAGATCCACTATTATTATTCCTAGTTAGAAAGCCGTGACTGCAGAGTACACAGAACTTTAATTTCAGTCAATACATGTGCACCATTTGAAATCAATATCTATAGAAGACGTATTAAACTTAGCTAGAAAAACGCCAGTAAGTAGAGCCAATTATCAGATTAATTTTCTTATATATTCATGAAATAGGAATAGTCACTGTTGAGATAAGCAATCCATTAAATGAATGACTGCTTTGTCTAATAGTTGGAAAGATTTAATCTTCAGAGCATAGGAAATCTATAAAAGCTGTGAAATCAACAATATATGCTGACCACAGAAATTCATCACTTTTAGGAAGACAGCTGCTCTGTGAACAGCCTCCAAACAAGCATCTCAGTTCACTTTATAAACAAAAATCTCATGCTGAAATTGTATAACTTATGATGTCCCTAAAGTGTGTTCTAAAAGGGGAGATAAAGTAACTGGCTACAAAAAACTAGTGATCCCTATTTGCAAAGTTGCCAATGTATGATGGTTGAATTTCTTGGGGGTGGGTAGGTCCTCTAATTTTAGTTCATTCACTTTGCTTCTTCTGCTGTTTTGTGACAAAACATCAAGTTAGTGATAATAGTGCCAGTGACAACAGAGAGAGAACAGCCAGGAGCTATCTTTATACAAAATTACATTCCAAAATCCACTAGTCAGTTTAGATATCTACCTACAGTAGAACTTTTCCGATTTCTCTAGGTTCATGGAGTTGCATTACAAATATTTTTTGCCCACATCAAAGAGAGAGAAATGAATGAGATTTTTCTTCTGGTTTCTCAAAGTAATCAGCTGTCAAGCACTTCTGATATTGCTCCACCAAACGCAACCAAGCAGCGCTTACCCAGCATTATAAAACATGGTTCTCAAGAAAGACACTTCATATATGCTTTGAATAGTTTTTAGGGCTCTCATCGCTACAAAAGAGCTACAGCGTTGCTTCCTAGGGAAGCCTTTAGAGTGACTGAAGCATGAAGAGGGGGCTCTTGCATCTAAATGAGTTATTCTGTACCAGCAATATCAGCTAAATGTAAGTAGTCTGTGAGCATGAGGACAAAGGGGTGGGGGTAAGACAAGCTCTCCTCTTCTGAGTAGTGTTAAACCTGATTCATTCCAGGAAAAGAGCCAGTATTTCCAACTGCACCTATCTGAAGTAAGGACCGAAAATTGCAAGTTGCTGAGTAGAGCTGCCTCTGACTCACAGAGCACAAAGAGTGCTTTAACACCCTGGAAAATCGGGATCTACCTTACTTTAACAAAGTGCAGAGTACCTGTATATCCTATCGGTCTTACTGGGAGCACCTTCGAAAAAACAAAATCACAGTTAAAAACCTTAGAAGCACCTAAATATGCAGCATGCATTAATATATCAGTCACAGACTGGTGTTCAGAGATCTGAAGAAATCATAATTCAAGGCCAGAATGATGCACTAAAATCTCCAAAGATCACAGATACTTCCTACTGAATTCCAGAATCAGTTATCATTTCTGACGTCACAGCCTTAATCGCCATGACTATACTAACATCCCCAAAATAACATTTTATTTCAACTTACTTTAAACAATTCTCTCCAGAACCCTCATCTGCTGCATCACGCTAAGAACAGAGACTGGTTTATAAAAGCAGTCACAGGAAAGAATTGGTTAATATCCTGCATAAGGGGATGTCTGATACCAGTTTCTAAAGCAAGTCTCATCTTCACAGCCCGATCTAGAGCACTACTTCAGGTGAATTAGATAGCTAGAAATAAATGTATTCAGAAATAGAAATGAAGTGAGATAAACGCTAAACACTACTTGTCAGGTTGCTTTTTTGATCGAACAGAAGATGACTCACATTACATATGAAATGAGTTGGTTCAGATGTTACCAATACCTTGCTATAGCTTTGTAAATACTATGCATTTTGTTCCCTTTCAGAAAACAACTTTTGTCTCTCATGTAATCAAATAAACTCTTGCTAAGATGTTTAATTAAACATTATACACACCATTTTTTCCAAAAATCATGTGCTTTGTGTTGATTTATGATGTACTGTGGATCTGGTGCCAGGAGATAACCATTGCTCAGATAAATATTTATTGATACTATCTACATTTTCATTTTTGGATACTACACAGTAATAAGGAACTATGACTTAATGAATAAATTCTACTTTCCCTCAAAATTAACTAAACACAGGGACATTTTCCTGGATTTATTCAGAGTACATTTTTTGTGCAGTAGCAGCTTTATGCACAAAAACAGTTTGCCACCAGTTTGAGTTCTAGCTACATTACTCTCACACAGAGGAATTACATATTAGGATTGTTTATGACAAGTACAAAGAAAACCTTTATAAATCAAAATATTTAAAAGGAATATTTGGAGGTCCTGCTGCACTGGAACTGTCTGCCTTCTTAGGTGGAAGGCAGACAAAACTGATGAGACCCATTCATTCAGCTCTTACTCACATGAAAAGGGGAGGAAAAAAAAAACACAGCAAAAAAGTTACTCCTCTGAAGTACCCAAAATTCCAACACTGAAAGTGTATGGCATACACCTTGAAAGGAAAATGGAATACGAGCTCCTTATTCCCTCACAAAGGTAATTGAACATATCAAGCGAAAGCAGACACTGCAATAGCCATTATTAACTCAGTATTTTAAAACCTGTGAAAAGCAACACAATGACAGCCTTATGCTTTTTGTGTCAAAGACAATTGTTTGAGTTAGTTCTTATTCTATTTGACCCATTCTAACACGCATACATTGGTACAAGGCACAGCAAAAGCAGCATTAGACGTGCCTGCATGAAAGCTCCCTTCTTGTTGCTTATCACCCTGTTTGACATGGCCAGTTTTCTCTTTATGAAAAGCATTACACAATTAGAACAGACCTGTGTTATGCAGAATTATGATCAGAAAAAGACAGCGCTTTCCAATGGATTCCAAAGAGTACCATATTTGTGAAACTGTAACTGAATAAATACAGAAAAGGCCAAAACTATTAAGTGAAGCATGCACTTGAAGTACAACAGTGTATTTACAAATTGTGTGCAGGTTTCAAATATGAGTTTTTATAATAATTAAGGTTTGAGAAATTTCAACCTGTACTTTCTTTTAACTACATAGGAGATATTGCTTTTGGATTGACCTATTCATATCCTTGGAAACCATAACAGATACAAAGAGCGCAATAATACTGCTTGATAGAGCAAATCCTCAGCTACAAAACAGTGGTTTTCACCATAGCCACCACCATTAGCTATGCATTTTTGCCAGCAATGAACAAGAGCCTGCATGCCATGCTTGTAATAGCCTGCACCAGCAGAGGTGACCACTGTTGCTGCCACCACTGCTGGAACGCACTCCCCACTGGCTCACTGTGCTCACATCCACTGTTTGGGCTCCAGAAACATTCAACAAGCATTGACAACTATCAGTGGGTGCCATTCCTTCTGCATAGAGGAATTCAATGACACACCTTTGCTCTATCCACACTCCCATGTCAGACACCATTTTGTCAGACTTCCCCTCTGCTGCCATCTGTCACACGGCAACAAAACGGAATAGAATATTGGTGGGAAGGTTCAGCCTCCACTGCCATACCATCACCACCCACCTGTGATATCATGGGGCAGTATAACAAAATAGGAGACATTACTTTCTGAGCAGCCCTTGTATATTTAGGGCAACCCACTGAGGTGCCCCAGCGGTGCCAGTACAAACAATGCACAGTGCACGATTCAGTGCAGCAGGTTGAGAGTTGGTTTCATTCTCAGCAATGCAGAGCTCATAGCATGAGCTTTGCTCTGCATGGACAAACAGATGCAGAAACTGACTCAGATCTGGCCTTCATTCTGGCTACTATGGTATTTCTGTCCTAGTCCTTCTCTGCATGTTGATTTTTGTTTACATTTACCACAAACAAAGAAGCACCTCATATCCAAAGCTGCATAATACTTGGATCAACATATAGATAATTGGAGCAAATTTGAAAGAAAAGCTTCAGACAAATTTAAGTTCATACTAGCTTTTTTATAACCTGAAGTCAGATTCTTTATAATGCAATACCAGTCCAAATGATCAGTTCTTGCAAGTAATCTACATGTGATAATTCCCGGAGCTGTAATCTTTTAAGATAAAACACGAACTCATTAAACTCATGCATTCTCTTCTTCTTACAACTGTTTGTGGTTGTTGGGTTTGGGGGTTTTTGTTTTGGTTATTTGGCCTGATAGCATGTTTTTAATATCATGCATAACACTGGGCACCTATACATGTCTAGTTTGCTGTGACCTGTGGCATACCATACATCCAAGCTCTGGTAACTGACAATGTATGCACTTTACAAATGTGAAATAAAAATTTATTGTCTTCTGCTATTTGCCAGGTGGATTCTCAAAACATGAGCTTAATGTAGACCAACGTGCTTTACCTCACACTTCTTAGGAGGACACATGTAGGTTCTGCTGCTTAGCTGGGATGCAGTAGTTTGAGAAGATGTGGTATCTTGAGATCCTCAACATGCTGTACCTTTTTTACCTGTTTGCACTCATTCATTACAAATTTTTCAGATCTCTATTTCAATGAATTTTACTCCATGACTTAATTCAAAATTAATTTATTGTTCAAAAACGATAATTACTAGTTAAGTGAAAGTTCTACAGGTTGTTCAGCTTTCAAGAAAAGCTCTCCTTTACAATCCAAAAAGTTTGCAGTGAAGAACAAAATATTCACCTAATGAAGGCCTTCCCTTGAGAACAGAGTTGAAATAAGTCATTTCTATCCAGAGAAATACAAGTATTGGAACACAGCTCTCTCCACAGACACATCCCTTGATACCGAGTTCACAGGTTGGCCTTTAATGTCTGTATTTGTTAGTTTCAGTATCAAGTAAATCCTGTCCTAGAGACTGACTGACAAACTATAGACCCATGAGGTAAAAATTCCCAGTGAAAGCATCAACAGCTTCCAACAAATCTCATACCTACTACATACTGCTCCTGGCTTCCTCTTGCTGAACTGCTCTGCAGTCCAGCTACCAGCTAGCACAGGGGTTCCTTCCCATTGCTTCATTTCAGTCAATGCTGCTGTATAAAGTATGTCAGCTTCAGCTACATTGATTAGAGTGTGCAAAGGATTCATTGCTTTACTCAAGCTTGCTAATAAGTCGAAGCGAGGTTTTTAGAGCAATAAAAGCCATTTTTAATGACTGAAAAAAAAATTGTTTTTACTTCACACACTGTTTATTTTTAACAATACCCATTACCCAACACTTTACACAAGACTTCAAGGTTAAAAATAAGAGAAAGAAAATGATGTGAAAGGGCTGTATATTACTCTATGCCAGTGACTCTACTTACTTCAATATACAGAGTGGCATCAAGGCCAGAGCCTGCTAAAATTTAAATGCTGAATAGTGCTACCACATCTCTGTGAATAAAATTGTATTATAGAAGTTGCAATACTTTGAGTGTCTTTTGAAGGCCAAATGAAGCTTTTTTTTTTGTTTGTTTAGGCAGACCTATAACATCCAACTTCTGAGTTCTTTTCTCACTGACTCATTGAACATTGACTTCGGAATAGGAAAGAATTTAATCTTAAAATCCCAACCAAAGAAAATCGTTATGTTTTAGCAGATCAGTTTTGAGTGCAATGTTGCTTAAACAATATAACAAATAATTCAGGATTTCTGTATAGGTTCAGTTTCAATCCATAAGAGAAAAGAGGTGTTTTATTTCCCTTTCATGGCTGCTGCATTCTCAACTACTTAGGGAGAAATTTCAGAGCTGCACTACCAACATTTTGATAACATATTCATATAAGATGTTACTTCCTTTGTCTGACAAAAGGAATACAGAATTAAAAGTAATATTAAAAAAGAGACTGCAGAATTTATTTGCTTATATATTTAACAAATTTAAATAAGTGTTTTTTCCTAACCCCACTGCAAAAGGAAAGCAGCCCCTCACTCAAACAAATGCAGATTAAGTTACAGTTTTCTAGCAAATAATACCCCTTGCTTGGGTGGGGGGGGGAAGGGGGGGGGGAATACTATGTGCATGTCTTTTGACTTCTAAAATTCCTAGTAACTGACTGTCAAATTCTCTAAAATGCTGACTCTAGAAATGAGGGTTAGTAAGCTTTTTGACTGCTTTTGGACCTGTATTTTAGACTTCTCTGAATCCACGACCTTATTCACATTGGTCATTGGACTTTTGCCTGTCTCCATAATTTGCTTTGTCACGCCTGACGAGCATTAACTCCACAAGAATATTGAATGCTGTGTTACCTGTATTTCTCAAAACATTCAGCCAGAAAAAAGCATTGTAGACACCTCTTCAGTAAGAAATCCCTTACTTGGCAGAGGTTAAGGACAAGCTTTTCAAAGAGTGCTCTCGAGTTCTGGGATTCCAACAAGAGAGGGCAAGAAGTTCAGAGCATATGAATGAGTAATGCTCTAGCTGAAATTACAAGTACTTGGACACCTAGAGGTGGGTTCACAGAGACACAGGCTGCAAGAGGAGAGGTTACTGATGATCTGCTTCTCTCATGCACAAGCTTAACAAGGTTGCTCAGATTCAAGTCAAGAATGGAAATCAAACTTCAGATGTTCAATAACTGGTTTTAGACCAAATTATAAGCACAGCAAAGGCAGAGAGCATTCAGAGAAATACTCACATCAGTTCCTTTGCAAAACTGCTGTACACAGGCAAGGTAAGACATCAATACACTGCTTCCTCCTATGCTGATGATATCACCAGGTACAAGACATGGCAATACTGGTCAAAACCCCAAAGGGTTGCTTTGATGTGTGGTAAGATCCAGCAAGCCCCTCAGCCAGGTATGAGCTTCCAAAAGTATGCAACTGCCTTCTGTCTGAACTCCTGAGTGGCATTTAACTTCATAGTGGCATACACCTCAAAGCCATAACTCTCTTCTGTTGCTTTTTCTTTCATTGTTAGCAAAAAGCATGTTATAATAACAGCACACACCTTCCCCATCCCTCTGCCTCTATTCCACCTCGGGGAGTAATGGAACATAAAGGGCAAGTGACAGGGTTACGAATTTCCTTCATTTTGCAAAGCTTAAAATCCTTCAGAAGTTCCCTAATTTCATTTTTCTCCTCATCTTAGCCGTACGCTGTTTACATGCCAGATGGGTTTTCCCTAAGCTCTCACACCACTAAGAAAACTGCAGCATTTTTTGTTAATTTATCACTGTATTAAAATATAAGAAGTGAACCATACACAGATAAAATGAATTATAAGTATACCTCCCATACATTCTGAACATCATGCTAAGCAAAACCTGTGTTGTTAACTGTCAAGCTGAGAAATAGCTGACATTTGTTATTTTAATTAATAGTTTACTTTGCTGAAATAGGCTTCTATGAGAAGCTATGACTTTTTTTAAAAAAAAAAATCTTCACTACAGCGTTATTTTCACAGATTGGGAGGAAAAGCTAATTTCCAAAAGCACTTCACCCTATAAGGTCACTGCCAGCAGCTTGAATGCACATGTCAAGGAGACACCTGCTTTGGAGATATCGATCTATGTTAAATGTACATTATTCCAAAAAACTTAGTATGCTTTTATTGGAAAAAAAAAAAGAAAAAAGATTACTCAGTAACTATGTTACTACTAATCACCAGTTAAAAACTACAATTTTTGTCCCCATAGATATTTTTTCTCGAATATATTTAGTACCTGCCACCCCAAATTCTTAGACCTCAGCATTTGCTTTAGAAATCACAGGAAAGCAAAGCCACTAATGAATTCAGACAGACAGTCTGTCTGTCACTGATGCAAATTATCATACAGTTACACAGTTTATTCTTTTTCTTTGCCCAAATATTTTGAGGTCATTGATGAGACCAGTAATTTCTCATTTCGCTCCTTTGTAAAATGGGCAACCTGATTTTCAGCAATGCAAGTTTATTCCATCTCAAATCAATGCAAGTATGCATGGCAAGATAAAAAAATTCTTGGTACACTGACCCAGTGACTCTGGACACGGCTCTTAATTTAGTAGTTTTGCAAGCTGCACTGTTACTGATTTCAAAAGGGCTTCATAGACACAATGCAAGACCTTTTCTTCTGATCTTTGATCCACTTGAAACTGTGTAGTAGGATATTGTACTTTGTTTTTTTGAAAAAACAATCTTGGTTACAGCCATCAGCACACCAAGATCAATACATCAACTGATTTCTACAAAATTACACAACACTTTTTTTTTTTGTTAAAAAAGAATTTTTGTTAATGAAGTCTAGCCTTAAAGTGAGCAAAACTTACGCTCTCAGGATCTCTCGCTTCGTATTAATGGAAAGATTCCTGTTGACTTCAGCTACTCCGTGCTAGAAACAACAATTCCAAGTGTTTATGAATACACAGCTTTCATGAAGGACTGTAGCACGTCCTAGGAGCCTGCTGCAGCTCAGGGACACGATAAGGGGCTGACTCATATGCACTCTTCCTGAGCCATTACCTTACAGGTAACTCCTTATTCCCCCGTGCAGTTTACACCACATTTTCATCTGGACTTAATCTGTTTGAATATTATTTCCCTTACCCTAATGTCAACAACTTGTCTTGTCTCTTCAAAAAGATCTGGTTTTTTGTCGGTGGTGGTTCTCTTTTTTTTTTTTTTTTTTGCTTGTGGGAATTCTCATCTTGTGATTTGAACTTTAGAAGATGGAAGGTTCTGCTCATCTCACTGGGTTTTATTTTTTGAAGAAAGGAGCATTTTTCTGCTGTTTGAAGGAGTAGTAGTAAAGCTGTTAGAGTCAACATTGGTCATAAGGATCCAAGAGAGGCACGTTACAGAGAAAAATAATGTAATTATTGGACCAATACTTGAAAAATGGGCAAGGTCTAGGGCTAACAACCTTTCACCAGGGTTATATGCATAAGATAAATATATACTGACTTGAATATAGATTCTCTTCAAGGTATATGCAAAAAGTTGTTTCTTTTATGAGCAACTAATCGCGCTAATCCTGCATGTTTTCATCTCGCATGCTCCTCAGTTTTTACCATGGATCCAATGGGAGCCATTCACTACCCAACAGCAGCAGTAGGCAGGACTGGGACATCTAGTACATCTACATTTGCACTTTCTTTGCTAATAGTAATCACTAAGCTAGTAAAATAGTGATGTTAATAATATTCTCTCACATTCCATAAATACCAACTCAAAAATCCCCCAAGTAATGAGATGTTTGGTTTCATAACGCACATTTGTTTTGCAAATGAAGCAGAAAAATTTCTTTGGACAGATTCTTTGCAATACCAGACATAAACAGAAATTTCACAAAAGTTTTTACTTACACAATCAATAAGCGGTGACCTCCCACCAAGACAATACTTCTCCCAAGAGCAGCAGGTCTCTGAAAGAGACACACTATGCTCTGTAGCTGGGCCTTAAATGTGCCCAGTGCAGCCCCACCCTGGGCCCACTCCTTCCAGTCAGGTGGGGAGCACAGGTGCAAACAATTTATCTGTGCTCCCCAGGCCAACCACAGCCAGGTGCTCCATCACAGATTCAGGCTGTGACTTAGCATTTCCCCTACAACCTTCAATAAATGCATTATTTGTCCAAGTTTTACCTGATTCATGTTTCTAGGAGAATTCTTGGTTTCAGGAGCAAGCCAGATGTCACAGATTGCACAGCTGATCTGTCACCATGAGGCTGTGCACAGCATCATCAGCACCCCATCGTCAGCATGCAGCCATGGACAAGCAGCACTGGTGACAGGCCTGGTGCACCTGCAGGAGCCAGCTGTGCTGTCCTCCCCAGGCCTGAACCTGCAGCAGCTGATTGCAGAATGCTGAGACCCAGGCCACAACCTGCTGCTGCTGCCTTCATCTTGTGTTTGATGACTGCCTGATGCCACCTGGCTACCTCACACAATACAGCAGTTGGGCCCAGACCATCTCCACCACACAGAAACCTGGAAGTAAATTTCCCTCCCAGCGTATTTAGAACTGCTCTTCTACAACAGCAAGATGCTTCCCCATGGAGCTGAAGGAGCACTACAACAAACCTGTCAGGGCTCAAATGAGCAGCTTTTAATTCAATTTTTTTCTTCAGAAAGGTAGAAAAATCGGTCTGGCAGCATATTAGGAGAGTCAAACAGCTAAACTATGTGCTTTCTCCTGACAGCTGGGCCATGGAACTTCTTTCCTGACAAAACTGTGACAATTTTATAATCCCTCAGCATAACCCTGGCTATCAAAGGTTGTATTTATTGCTTGGCAGCAACACACAAAGGGATCTTCAGAAGAGAAGTATGATCAGGACTCAGACTAACCCCAGCAAAGCCATCTGCACTGACCTCATCTCCACAGAACTGCGATGGACCGAGGGAAGCTCAGGAACAGCTCGAGCTGGCCAAATCTAGTTACTAGATTACTCATTCTAATATTTACAAACCAACCACTTAGTAAAATCTAGACTATAACAAAAACAGGTTGTTTTTTTCTGTTGGTGTTGTTGTTGTTTGGGTTGGTTTCATTGGCTTTTCATTAAGTTTTAAAAACCAGTAAGTCAGGATTCTTTTATATAAACGATATCAAATGTTCTCTCACTTAAACTTCCATGTTATATCAAAATATTATCACAACTTATACACAAACACCACATTATCATCTATACTCATATAAAATTTAAAAGCATAAAATAATAGAAATCAAGAAAAAAATCAGGATTTCAGTGACTTGTGTTGATTACAGATCTAATCTGGAATTTGTGGGTGTGTTGGTTTTTTGCTTTGTTGTTTTTTATTGTTGTTTGTTTTTAATAAAAGGAATTGAAGGAGTTTATAATGTGGGGAAACAGTTATCTCAGTCTTATCTTTGGCCAGTGAACAGGAAGGACTTATATTTATGGCCCATTAACATCTGCCAACAAGAAAATAAGATGATATCAAGAATTTTTATGAGCTGTGTAAAGATATTTATTGAATTTGTTCTGTCATTTCATAACTTTTGGAAGTTCATTTTCAGTTTCTCGCAGTTCATGAAAAATCAAATTTAGCTTAATGACAACACTGAATGCTGGGAAGCAAATATTACAAACCAGCACTAAAAGAAAAAATAAGTGTAATAATAAGCAGCTCTGACATTTGTTTTTAACTGTTTTTGTGTATGTGCATAATTGCTATGCACGTTCCAATGGGGAAAAAAAAAAGGTGGTGTTGAACATAGATACTTTTGAATACAGAAAGGGAATAATTTCTTAAGCTTTCCTAAGAAATAACAGAGCAGTAACTAGCATATATCTAGATACAGAGTAGATGCTTAGAAGACAACATTGAAATTTAAAGCAGGGAAACAAGCAGCAACTGAATAGTTAATCTCATGTATTTTTAAAGAAAAACTATTTACTCGTTTCATTTTTTCCAGTTCTATCATCAATAATGCAATTCTGCTTTGTTTACATATTCCTTACATGTCACAAGGGCTTCATTCTTCCCTCTTCCTCCTCTCCATCCTGCATTTCTAAACCTCATTTGTTTTAGAAAAAAAATGAAAATAAAAAACAAAAATAAATAAGTTTTTTTATTAAAAAAAAAAGAAGATACCACAATCACTTAAGGCTGAGAACTATTAGGATGAACCCTAACAGATATTAAACACAGGGAAGTTGTTAAAAATGTGCTAACAGAAGTATAATTCAAAAAAACTAAGGAATGTGAGAAGCATATAAAATTTCTCTACACGTCCTTCAAAAAAGTTTAATACATAGTCAGGTCACATTATTGCACATCAAATTCTCTAGGTCTCTAGCTGCCAGTAGCAATTATCTGTAAGAGAACATATTTTCCCTCGTGACCAGCTATCGGGAATTTTTGAGTATACCTAAGCATAGCCTTGAGCAAAAATCCTACGGGGCATATTTGGAATGGAGTATTTCATTTGGATGAAATATTAAGGTTTCTGTGCAATATGTCTATCTATATATTTATACATCTGTTTCAACATATTGATCTGTTTATCTGTTTACTTTAATTACATGAAATAGTTGCATTAAAATGTAAATCATTCGGAATCTCTGTATTTCTATGAAGGGTTTTAAACAGTTTCCTGGATGCTGAGGCTGCCACGTGTAATAATGCATCCACCCTGGCTGGGCAGGACTGCAGGCCTGGCTCCACAGCCGCACCGCTCAATCCCTGTCCCTACACACACTGCTCACTCCACTTCACCTAACAGCAGTGGGACAGGCTGGTGCCTGGTATGGCACAACCGATGCTCATAGACACAGCCAGTAAAAATAATAAGGAGCAAATTCTATCACTGCAGAGGGGAATTCTATCACTGCAGAGGAAAGCCCTACAATTGATCACTTTAAAAAATGTATGAAGCAATCCACCTCACTTGAGGACTTGGAACAGTACCTGCTGCAGTGGTTTGCACATCTCTGTGTGCCACAGGGTCAAGTTTGCTACCATGAGTTTTCAAACAAGTTTCTATTCTCACAATGCTCAAAATGGAAGGATGTTTTGGGGAAGTTTTTGAGAAATAAAGCAGCTGTACAAAGGGCAGGAAAAGGAAACTGTAGCTGGGGGGAATGTCTCAAAGCATGCAAAAAACTCTGGACTCTGCTAATAAGTTATACAATGCAAATGTGTAGTAAGCCTCCTAATGAATGAGATTAATTTAATTTCCGTCTTGTGAACACAGGTGCAAACAGCTGCTTTCAAATGAGATTATGTTGGTTTCATTTTGATATGGACTGGGTCTCAACCAAATATTAACTGCAAGAACAATTACAATTGGCCTCATAACACACCCTCTGGAGCCTACAACAATCTTTCAATTGATTTTAATAGCAGTCAGAACAATCCCTTACGTTTATGCATTATGCATGTGTATATATTGTATAGCCACATTTAAATGTATGACAATATAACTGTAAAAATTAAGAGACTGTTCTTCAAACAGAGGGAAAATAAACTTTATCAGGAGGGTAGTGATTTTTTAAAAACATATTTCTAACGGCAATAAACAATCACTAGTTTTCATTAATGCATTCGTTTAAATGCAAGAGCAAGAATAGTAAAGACTTTGATAGTTTTTATATGCACTTTTGTTATTGCAAAAGAAAACAGCATTACAAATTTGACAAATGAGATATTCTATGAGCCATTATAATACTGGTAGAACAAGATACTTTTCAGCTTTCAAATGACTATGAAATGTATGAAAAAGCGAAAGAAAAAAAAAAGCAAAAATTCTCATCTCTCCTCTTAATAATACATTCACAGTCTTAAATGGTGTTCTTCCACCTTGGATTTTCCCAAATCTATCCTATTTATCGGACTGGATTTCTGTCCCATCTTTCCACATTTTACAGCTAATTAGTACCCCCTGATGAGAAACAGTCCAGCGATAGAAAAAGCAGTTGGATAAGATCTACATTAACAAATGTAGTTCATTTAATATCATTTGTACTGCTGCATTATTAATAATATATAATTACCCTGTGCAGGCTGCAAGGGGGAAGAATAAAATTATTCATTAATTACTTGGCCTTTATAAAAGAAGGAGTATATTTGCCAGGAAAAAAAAAAAAACGTATTGGGCTTATAGACTGCCATTCATCAATGTTGTGTCATACTAAAATATTAACTTCTCAGCATGAAAAGCAGTGCTAGTACTTTTTCAGAATTTACAAAAGATCCTTACAGTAGCCCAAGATATGGTGTGCCAACCCACTGCTTGAACCAGAAGACATCCTGAAAGCACTGAGCAAAGCAGCATGACAGGTGCCTGTCTGAAAGTTGAGATTTCAAGACAGCTATTGCAAGATTACTTATCTAATAACCTATTTGGTATTTTTTCATTTACATGTAGAAGTTTCTCCATACTTCACATATTGGAGGAAGCAAAGGCAAGTCTCTCTCTAACCCCAATAACATTTTACACCATCTGCAGGATGGTGTCAGACTGCAGCAAGCTAAAAGAACCTTTTTTTAGGATATAGGATAAATTCAGCAAACAGGCATCTCAATGTTGTTCTCACTCCAGCAGTTCTCTCAGTGATGCTGTGTAAGTTTTACCTGAAGAACAGGTGACTGATCATAGTTTGGATTCTTTGCCCCTTGATGTAATGTTATCAGACATACTGATCTATTCATTTATTTTGACATGAAAAATTAATGATCTATTCATTTCATTTGAAATGAAAAAAGGAGAGAGCCTGGCTGTGTCTGACCAGGGGTGGGAGACATGGAGCACCGGACTTGTTTTCAAGATTTTGCATCACAGTCCAACTTGCACTCAGAAAGGCTTAGCTCAGGTGGGAGAGTTCTTCAGGAATATTCAGGGAGTAAAGCCTTCCTAATATTGCCTCCAATACACTGTGATTTAGAGCCACAATTCAGTGGTATCAGAGTAATCTGATTGGGCGTCTACAAGTCTAGGCATTATCTGTAACCACCAGTTCTGAGCAAAATATTTAAACCTGCTTCCAATCTCTTTTTGTTCTAGGTAATGTTGTTACTTTTCTGCCATATTTCTCACACGTTTCAAGAATGGCTCCACCACAATAAATACTGGAGAAAAGCCTACCTAGCATTATTCAAATTCATCCATGCAGATAAGGCACATGTACCTCCACCTCTGAACTCAGTCCTGCAAGGCTGCTACTCCAAAATCTAGAGAGGGATGTTTTTCTTTTGTTCCATAAAACAGGTGGTTAATGGCTGCACTGATCATTCAAAACGTTACTACCCCGGTGAAATTTTGTTCAGCTCAGGAACATAAATGAAAATATACAAAACACTGCTGGATCAAAATGCAGTGGTATTATAGGACTGGAACAAACCAAACATGAGAGGACTTATATGAGAAGAGAAAAATGTTTTAAAAAAAAATCAAAAGTTGTGTATGTGAAAGGTAAGAATACTACCTGTAAAAGAAAGCCATGTAAAGAAAAATGTGGAAAAAAAATCAAATGAATGTATGAGACAGAAAGCAGGGTATGACAGGAATCACTAAAATCAGAGATTTGCCAGGTTGCAAGACAGGTTGAATAATAGGTTGAGTTCAGAAGGCACAGCTGAGCTCATCTTGAGAGGGGGGAGAAAGCTCATCCTGTATGAATCGAATTAACATAGAGTCATAGAACGGTTCAGGTTGGAAGGGACCTTAGAGATCATCTTGTTCCAACCCCCCTGCCATGGGCAAGGACACCTCCCACTAGACCAGGTTGCCCAAAGCCCCATCCAGCCTGGCTTTGAATACTTCCAGGGAGGGGGCANCCAACATACCTGCATGGAAGAGCATGCAGGAAAAGGTACCAGCTCAATTAAAGATCAGCAGGGCAAAAACAGCACTGTGAATACTGTTTGTCCCATGCACTTAACCACAAAAAAAAAAAAAAAAAGCCACACAAGAAAGCCAGAATTCACCACTGTAACTGCAGGACTCATCATTTATGTACAAGTTGTTACCTGTTACAGGCTATGTAGCAGAATGCTTGGAAGCAGAGAGTCAAAAAAAATGCTGCAGCAGATAAAACCTGCTTTTTAAAGGGATGACTGAACAGTGGATGCAAGGTCATGTGAAATTCTTTCTATCATCTGGTAAAAACTAGACCCACCAAAAAAATAAAATAAAATAAAATTTGGGGGGGGGCTCAGACGTCAGGAAAATGTTCTCCTCACAACCAAGTTTGAAATGAGAAATGCAAAAGGGAAGAACACTTAACAGCAGAAAGCAGTCAGATACATCTAGACTCAGGAAAAATTATTCAAGCAAGATTTTAAAAGGCTAGAAACAAATCTCAGGCCAGCAGCCTTCTGGCAGACAGTACTGAGGAGGGAAAACTAACCCCTCTTCTTGGAGTACTGCAGTACGTGATTTTCCCAAGTATTTTCCCAGTATGCATTACATTAAATAGATTTTATATGTTCCATAAAAATAACATAGATGTTTAAATATATAAAAACAATATACTTCTACATGAAAAAGATAATTCTAAAGGTCCAGAAGAGATTAATTCTAATCCATTTTAAGTCATTCAGTGCAACTGAATTAAAGGTTAACAACTTATCCTAAGTAGTGTTTTCTGCCAACAAGTCCTAGTTTCACTGTATTTAGTGCAGGATGCCACAGAGAAGGTATATCACAATATAAAACAGATGGTAACAAATAGAAAAAGCTAGAAAAAAAAGACAACTAACATAGAATGAAGGTAAAGAAACTCACAACCATTGAGGTAAAGCTCACAATCAGTTCAAATCCCCTCATTATAAATGCCCCAGAACTAATCCATTAGGATTCACTGATTTCAGTAAATGTTGTGAGAGGAGGGGCGAGACAATGCCATCACCAAAGCAAGCTGCTCACACACAACAAGCAGAGCCTCCTGGCAGCAGAAGCTGCTTTAACTCATGAGGAGATGAAACATATCCAACATAGCTGGATATTATTTCCTACTTTGTTTCAAGGTTGGAGATCTTCAGTTTGCTCAACCCAACTGCTGCAAATGATGGTCAAGAATTCTTAGAGAGAGGAAACTTACAGGATAAATTCAGAGAAGCTGAACTTAACTTATTTTTATCTAGTTGATTAAGTATGCTGGAAGAATATTCAAGGGATAAAACTCTGAAATTATTATCTACTCCCTAATGATCAGAGCTGCTTTGGAAGTAATTCAGAGCAAAAGAAAAAAAGAAATCCAGGAGTTTTCTCCACTTCCCTTAATCAAGAAAGGGTGGAAATAGAAAGCCAGAATGTCATTTAGCCTTTGGTTATTTTTTCGCTCTTCTCCTGATAGCAGTCTGTGTTGTAGAATGCCTTTTTTTTTTTTTTTCCCTCACAATGTTTAGGTCTGTACAGGATGTGTGAAAAACGAAGAAGAGTGATAACATAGCAGCTTCTGATTTAGAAGCTCTTCAATTAAAAATTGGGTATGTCTATTTTTGCAAACAATATACTAGCACCCAGAGCTTGACACAGGCAGTATTTATAAAGGAATTTGAAATGTAAGCTCCCTTACACAAATTGTGTCTCCTTTCCACATCTCTCCCCAAGGAAGCGCCAAGTATTGTACTACTCCCCACCTCTCTGTTCAGCCTTTGCTTCTTTCTTAAAAGATACAGAGACCACAGTAATTGATACATTGATCCGATTCTGGCAATCTATGCCAATTCTCTAAGTAGTAACTGTTCTACAGTCCTGTGTGCCTAAGAACCAGACTTTCCACTAAGAGGAACAATCTGTTTCATTCATTGCAACGGTGTTAGCAACACACACCAACAGGAACACATCGGAGAAGACACTTCAGGATATAATGGAGCAAAATGTCCGATATGGGTGTATTACACGGACCAGTTGCTGCAACAGAGATGTTCTCTGAGCTGCCTTCTATATGTTTCTGTAATTAGTTCCTTTGTTCTTCCTTCTCTGAGATATTAATTGCTGTATTTGTTGACTGAAAATACTTTACACCCAAGTTTTTGGTTTTGAATATCAGAAGGAAGAAAAGGAACGTGAGAGCTAAAAGTTAATAAAATTAGATCACCTAGCACACGCTTCAACATGTTCCCACTGTAAAGTTAAAGATATTGTACATTTAGTCATGTTTCTTAATTCTTACATTAGCCAACTGGGATAACAGCATTTTAATACCCTCAAAGCAAAAGCATATTTGTACTCAAGATTTCTACCATTGTCACATATCTCAAGCAGAAAAGATATTTGGTCAATGAAGCCATTTTCCCTTCCTCCCCTCCAAAGGCAGCAGCAGTGCCCTGTGCTCCATCTACCTCCAGCAGCTCCACACTGCTCCTTTCCTGGCTCCTCAACACCTGTGAGCAGTGAGCTTCCTATTATCTACAGCTTAAGACATAAGGCTTGTGATTCTACTCTATTAAAATACAGTATCATTCCAAACAGCAAACAATTACAGGGAAATTTTCAAAATGTAGAAAAAACGTGGAAAGGAAGGCAAAAAATTCAGGAAAGTTTGCATATAATGAAAATATTTCAACAAGTGAAGCATAACAATGCAATATTAAGTCTAATATTGGTGACATTTCATAGATCTTGTTAGAAACTAGAGAGCAGGCTTTATTTGAACTTTGTTGCCCTTATATTAGATTTTCTTTTTTAGAATTAATTTATTTCCTTGTAGTTCTCATTATGTTTTTATTGCATTCATGGAATAGTGGAGCATTTCTCTAACTAATTTAACACCTGTAAATTCCCTTAGCTGCTAATGAAAGACTGCGTAGACTACCAGATAAATTTCTAATTCATATTTCAAAGGTTGGGAGTTCAAATCCTATTAAGGTTGTACTTATTAATGTTTCTATTAACTCTTTTCTATCTCTGAAGTTATAGATTGAATTAATACTTCCATTTTCTCTAAAGAAAGGAAACACATTTCCTCCAAAATGTCACACAAACTGGGGACAAGGAAGAAGGAAACAAACTTAATAAAAGGACAGTTCAAATGTAATGTTGGCACTTTTCAAAGGGATAATGTCATTCTTTCAATTAAAGGCAAAACCTATGAACTACAGGTCTTGAATCCTTCAAGCAGAAATAAATTCTGATGTATATGAAACAGTGAAAATCCATAGTATTTCCATCTACTGCAATGGCATTACTGAAGCTTTGGATTCTATTTCTGTCTTTCCAACACACTCTTCTTTACAAGATTTATCATTTAACCTCCCACTGCCTCAGTTTACTCATCTGTAAAACGGATGCAACATTTACTGACCTCCTAGTTTAATAATCCTTTGCACCTCTATAGCTATTTCCATTTAAATTTTAAAGCTAATAAAGTAAATGCAACTCCAATGGGATTTTGTCAGCTTTAATTCAGTAGTTATGAGATTCTTAATGGAACAACTATAGAAGTGCAAAGGATTAATTATAGCTAAAAAACAAGCACTTAGAAAATAATTTAGCTATATCGAAAAACATGTAGCTCTAGAAATAACCCTGCCCAATGAGACTGCGAGCCAAACAACCTTTAATATTGCCCTTGACTGATATAACTTTAAATGCAGCAGCATTTGTGAGAACACGGAACAATGCTTTAATTTATGCAGATAAAGTATCTACATCTGCTATCAGAAATAATTATGCAAGAGGTTTGAAGATTTTTTTAATACATTGTTTTGCATATTTGATAACATCTGTGAAGATGTATTTTGCACAGGCATTAAAGAAAATAATTTGAGTGGTGTACAAGTACGCAATACTTGATTAGTAAGCTGTATACCATATTCCCTTCTCATTTCTTGAATAGTAATTACTTTTTTCAAAAACAATTTATCAGAGTAACATTGTTTTTTTCACCTGTATTTGTAGTTTACAGGTGTTTGCTCTGTTCTTACACTGACCTCCAAGTTGTAAGGGTTAAAAAGCAGGTTGTAATTTTCATTTATTTCTTTATCTTACTTTGTTTTTCAATGATTTCTTAATATAGCATATGTATTGGTACATAGCATATACTCCAATGAAGATGTGACAAAATTGGAAATAAAATGAATCCACTTGAACCCACAAACCTATAATTTATACGGTTCCAAAAATCCCAGAAAAACAAACAAACAAACTCACAGGAATTATTGAAAAAAGAAAGTCTGAATCACCACTTCAATCCATTTGAAAAGAAGTAAACGTGTGTCAGAAATACCTTAATTTGTCTGGGAATTTAAAATGCAGCTTGTTACCTCATTTGTCTTTCTCCTTAAAGCAGTGTACAACTGCACAAACACAACAGGCCCTCATTCAGAGACAAAAATACCTATTTTCCCACAGATACTGCAATAGCACAAAGTCAGAGAAAATCCAAGGCATATGGTCTCTGGTGGAAAGGTTTGGGAACAGTACACTACAACTGACTGTAAGCATACATCCTGATTCACAGAATCCACTGTTTGGGGTAAGAAACTTTTTGACCGACATCTTGCATTCATTTGAGCCCTGTTTTACAGTGTGCCTCACGTTTGGGCCACATTTATACCTTTAGCCCAATGACAGCTGCAGACCATAGTTTCCCTGCCAGAATTTGCTTTCAAAAACACTGACTGACAAGTTCCTCTTTGTTCGCTTTCTGGAAAAAAAAAAAATACCCCAAGGTCACGCTCTTCGTATTTTCAGAGCTCTAAAAACTCCAGAGACATAAGAGAGACAGAACTGACTTCTTGCCGTTGATCACAAACTTCATGGCAAGGAGAAAGAAGATTGAGGCCTTGATGCAGACTGTCAGGATTTATACCAAGGGGGGCTGTCTTCAAAAGAAGTCTGTGGGTAAATGAAAAGCTGGATACCAGGCTTTCGGATGGAGCATTAGAATCAAGGTGCACAGGCTGAAGAGTCCCATCAATAGTAGTTCTGCAACAACAACCTGCCAAGAAAACTAGGGAGGCTCTGAAAAATGAGTGAATAGGGAATGGGAGAAAGAGGATGTTTATCCATATGGTAACAACATTCACATGGCTCCTAGTAACACACAGTATGTAGTAATGCACTTGAGAGGAAATCATTTTAAAATATATTGTCTCCAAATTCTTGTGATTCATACTGGCTCATAAAATCCTTAGGGCCAAATACCGCAGTCTCTCCTCAGTCCTTATTCAAGTAAAATCTGCTTGAAATCATTAGGAGTTTGCTTATATAAGGAAAAAGTGAAAACTACGTATAAAATAGGGATATGATTCACAGTATGCATGGATATTATTTTGGTTGTTCACACATTCAAACTATACATCATAATAAATAGATGCTGTCCCACTGATGACCTAGTTTTCAAAATCTCTATACATGTATTAATATAGTTGAACACAAGATTCAACACACGCACAAAACCAGCCTGTATCACCCAGCTGGCAGTTCACACAGCCATGTCTGACTTTCCTGGTCAGTTCTGGTAAGTGTCCAAAAACGTAAGCCCTCCACAGTGTATAAACTTTATTGTTCACACAATTATGTATCACTTTGAAAAGAGCGTGTGTGTGATTAGGATGGGAGAATGTTCTGCTTTTCCCACCGTGCCTCTGCATGTACTACAAAGTAACAGTCCTATCCATTTTTTATTTTACCTCCTAATAACACATTCTGGGATTTATTTCGGAAGATTTGAGTGCTTCAGAATAATTCATCTCTCACAAAAAGACATTACCATGACAAATATTTAGCTATTATGCAGGTCATGTTTAATTCATTTTACTAAGTAAGAATGTTATTAGTACAGACGCTTATGAAAATAAGTAGGATTGTTTTATTATTTGTAAATAATTTGTACTGAAGTTTTCCAAACAAACATGAAAAGGACAAAGACATTTCACAAAAGATATATATCCAGAAACAAGTTATTGTTCATACTCCTTTCTTACTTCTTACAGAAGACTCAGTACTAAAGACGCTGATGCAGCTTTTAGGGTTTTCTGCATTTAATCATCTTTTTGGAGAAGAGTGAGACAGTGGTCTCCTGGATTTCAGCCTGTTCTACAACCCTTCTATCACTATTTTTTCTACTTCTTTTACTCTTCTCAATTTTACCAGGTTCTTGCTTTAGACTGAGAAATACCAGTGATACAATAAAACCAAAACTGCCTCAATTTTAGTAGCATGTGCACTATTGCTTTTCCCTTTTCAGTCATTCCCTTTTATTTTGTATTCATTTTTCACTCCCCCCCTACATGGTCATTTTCTGCTCAGACAAACCACCGCAACCCCTCCCCACCCAACCATTTTCATGCTTTTCATTCCCTTATGCTCTGTTTCTCCTCCCAGCAGGTCACTTTCCCAAACAATTTCACGATACTTCAGGCTCTCCTCCCCCATTCCTTCTACCACCTTCTCTCTCTTCCTCTTTTTGTCTGTGCCAGTCTTTACATTTCCACCATTCATTCATATTCATCAAAGCACTTTAAGAATTTCCCTTTTTTCCCCCTCATCTCTCTTTCACAATATCTTTTTTTCTCTCCTACACCTTTATCCCTTTCCTGCTGCAAAATTTCTCTATGAAGTAATTTTTTCTCACCCTCTCTCCAAGATGTTTTCTGAAGACAAAGTAAGACTTCAGCTTCTTTTCTGACACAGCAGTGTCTCACTGTGCAGCAGAACAGCCTGTGTGTGCATACTGGGGAGTATATTCTAGCAGAGTGCAAGGATGGCAGGTGCTAAAACACACACGTGCGTATGTGCGTGCTTCTATGTGCACACACAGACGCCAATTGCCATATACACTTCTAAGCTCTATGAATGACTGCAACATGCAGTGGAACTGCATCATTATAAAATTCCATTTCCAAATCATACAATAAAAATATTTTGCCTTAAGCAAATTAGAACAGATACAGAGGCTCAGAATGAAATAGGAAATGTCTCTACCTGATATCTTTCAATCTGTTAGAGTGTGTGAACATGATGACAGTACAAGTGACAGGATGACCACATTTTTAAATGAAAAAAAAAAAATCAAAACTGCTAAATTTCATGACATGATATTCAAAGGAACAAGGGAGCCTGATGCCGGACTGCAGAAGTTAAAGAAGTAGCTGTCCATTGACATGTGGCAGCAGTGAGTGGGGAGGACGGGGATCCACAGGGAATGATGCAGACTAGGTAAGGACAGAGGACAGGTGAGTAAGAATATTCAGCTGAGGCAAGGATAAGCATAGAAATGTTGAATTCTTCTCCTGAACCTGAGTCTATAAACTGGAACTCCCATGGGTCTGATAATGGTTTGGGTTCTCTCCAGACAAACAAAATATATTTTAAATTTTTAACTCTTTCCTGGAACAAGAAACTGAGTTATCATCACGCATGTACAGTTTAATTTGACAGTTCCTACTGCACACACATGAAAAAAAAAATTATGCCGTTAAGTAAACTGTTATGAGACAGGAGTCTGTCACGTTATTTTCTACATTCCTGAAGTGCATGTATAAAATTCAAATAACACTCATACCATCTCCTTTTTACAAATGAAACATGAACTCTTACACATGTGATACATCTGATATATCTGCTTTTCAGAAGGCTACAATTTGCATGTAATTTCTTTGCAGTGAAGCACCACAACTAAGGAGACTATACCTGCTGCTAAACTCTCACCTCCAAATAACGCTGTTGCCTCTTTATTCTTCATTTACATCTGCTATTTTTCAGTACATATTGATAACTTAGAAGTAGTGCTAAACTTCACATATCAAGTCAACCATTTCATCTGAAATCCTAGGAAGCAGGGTGCTTGAGTGCTACTGCACCTCTTGAAACAGAACCTGGAGAGTTCTCTGCAAGAAGCTGCATTCCCTGCCTCTGTGTGATCTATTCATTAGAAACATACAGAGAACATTTTTTTTCCAAATGTAATATGAAATGAGCTATTATATCAAATATTAGCCCAATAATATCTAACGTTAATATGTTCACAACTAGCCATGACTTGCGCTGAATTCTCATCAATTTCTTCCCTGACAACTTGGTAAGTGAGTTCACTTTTGTGTGTTTTGATTTGAAAAACAATATTCACCGTATGAGTATTTTGAGATTCAGAGGCTAAACATCTACATTAGGCAAATGGATTACGAAAGTAAGAACAGCTTTACCGTTAAGATACTTTCCAGCAAATTGATTATAATCTGAAGCTCTGATGCACCCAAATTTCAAGAAAATTAATTTAATCCTTCATGTCTCTTATTTAGAAACACAGGGCCCATTTCCCTGTTTTCTGTTTCTCTGTCTCCTCCCTTTCATAGAACAAAAAGAAGCAGTGACACTGCAGACACTCATCAGAAGGGGAATTGTAATAACCTGAATTAAATAAACACACAGAAAATTGGCAAGAATAATGCCAGAGATAGAAATAATTTCACGAATCATCTCACATTCATCACCAACTCATCAGTTCTACAAACTGGAAGTTCAAGATATGCTGTCCTTATTGAAATTACAGGTCTTCGTTTCAAAAAGAAAATATATATACATACAAAGTGAGTGCAAACATCTCTCTCACAAAATCTGTATTTCTATATTGATAATGTTTGGTGGCACTTTTTTTTTCATAACCGCATCTATGTACTGACTACTTTCAATTTAGTCTTCTGTCACCCTACTTCACTTCCAAAGACATATAATTTTTATTACATTTTCATCAATACCTAATTTACTCTGGAAACATAACAATCTCTGTCCACCTGTAGAAAGGAAATTATTTTTGTTTCTTGTCCACCAATGCTGCAATAATGAAATATCTCCAGAATTATTGTTTGTGTTTCTTTTTTTGAAATGACATTATACAGTGCCCCATGACAACCAGACATGAAGAAAGAATAACTTTGCAGAAGTCACATTTCTCAATCAACACGAGCTTACAATTTTAACAGTGCAATCAGTCAGATGGACATTGAAGTGATTGTGTATTTCATAAGGTTTGAGAATACTGTCAGCCAGGAGTTATGCATCACATCCATACAGGAAAAATACAAGAAATATAAATTTTCCTTCTGTTTGCTATAATATAGTAATACACTGACTCCACTGAGTAGAGTATAATGAAGAGACTTCTGACTAACAGAACACTAGCATGTTCAGTATGTGGAAAATCAAGCAGAATAGTGGATCTTTGTCATTTTCAACACTAAGGAGACACCTAACTTTTCACCTGCCAGTTTTGTCAGAACTGAACAGCAGTTCAGGGCACTCTGATGTGTTTCCTCTTTTCTTTAAGCCATCAGCAATGTGTCACAGTTCAAGCAGATGTAGATGATGGGCAAAGTGCAAAGACAGCATGAAGCAGTAATTGGAATCATTCAGTAATGTCACCACCATGACCACTGGACACTATGGTGGCTCAAGTCAAGCCAGCTGGTACATGTAAAAGAAGAAAACATCACCTCCACTACTCCGACATACTGGGTGGAATTAATCTTGTCAATTTCATATATTTATCCAGTGTGGACATTTTGTAAGTTATTGCTACTATGATATGAGTGGTTATAAACGTTCTATGAAATACAAGACGTAGTATAAATGGTGGTTAATAACTAGATCAAGGTGACTGATGTTATTTTGATGGAGGCCTTAGTCCTTTCCAGAAGTTTCTCCTCCATACTCCCTGCCTAAAAGTGGTTGCTAGCCTATGCACTACGAACAGCAGGCAGAAATTGTCAGTAATCTAAAATCTGCATTACACGGTCAAATTCATAAATCATTCCTAAGTACCCTGGACTTCACTCATACGTACATTGTTCCTTGACTGAAGTCTTTAGGAGAACCAGTGTCTCTCATCTTTCAACATAATATGTTTAGATCATGCAGAACAAATTGACAGGATTATTTACTGAAACATGCAATCATTTTAAAATGAGCGAAGGATTAAAAAAATTTCTGGAGACCATGAATGGAATCGGTACAGTAGAAAGAGCTTTGCACATAAAATGCTGTAAACAGTGAAGATCTGTTTTGCTCATCAGAGATGTCATAGCTGAATGATGTATATTCCTTTATTTCATACTAAGAAATCAGTAATTAGGAGGAATAATAGAAAAAGGAAAAATAATTTTACTGTAAAAAAAAAAAAGATTTATTTTCCCTTGAAATCCATGATGGGATTTTCTGCAGGAAATAAATATAGAGGGTGTCTAATACATTTCTTTGCAGTTGCCTGCAGAAAACTGGATGGTTTTTACTTCTTTTTTTCTTAATGGAAACTAAATAATTTTTTTCCCTTCATCATACGCTCATCTAACTTATTGCCATTACGCTTGCAGATAATAAGTCTTCCATCTTCTTTTCTAATGATAGGAACGAAATAAACTCATCCTACTCCAGCCCTGCTTTGAAAGCCTCCCTTCTAATGTGTCATCAAAGCAGTCCTGAACAGGCTTTAAAATGAGAGGATTAAATGAACTTCAATTCTACTTCCTCCACCCACCTGTTGAATCCCATGACCTAGAAGTGAAAAAGCCACCGGCATCAATACCCACCAGGTCAAACTGTTCCACACAATAGCTGCAACTGTATTTAGGATGCAACAGCATGACACAGAACGGCAGAAAATAATGCTGAGACAATAGCACTACTAAGTGAAACTCAAAAGGAAAGAACATAACTGGGGGGCAAACTGTCTGCCAGCTGGACAGCCACAACAACCTTTCTCAATATGCTCCACTGTATCTGACACACCACAGTTACAGTCCTGACCTGGTAGTGCTTCATTTTATTGGAATATTACTGTTCTTAAATTAAGCCAGAAGGATCCCAAATCTATAATTTTTCTTCCACTCAAAAGCATACTGCTGTTTTGGAAAACCTCCGCATCTCCAAGGAACATTATGAGAAATCCCATCCCATTAATATTTTTTCTTAGGAGTTAATTTCATCTCCATGTAAGTCTATAAAAGTGTTCTTACATGGAGGTCAATAGAGTTGAACTAAAGCTGTGCAAAATGTTCAAAGGGCCACATGAAACTATATAAAACTCACCAGGTCTAAGGTGTGCACTAATAATTTGAACCAGCAGGGCTTTGCTCTAAATTTTATTGAGCCAGAGTACCTTTCATTAAAGCAGAAATGTAATTTTCAGCACTATCTGGAATTGTACACATTTCTAGAGACTAATTATTTCACTTTTTTCCCCCCTCTCCCCTTCCCAGGTTGAATACTTTGGCTGTTGCACAGTCACTGGTATAGGTTTCATGGTAGACTTCTGGAAGCCTAATTGGCTCAGTGCGACCAGCATGATGCCGGCTGCAGCTAAGCAGAGGCTCTCTGTAGCTGACTTACATAATTCTCATTTCCAAAAGTAAAAATTCAAAAAGAAACTCTTTTAAACACTAATGCATTGTGTTCCTGCCTCCTGCTGTGGCTGACCCAAAGAGAAGAGCCAACTGTTAGTGCTCACAGTGAGCAGATCAGTCCGTTGACTCAGCAGCAGAGGTCTGGGCTTTGGAGTGAGAAGTCTCAGGTTCAGTCTCCCTGACAAAGCAATTATGTTGTTACAAATCTCTACTAGTTTCCACACAAAGTTTCACTACCAATTTGTGGAACCACTGATAAAGAAGTGAATTGGTGTTAACTCTTTAACTGGCTTTTCAAAAAACCCTAGGGCAGTCATTCAAATTTCAAATGTAAAGCAGTACTCAGATTATAGGTCAGCATACTGTCTCACTACTTCATTCAGGATCCAAGGCTACAAGAAATACATTGGCAGAGAGCTAAGAAATGCTTTTTGCCTCAGTGACTCTGTTGTTAATAGTTCTATCTTAATGTATATACTCTACCTAAACAAGTATAGCATACACACTACACTCTTATGATTACACATGCAGCAAGAACAATTTAACAGCCAGAAAATGTTTAAAAATATTCATGAATACCAGATTCATTCGTACTTATAAAAAAAAAAAATCTTTGGATACACTATTTATTTGGGGGAACTGGAGCTTCGTGCATCTTCAGCTTAGGTAAATCTGGTTTCCATAGCACTTGCATGAAAAAAATGTATAAAACAACAGGAGCAGCAAAAGCAACTCCGTATATACAAAATAAAATAAAATAATATAAAACAAAATAAAATAAAATAAAATAAAAATGGAAAGAGCTCCTTCGGAAGGGAAGAACTTTCACAGAAACTCTAGCTAAACCAGATAAAGTGTAAAAGTCAGGGGCTGAGTCTGCTTTATCATTCTCATCGCTGTAATTTTTATCTAAGTGGTTCCAACTCACATTGTAAGAGACTTACTCCATTTAAATGTAAGTTGAATTAAAAGTGTTGATAATAATTGAGCCTTTTATATAAGATAAGGAGATGGAAATGCTAGTATTGATTTTAGTGATTACAAAATAAGACGTTGTTGAATTTGATGAGGGCAATCAGAGCAAAAAGATGTAAGACATGAAAAAATTAAGAGATGAAAATTTAATAAGAACTGGATGACCTTAAGAACTCAAGTAGCTAGAGAGAGATGAAATTGGATAATAAGATGTTATTAAGCTAAAAGCCTAAAAAATAATAATTAAAAATGACCATAACCAACAGATGACCTGTGGTAACATTAAGCAAGCATGCTGTGCTGCAAAACTGAGGAGTCATGTACTTCCAATATTCATACATCAATGTAAGGCTTGCTTTAAGGAGAAATCCAAATAATTGCTTTCTTTAACTATGGCCTAGAAATACATATATAGCATTCTGTCTTATTCCTGAATATTTGGAAGTAGCTAACATGAGAATTTACTTTGCTTATTTCCAGGGTAGAATGCCCAGCATCTACTTAAAAGCATAAAAATGTACTGTGAAATCCACTATGAAAATGACTCTGAAATCCACCAAGGAGAAATACATAATTATGGAGAGAAATTCAATTCCCATTTTTGTTAGCATTTGGAAACAACTTTTTCCCCACAGGTATCTGAAACATTGATCTTTGTATTTGGTTATTGTCAAGGTCATTTTTTTTTCAAATGAAGTCTTCCTATAACCTGAGCTTATAGCCTTCTGAACATGAGAATTTTGTTCCTTTGCATACCCTACATCCTCCCGAGACATCATAAAAAGCACCACTGAGAACCGGGCACAGCATATGTACTAACCATGTTGTTTTCCTTTCCCTCGACCATTCCAGAAGCAGATTTTCACTGTAAACCACAGAAAACCAGACTCTACTATGTCTTCTTTCCTTCCACCCACATTTTCATTTCAAGCCTCAGCTCACAGAAACATTTTGCAGAAAAAAAATCAACTTTTTCCAGTGCATTTTTTTCCAATTGATTGCTACTCCTCGGCACCAATTATAAGTAACTGCTTCACAGCTGAACCAAAGCAGCATAGTCAGCAAAATCACAGCCTCTCCATTCTCAAGCAATCAGAGACTCCATGTGAAAAAGTAAAGGTGAGGCAGACACTAGTCTAATAAGCCAATGAGGAATTTGCCTGTATTTTTCCCAAGTCCAGGCAGCTTGGATTGTCAGAACGTAAATTTCTGATAAACAGCTTCACTGTCAGCTGAATAAAGAATTACAAATTCAGTAGACAGTATAAAACCACTGGGACAAGGGGACTGCAGTTCCTGCCGTACTGGAAATGTAAGCATGTAATGAACTCACTGCCCAGCTGGAGCGAGGCTCCTCTGGTCGCTGGTCAACAGTGACAGAGGTAACAGAAAGCCAAGACTGTTTTCTGTGCATCCTTTTAATGACATGAGACACCAAACAGCTCTCTATACAAGCATCCTTGTGGGAATTTGAACACAGCCTCAATCACATGCTTCACACCTTGGCTCCTCATTCTGATCCTCGATCCTGCTTCCTGCCTACTCAGCCCTGATTCCTCTCACATTTTCTTAATCCTGTCCTCTCCTGTCTATGCACTATACCTCGCCTGACTAGCTCCAGCACTGCCTCACTGCTTGTAGTCCTCAGCAGGCTCTCTGACTTCAATGGTTCCCTCAGCACTGAGTTGATGGGGTTTTTTTTGTTTACTCTGGGTCCTCAATTATGAAACCAGCAGTGATTTGCTATTGTGTCATCTGCCTGGTCTACCCCAGAAGATCGATCATCCTATCCAGGTCATGGCAGGATTTGGTTCATCAGGGCAGGATTTCTTTGAATTCCAGAGGAAGTCAACACCAAAGCATAGAGGGTCTCCTCACATCTCTACTGCTTCCAAGCTTTGAATTTTTGCACAAAGGACAGCTGTATTAGGCTAGACTCAGTCTCCCATATGGTCCCTGCTCCTGCACGGTCAGGTGTCACTAATAAGTACCGCAGAAGGAGAAAAAAGAAACCTGATAAAGACTACACATAAAGGATACGCAAAGTGCAGAGAGTGGCTCAGATCACTTTCATACTGCATTGTGCTAACTGTTGGCTGATACAAACATGTCTTTGTTCATCTTCTAACAGAACGGAAAAGTTGAGCTAAAGCACTTGCCCAATGTCATGCAAGAAATCACGGTAAAGACTGACAGTGCTCTGGAATCAACTCTTCCTTGACAGAATAGTCATATGAAAAGGGCACTCCTGCATGCTCTGTAAACTAGCTGTTTTAAATTATTGCCATGCTTTCTTGTTCTACAATTTATCATAAGAATTGCATTTAGAAGCACTTTAAACATTCATATCATTTGACAAGGAAAATTCCTACAAATGTAGAAATCATAAGCAGCAATCAAAGTGATACTCTCTTTCAGGAGTCCCTCATTTCTCACACTAACATGCAAAACTACAAAACAACCAAACTAACAAACAGTACTTCACTTTTTTCGCTTTCAATAATTCATAACTCTAATATTTACTCTATTACCTGTTCAGCATAAATATTAAAGACATGCCACTGCAAACTTTAGAGTACTTTCTGGCTAGATCAACAAGGAACTTTTGCCCTTGGCCTAACAAGAAAAGACTGTCACTGTGATTAATGACATAAACGACAAAATCTTGTAACTAAAATTAAGAAACATATTATTCCACACAAATATTTCACTAGCCTTCAAATGCATATCACAAAGGCCTGAAACATGCTTTAAAGAATATGTCAGAAAGCCCACCCTGAAATTTTTGTATTGCATGGAAGTGTTTGCAACCATTTTACTGCATTACAATGTTCTGAAAGATCTATGCTTCCTATTTAAAAGGTTTTCCATTTCAGATGATGCATTAGTAAAAATGAAGGTTACTCCCCATTTTGCCAGACTGATTAATTTCACCTTGGTTTTAGAGAAACTTTAGATTATATTTATGTGGGAAGAACGGAAGGCAGTGTGCCTCCAAACTATCCACCTATAAACAAATAAATTAAACAGGACTTTTTCCTCCAATTTCCCCTAAAGTAAAAACAGCACTTATCTATGATTCCAGTGAGTTAATCTACTAAGAATCTAGAAAATTCTGATGACACAAATCTGCGAACACACATTCAAAATGTTCTTGCCTTTCCCTAATGCTACTATTAATAATGATTTATCTTTAATGCACAAAGCTGTAGCCAGTGCAGTTCAACAGCCTGATGAGTCATGTCTAGCATTTGCACAGTGCTGACACAAAACCAGTTAATGAAAGTAGAAATCTGCAACTCTGCCATTCTTTACAGAGTCATAAGTGTCTGGTGAGAGACTGCCATCTTACACAGACAAAGAAAATTTGGACTGCTGGATTCTGAAATAACAGCTATCCTAGTTAATACAGACAGCCTTTTTCCCCCCATCTTTCTGAATTTACTAAAAAGCAAAACAGGCAGTTATCTTTTTTTTTCTTTCCTGTGAAGCTGTAAATGTTTCAATAGTTTTCTGACACTTTGACAGTTATTGGCAGCCTCCTATTAACTGGGGGCTGCCTGAAATGGGCAGAATGCTACCAGCTCACTCTCACAACCATCAGGAAGAACTCAAAAACCAAATCAGATATTTAGTAGCAGATGAGTGAAATGTAGCATTTTTGCAACCTTAGGCAGTCTTTGTTCTTTGATTGTGTTCAGCTCTTCGGAGTTTGGCTTGCTGATCAAAGTCCAAACCATGAAGCTTACAATATGCGTAGTTTAAGATGCAAATACAAAGATCAAAAGCAGCTCTCCTTTATATGAACACACAGACCCACCTGGTCAACAATCACATACATCCCACTCTAGTTTATGCCACAAGGAACATGAGATCTAAAGCAGATTCAAAAGATGAGAGAGAGAAATTTGGTGGCATGTCATTTCCACCTATTCCAGCAGTCAGCCACAGGTTGTGGCATGGGCAACACTGTTTATATGACAAAATTTCAAAGAAAACAGTCAGTCAACTGATTCCAGCTGCACTGCTGCAAGGTGAGGTCTGGGCAGCTTGGCAGCGCCTTCACTGCTGTAGTCTGCAAGTACATGAATTCTTTTTTATCATGGACTTTCACAGTGGCTGGTTAGGAAAGTTCACAGGAGAAACCTAGGGGCATAAGAGGTGTATCAGTTACAGGGTACTGAAAGAACTATGAGAAAAGGAGAAAGTAGGTTTGGTCAGATATATATAGATAAAGAAAAATCCTCAAAAAATCCCCTCCCCACCAGCCCTGCTTGAAAAATGGAGAAAAAACTTGCTAAAATTCTTCCAAAAGCCTTTGGATTTGAAATAGGGTGGCTGCAGGAAGCACTGTCATACACATAGCACTAAACAGCATATCTGACACTCCTTGTGAACATGGCAAAAATAGACACAGACTGAAAATCAGGACAGGATGCTTTAGTATACCTATCCAAGTGCCAGTGCTGCTCCTCCATGACCATTTCCAAAGGTCTTTTCTATTAGCCCAGTGCCATTTCCCACTCTGGGGGCTTACAGCCAGTTCCAGGTCCTCCAGAGCTGACAGACGGTGATCTCTCTGGAGTGCAGAGATGACCCACCTCTCAGTTACACAAAATGGACCCTAGTTCAAGTAAAAACCAGCATGCTGTGCAGGTACCCACCTGCAGCACATCAGTGCCGCAGCTGGGTGGCAGTCAGAACCTGGGCTTCCCAACAAGTTTCCAAGAGGACAGCCTCCAGGAGCAAGAAGGAAGGCTCTGCACCTCATGTAACGAAAAGAAGGACTGGTAACAGCAATGCATCTCTTTCTCAAGGAATAGTGCTGAGTGCTAAACAATTGCATCTCCAAAACCAAAAACCAAAAGGGATAACCATAAGCCCCTGCCTAGATTCCTCCCATCCAGAAATACTGAGCTGTGATGCCAGCAGAGGTAATATTGCACAAACAGAAAGCTCAACAGCAACCTGCCTTTGTGCTGCTAGTGCTCCACTAGATAGTACCAATGCTGTCAGCTATTAAGTTAGTCCAAGCCAAGGATTCAGGGTGAATTTGCTGATACTACCTCACTGGCACCAGTTGGTGCTAATTCACACCAGATTTTCCTCAGCAGTGCCCAGTTCTCAAATCAGATGAACGCTTAAGGAAACTAACGAGTGGTGAGAGGTTTTTTTGACTTTGGTCTTTATGTAAATACTATTCCGAATGGAAAACAATTTCAATATTCACTGACTTCTCAAGCACATAGAGATGGATATATCTGGATCCATGAGACAGGCAGGGAAAGACATGCACTGAGCACTAACAGGGAGCTCTCCTTGAGCAGACAAAAAGAGATAACCAGTGCCCTTCTCTGATGTCACTTAGTGCACACATTTAAAATGTAGTGTTTCAGCCTCTGCCATGAGGAACTACTTTATCATGAGGTCAACACTTCTCTCTTTAAAAAACTTTCCTGTATTTTCATAAACCTTTCCTACAAATGGTCCCTTCTTGTTCAGGGAAAAATCTGCAGTTCTCTCTTAATATGTCCATCACAGTCTGTACAGAGTTGCCTTCAAGATCAGTGTTTGACAGCTTTCCCAACAATGTCAGTTCATCTCTTATCCTGTTTTCTTCATGCAAACATTGCCTTTCTAGCACAATTATGAATGTTTCCCCCCTGTTTAAAAAAATATTGCCATGGAACAAATGAAGAAAAATATCAAAAAGAGCAAAATGTACTGTAATCAACCATGGAGGAATGAAACGATGTGCACGTTTGGGTTCAGTCCCTGCCCCTCCACCCACTCACCCCAATGAAATGGAGGGAAAAGAGCAGAACACGCCTCCAGTTTAACTTTGGTAATTAAAAGCTTTTCAGAGCTTCTGAGTCAGTCAATACTTTTAAAGAGTGACGCATGAAATAATTTTAATAGAAAAGCTGGAGACTCAATGTTACCTTAATCTTGTCATAAAGTAGCAAAAACTGTTTAGTACCTTCTATGAAAGAACACGAAAAAAAGAAACAGCCTTAGCCCAGTGTACCATTCAGCAAATTCCTGAATGGGTAAATAAAAGGATCAGATCATTAGGGGAGGAATGTGGACAGTTCCTATTGATCCTCCCAAGGCCATTCAATTATTTATAATTTCCTTGATTACAAGTGAGAGGGGTCAAATCACTTTTGTAACACATAAAGTCTTTGTGTCATTTTTCAGCTGGTGAGGTAAATGATTATTGCTATTTCCCCTTTTACTCCAAATGCACTACTGTTGTTAATGTCTGCTGTGTTAACACAGAATGCAATATTAAGGAATATAAGATATTTATAACGAGTTATAACAGAGCAATGACCCAAACAAACTAGATATAAAATTTTAATGAATTGGTCCCCGAGTCTATTAATTTAGTTATAGGGTACAAAACTAGCGAATGTATTTTCTCTCTTTCAAACACTAAAATGGATGAATAACATTAGCCAGGGTCAAATGTGTTCTTCACAACTAGAAAAAAAAAAGGAAAAGAAAAGAAAGGTCTTTTCTAAGAAAAACAAAGGTCTTCTGGAAAAAGCCTAAGGAAATTAAAAGCGATTTAAAAACACATTCTACGGTCTATACCATACTCAAAACTACTTTCTGTAGCTTTTTTAGAGTACAGATAGAATTCAATACCAAGCATAAGATTTTTTTCCAATAAATAGATGAAGGGCTTTTTGTTTGTTTTAAGGATTGGCTTTCTAACAACATAACCTGGAACATGGAACAGTTGCACACAAATTCATTTCTCTCTAATGAATATAATTCCAACTATGTGGTTATGTCTTTAATGCAGGTTTGGTTTGCTCCTTCCACCCCTCTCCTTCACTTCTATGCTAAAATTTCTCATTGCATCATTACTTGACTCGATTACCCTCCAGGATAACCTGTTCATACTTTTCTATATACCCACTTAATTAATTGTGTTGTCATTACATTACTACTGTAAAAATATTACATTGGAAAATATCAGAATTTATTTAATTGCACTGTATTAATCATTAATTCCCATCAAAATTATATCCTTTTCTGGCCCTATTCTTCCAGAAATAAGCATAGGAGATTTAATTCTCTCTTTTCCTTGGCTCCTGCTTACTAACAACAGTGCTGTATGACTGAAATTATACCTCCCTGGAGCAAACTGATCCTGATCTTTCCAGAAAAACCAGCTCAGCTACAGTAAGCAATGTCACCACCACGTTGCAGGCAGCTCTGAGGAGCTCATCCCAGACCAGTAGCTCTTTGGACAGTAATGACTCGGAGAAGGGCTCTAGGTGACTGCCAGAGGACAAAATGTCTGGTACTGTAAGAACTCCTCCAGGCTCTACGCCAGTAAGAGCCTACACAGATAGAGTTGTGGCTGAGTCTGCTGCATCGTTATTTTAAGAAACCATGTGCATCATACAGGCAACCAGCAGAGCATCACATCCATGCCAATATGGCTTTTGCCTGCTCTTCAGGATATTCTAGGAATACTCTGGATTGTACATTATACCCTAACATATTTGTTGTCCTTTGTGATTCTTGGCAGTCTCCAGCGTTGGTTTTTTTTTTTTAGTGTTTCAATTGCCCTATAAACCATTAAAAGCTCCCATAAACACAAATATTAATGTACTAATAATGCCTAGTCCTATGTGCTGCAGAATGACTTAGTTTTACTACAGTTCTACTTTGTATACGGTGCTATAAAAACAGCATCTTGGCATTTTACGTTCATGTTATCTCAATTACTTTAATAACATTAATTAAGTTCTAAGTTTACAAGTTAAATGTTGTTTACTTTTCTGCCTGCCAACACGCAAATACAATTTCAAATCTGAGAGTCAATCTAGGTCATCTCCTACTTCATGAACAACAGTCAGCAGAAGTTCAATCTGTGAGTTAACTCTTTGCTTTGTGTTATCTGTGAAAATCCCCAGAGCAGTTCCTAGTTGGGGCACACTACGCTCAAGATTTTCCAGTTTGGGGAAAACTAGAAAGACAAGAGAAAAAATCCTAGCAGCTTCTTTCTTATTTGGTCAGAAAGGTATTAAATAGATAGCAAATTCATGAGTTTGAGCGTTCAGAAGCCTTGATTTGTAACTGCTTTCCATGAAATAATTGCTCATTTAAATCTCTGTGCTCTGTTCCCCATTACGCCTTGAGTTCTTTCCGCACACACTAAAAAACACATGAGGAATTTATCCCTAACAGAAGTAAATCACTTGAATGAGTAAGAAATTTCTTGAGAAATGTTTTCAAACAATCTCTCACTGTCATCCAACATGGAGAAATTTATTCACCAGAAAAAAAAAAAAAAAGGAAATTAAAAAATCTCTATTCTCAATTTTAAAATCATAATATTTGGAAAAGATGAGAACGAGATGGATTTCCAGGAGAACTAAGAATCAGGCTTGTTGTCTGAATCCATTGTCTCCGATCTTTGGTTTAATTCAAGACACAACAAAGTGGAAGGGCTCTGGTTGAAATTTTAATAACTGCTATGTGGCAAATAAGACTGCTTTGCAGAAACTTATGACAGTTGCAACAAAATGGAGACATAACACATTTCAGGGAGGATATCACCTGGTGCTCAGTTTGGTCACTCACTTTTGCATGGCTGACACAGAGCACTGCTCTCAGTTCCACCCAAAGTGCAAGCAAGCAGCTGAATGCTGGGATGCTTGCAACGATTGAGGCACACGTGTTCCTCATGACAAAGCTAAAGCACTTTGGCTCATGTTACAGTTAAATTAATAACATTCCACATTCTATGATATGTGGAAGGAATTTTAAAGCATCTTCTAGGTTAATTTCTCACTAACAAGTATCTTGGAATTCAAAACATTGCCTACATTTCACAAACAGTTTACTGGAAATGCAAATATTTAGTTGTTGTATGATTGCTTAGCTTACATTCTTCACCATTCAAAGCAAGACATTTAGGAAGGAAACCCCAAAAGTTTTGTGAATGATGAAACAACAAAAACAACTAATCACAGTAAATATCTCATTGAAAACGTTCATGGCATGAGCAAGGAGCGCAAAGGGAAGACATCAGGATCAACTTAATTTATCAACTGCTTTCCATCTATTAATCTCAAAACCTTTGAAATGCTACAAATTTCAGCCTTGGATGGTAAATGTTATAACATCATTTTGCCAAGAGGTAAACTTAGCTAAGAGAGAAACCAAGAAGATACAGAGACTGTTTCTTTATTTATCAAGTCTCTAAAAAAAAAAATAAGAAGAAGAAAAAGAATGAGATCAGTAGTTTCTGTTCTCTTATCTATCCCATGTTCTTTCTGTCAGCATTATCTGAAAAAAACAAAAGGATATTTGAAATTGTCCTCATTAAGTCACAGAGGAAGAGTATAGAAGAAGGAAGAGAAAAAGCAAAGGAAACTTTCCCATCACTGCTGGTCTCTCTCCAAACTCAAGGGTGTCACAGAGCTGTTCTCTTCAGACTTCAGCCATTACTATCGGCATATGGCACATGCACAGCTACTGCCACTGTCTCCCTCTCTCCCCTTTTGTTCTCAGGCCTCGGTGTAACAGGAGGATGAGAAGAACTCTGTAGAGGCAGTGCTGCAACATCCCCCCAACTGGGGGATAGCTCTGGGCACGTGGCCTTCAGCCATTCCCTCTCCATGACTTTTGGAGTACAGAATACAGAGATTAAAAAAAAAAAGTTATTTTCTCTCCACTTAGTGCTGTCATTCACATAATCGCTACCCACTACATTTAGGTTTAATCCTGATTATGAGCAAACAAGTACTTCTAATCTCAAAAAGCAACTTTAACACATTAATGCCTATTAACTATTAATGCCTGTTAGACTCTATTTTGTTTCTTCCAAAAATCAGTTAGCCAACAGGCTATGAGTTTACTTTTCAGGGCATTACCATGGCAAGAGTATAATACTGCAGAATTTTTACTACAGGAGCAATGAACTATGTAGAAAAAAAAAGTTATTTCGTGGAAACATTGTAAATAAATTCTATATTAAAGCAGCAGGAGAAAGGATTTAGAAGCTGTATGGCAGCTGTTTCAAATAACAATCATTTGCAACTATACCACAGATTTTTGGGTTTAGCTTGATAAAGTAATACAAATCTTTATGAACTCTATACTGTTGAATTTTGGATTATAGCATTACTGTGAGGACTGCTTATTTCAGATACACAGAAGAGAATAAAGCTCATTTTCAGACAAAATTATCCAACTATCAGGAAGATATGTAGAGATGAAAGAGTACTGGATAGAAGTTCGTAGTAGAAGCAGGTCACAGAAACATTGCCTTGCTTGTGTGCTGGTCAAGAATGGATCACCTGAATGAATGGCTGCATGGATGGTGTCATGCTCAGGGTTTTGGCTACAATGATCTTGAACGCACCTTCGAGAGAACAGGCACGTTGACATCAGGTGGGATGCAACTGACCCGGAGGGGCAAGAATATACCGAGCTGATCAACAGAGCTTTAAACTAGATTTGGGAGAAGGAGATGTACTGCTGAGTGACACAGAAGAGCGAGGGAACACTATCACTTTAGGAAGCAGCGGGGGAAAAACTCAGATTTGTCCCAGAGGAATTAGAGAGGAAAATAAGCAGGAGGAGATGAAAACTGTGGTGCAATTAGAAAATTATGATCTAATTTCTATAACGGAAATATGGTGGGACACATCACACAATTGGAACGCTATGAGTGAGGGCTACAAGCCTTTTTAAGGGGATAGCCAGGGCAGGAGGGGCAGAGGAGCTGCCCTCTATGCTGAGAAGTGCATAGACTGCAAAGAGCTGCCTCTGAGAAACAGCCATGAATGGGTTGAGAGCTTGTGGGTTAAAATTAGAGAATAGACCAGTAAAGGACATCTGGTGCTCAGGATCTACTACAAGCCACCTGATCAAGGGGAGGCTGTCGACTAGGCCTTTTGGCTTCACCTACAAGAGGCATCGCACTGGCAGGCTCTCATCCTGATGGAGGATTTCAACCACTCAGATATCTGCTGGGACAATAACACAGCGAGCTGCAAGCAATCCAGGAGATTCTAAATTGGAGAAATATGGATTTGAAGGCTGGACTATAAACAATTGTCTGGATGGTTGCAACCAGAGGGTTCTGTGTCCGGTTGGAAGATGGCGATGAGTGGTGTCCCCCAGGAGTCAGTCTTGGGACCGGGGCTCTTTAACATCTTTATCAATGACACAGACAGTGGGATCGAATGCACCATCAGCTGGCTTGTGGATGACACCAAGCTGAGCAGCGCAGTTGATACAATAGAAGGAAGGGATGCCATCCAGAGGGACCTGGGCAAGCTTGAAAAGTAGGCCCACATAAACTAAATGAGGTTCAACAAGGCCAAGTGCAAGGTGTTACATCTGGGTCAGGGCAATCTCATGTATACAGGCTGGGGGAAGAACTCCTTGCGAGCAGCCCTGCCAAGAAGGACTTGGCAGACCTGGTGGATGAAAAACTGGACACAAGCCAGCAGTGGGCAACTGCAGCTTGGAAGGCCAGGCATGCAGCATGTCCTGCACTGCATTAAAACAGAGATGGCCAGCAGGGAGAAGGAGGTGATTGTCTCCCTCTGCTCTGCCCTTGTGAGGTCCCATCTGTAGTACTGTGTCCAGGTCTGGGGCCCCCAGCACAAGAAAAACATGGAGCTGTAGAAGCAGGTCTAGATGAGGGCCTTGAAGATCATGAGAGGGCTGGAGCATCTCTCTTATCAAGAAAGGTAGAGGGAGCTGGGCTTGTTTAGCTTGGAGAAGGGGAGACCCCATTACATCCTTCCAGTACTTGAAGGGAGACTATAATCAGGAGGGAGACCGACATTTTACATAATCTGATAGTGATAGGAAAAAGGGAAATAGCTTTAAAGTAAAAGAGAGGAGATTAAGGTTAGATGTTAGGAGGAAATTTTTTACTCAGAGTTTGGTGAGGTGCTGGAACAGGTTGCTCAGAGAGGTGGTGGATGCCCTACCCCTGGCGGTGTTTAAGGCCAGGCTGGATGAGTTCCTGGGCAGCCTGATCTGGTGGGAGGGAACCCAGTCCACAACAAGGGGGTTGGAATTAGGTGATCTTTAAGGTCCTTTCCAACCTAAGCTGTCCCATGATTGTGTGCAGTTTAGTACAGTGCACATATACAGCGTGGGTTTTGTACCTACAGATCACCATTAAATTTTTTATGAGACAGTGCTGTTAAAAGCTGATTTTTTCTTGAAAAAAAAGGAGACACTCATTTTCCTTCCACACCTGTTGCTTTGTTCATTTTTTAAATGTGTTGCAGCCTACTACGAGGGTACTGTATAACTGGATATAAAGTGATAGCTTTAATTTCTCTTATTTACAATGATAAGGCAACTTATTAAAAAAGGGTTGACTCGCATTTTACACCATTTTTTCATTAGCTCATCTTGCTCCTCTAGGTTAGCCCAGCTATTCATCACCTAGAATTACACGTGAAAATGAATCCAAAAGTCATCTGACTTGCGGCCTTCTCGCACTTGCACAGCTGCCACCACAAAGCATGGGAGTGCTTTTTAATTATTAAGGAGGTGAAGAGGGGAAAGGCTCAGTTCTGGTTTTATTCATATCCTTCATTAATCCCATACATAACCTGTATGGGAAGCACCACATCTTTTAAGCCATTTGCTTGTTTGCAAGGAGCTTAGACACATATGTTGTGAAAAGGAGCAGATCTAAAGTAGTAGATGTTGCATTTCCATCTGAAATTTCCATGGCCCATTACCACAAAAGAGTGGGATGCCCAAGCCTCCCCAGGGCTGGTCTGTGGGGAAGGAGAGCAGAGCAGCTGCAGGGCTGGGGGGCTGGCCCTATCCACCCCTCCTGTGGGCACAGGCAGTGCCACACCATGAACTTCCCATTCCAAACCAGACTAACAAGACAAAGCCTTCTGAAGCTCTCTCCATCTTAATGCACATCACTGAATATAAAGCTGCCTCAGACCACCTGGGGCTCTGCAAAAATTGTATCTGAGCTCAGCTCTTTGAACACAGGTCATAAAACACTCAAACTGCCCACACACGTTTCGTTCCTCCCTTGTAAATGGGATATCTGACACCTGCTCTGCTAACCCAACTGACTTCACATTTCTCCAAGACAGTTTTTGTTTTCAAAATGCCCAGCCTTTTCCACCTAAGGTCTACCTTTAATACAGAAAATGAGTTTTTAATGTCCTTTGTGCCACAGTTTATCTGTTACAAAGGTAAAATATTTCAGGCAACGCTGTGAGCAGCATTAAGAGAACACTTAGGACACCGCACCACGGACGGCTGCCAGACTAGTTGTCAGGCGGCAGGAGTACCCGTTTGTGGAAACAGCAATGTCTAACGAATATAAAAGAATCTTTGGCGTCAATGTTAATAAATGATGTGCATTTCTTTTGTCAACAAGCTGTGTTTTTTTCCTTTTAAACTTTTATAGCAACCAAAAGACCTCTTAAAACATAACTCAAGATACAATAAATAATGGTCAAAGGAAAACAGTGAATACAGGCAAACTGGTGACTCAAAGTTCGTCAGGGATGATTAGTGCCCAAATGCAATATTTTAAAATTCAAGTGTTCTTTAATTGTTGCAAATTTTTCACACTTCCAACAGCATACATTTTTAATGCTGCATTTAAAAATGTTTATAACCACTAAAAGTGTTTAGTGGTTATGTAGGAATCAGAAATATAATTGAAGTTTATGGGATAAATTAATTTGCATCAAAGTAGCTACAGATTTCCATGGAGTTTGCTCCCTCCCACCCCTAACAATGCTACTTCTATTTTGTGATAACATTTGTGAATACAAAACCACACAAGTAGGAGGGAGTGAAGGAAGGAGCAGAGCATCACTTGCTGAGTTTGTACAGTCTCTACAGATGCACTCCACAGCCACACAGTGCTCTCTTCGATGCCTACATTTGCCAAACTAATATTTCCCCTCTGAGGACAAGCACTTTGAAACAAAAATGGATTAAATGTGTCGCTTAAGTTTCCAGAGAGATATAACAGCTACATTAATAGTGACCATATTTAGGGAAAAACACCAGAAAAGTTATTTATATTTGTTGCTCTTAAGGAAACTTGGAGTCAAGATCAAAGGGAACTTTGATTTGTTTGAAAGTTGTAAATGATCCATTTCCAGATTTTACAAAGTTAGTGTGCAATCTGTGAATACTTGTGCCATAATCGAGAAGGAAAGCTCTTCAGTTTCACATGTCAATGCTGTAAACATGTAAATCTGGAAAATATTTTCCAAGCAGGCAGCCATGTGTAAAATTTACAGAACCTGTCATGAAAGAACTGCAGCTGCAGAAGTGCAAACTTCTCACTACATCTTGAAGAACCCAGATGGGGGATGTAAGATTTTTTTTCCCAGCGTGGAGAGTTCCAGCTGGACTGAGTTGGTGGTGCCATCAACTTCTAAAGCAACACTTCACCCAGTAATGAAACACTGATTATCCAATCACAACTAGCAGAAGAGAGGAATCTCTAAAAATAAAACTTCAAAAATCTTACTTACAAGTCTTTCAAACTGTGAGCTAATTTATGGCCATTTTGCAATGTGTCCAGATGTCACTGTGTTGAGACCACCAAAGTTACAAGGGGAAAAAAAAGTTTGGAAAAATATCAATATAGAATTAAACAGAAGTTCAGAGATGCTCTTGAAAAGCAAAGGTATGAAACTGAGTTTTAAATGTATGTATTTATATTGTGCATACGTGCATATCTATCCACACACACACACATACACACAACTGACCACCACTTCAGCCAAGTCTCTTCATCACTGCAGAGAAACCAGAGCCCTGCTCCTCCCTTACCAGCCCTGTGTTGTTACTTGACAACTCTGTACCCTAACTCAAGTACCCTACTCAACCTCTGCTGCCCCCAGCATGTTCAAAAGGAATCATGCAGAAAATATCACCACTGTAAGCCTACAAAGAAGGAGAATCATTCTGGACAAGCCAAAGAGAAGCAATAAGTACACCCCTACCCCATTATCCTACTTTCCAGCTCATCCTTTTTGAAGATGCCAGGAAAAATGGGGACTAATATGCAGCAAAAATCTTTGCCAGTCTTTTTAGCATAATTTTACAGTACTATGCAGCACAGCTCAGTGCAGTAGGAATAGTAAAGTCGAGAACTCAGTGATTGCTTTTTAAAAGGATAAATAAAGGCCCAGATTCCGGCTGAGGTAAGTTATCACATTCACACTGCTGCTTTACATAAGTGTGAGTATAGGTGAAAAAACACTCAACACTCTTAAATCAAAATCCCTATTAAATCGCAGACCTGAAAAGATACAATTCCCAAACCTAAATCACCGGTCTTCACCTATATTGGTACACAAAGGCCCAATCTTTAGTTTCAAAGTTCATTCCTTGACACTGAAGTCACTTCTGGGACATCTGTGCCAGCCAGAACTGTGCAGGATTTGCTCTCCATTTATACTTATATTAAAAACATCTCAGGATATGTTTAAAAGTGACACACATAAACTAACAGATCGCACAGAAAACAACGACAATTTGATGAATATAGAAATCAGTGCAACTATTTCTAACACCACTAATATGTAATATTTGTGATATGTAATATTCTGCTATAATATACACTATTTCAAAATGAAATCCGCACTTAAATGCCAATATCCTCTCCTTCTGGCTTCTCACTTTATGACACTAACATAGGATCTCATTCACCAAGCCAATTGAAATTTTAATAAAAGAAAGCTGGAGTTTCTAATAAACTCCCGCAGTGAGCGGATAATACTAAACATCTTTAGCAGCATGGTGTTTTTTATTATTATTTTAGCTGTATATTAATATGCTAGTATTTGTAAACTCTCCAGTGCCACCAGATTTATTTCAAAAGGCTTCTCTATATTCTTCTTTTGTGAAAAGTTTATGTGACAATGAAATAATAATTTCAGTGGTTCTTTGCTGTATAGCTCTCAAAACAAAAACAAAAACAAAAAAGAAGCTATATCTTACCTTAAAAAGGAAAGTATTGGTGTTATTTATTTGCCATTTGGGAAGACAATATATCAAATTTTCTTGTTGAGGGTAAAATTATAACAGCAAGACCGGCAGCATTCACCACATGAAGATTTATTGCAGATCATGTTACAGACAAACACACCCGCTGCTTCCCCTCGCAGTCCTGCGCACAAGGCCAGGGGAAACGTGCACAGCGCGTGCTGCCCAGGCACGGCCAAAGCTGCCCCTGCTCACAGCCACCAGTGGGCTCTGCAGCCACAGCTGGAGAGACTGCGTTAGAGATTTTGCAGAGCTCACCTGCATTATTCATGCTCCCACAAATGGCCATCCGCCCACTGGAGGCAGCAGAGCTGGGGCCCAGGCCTTTGCTTCCCACCCTAACAAAGAGCTTTGCCCCATGGGACCCCTCCTGCTGCCAGCCTGCTGATTCTCTTCTCTTCTCCTCCAGGCTTACACGATTTTAACACCATCGGCATTAGTGTTGCAAGAGACTCAATAAAGCCTTTGAAATCAATCCCAAAATGGGATCAATCTCTTTGTCTTCAGCAGATACGGGGTAAGACTTGTAGGAATTGAGCTCTCCTCTTTTGAGCACAAAAATCTGCAGAGTTTAATTCAAGTGGGTGACTCCCAGTATTTGTATGGCAAATCAATTAGCAGCATGTTTAACAACATACACAAAAAACCTTGTACTAATTTTCATAGATATTAAATTTAGCTTTCAGTTGCTGAAAACACACATATGCAACTTTCTTATCTCATTTCATGATAATAACTGTGATCATCAATGACAAAAATTACTTCTTTTATGCCTAAGCTGCCTGCACACTACCATTAATTCATTATCTCTTTCATCTTATTAGTTATGTGCTCAAACGATACACTGTGCAAACATTAATTTGAACAGTCGTCTGCCCTTAAAATGCCAAAGTTTGTATTAGGTTTTGGCAACTTTAAAAAAAAAGCATTCATTGGCTTGCAAATGAAATGTATTCACAGAAAAAAAATTCCTCCCATAAGCTGAAGCAGCTCATCATTAACATTCAAGGAATGTGAACACAGCCTTCATAGAAAACCATTAAAATATACGGCAGCTTTCAGCCTATTTTAAGAATTTCAGAGAAATTTTGCATTTTCTTTCCCATGATGCCGTGGTGATGTCAGGCTGCATTTCAAATAAAATGACAATGAAATCATTTCAATTCCATGCAATGTGCAAAAAAAAGTCAAATTTTCTCTTGGCAAACTGAAGTCTAAAGTAATTAAGCACTGCTGTGTGGGTGGCAGCTTCCTCCTCTGAAGTCAGCCTGAGATAATTACCATATTAAAGTCAAAACATCATGTGCCGCGCTGATAGATAGATAGATGGATGGAGAGATTGGGCATCTATTAAATGATCCATTTTGTTATGCTCCCTGGGAAATGTGCCATTGACGCCAATTAAAAATATATATTCCAAGTGAGTATTTCTAAGTGACAAAACTTCTATTCAGTAAATTGAACTTATTATTTACTGATCATGAAGTACTTAAAGGTATAAAAATCCAGATAAGCAAGAACCTAGGAGGAGAATTACATCCTTTACCAAGTTTACAAACCCTTTATTAGCCAATTGCCACATTCACATAATGTGCTCTACAACAGCTAAGGTATGAGGCTATTTCCTTCTGTCATGAAATCCTCAACTAAGACAGAAATAGGATACAGTAGACAAAGCAAACATCTTATAAAACTTCTGAATTCACAAATGTTCTATCACAATAAAGGTTATTTTCAGTTTTAATAGTAAATATCCCTCATTACATATTTATAATTAAATGTCTTTACGTCTACATTTTTGTTACAAGAAAAATAAATGGACCAAAACTAAGGCATAGCAGTGATGATTAATTGGTGCTATTTGTTGAGATATATCACAGCAAGATGGAGCGTGACTTTAAAAATTCCCTACATTACCAGTATTAACAAGCATTACCAACACTGCCTTTGCTGCACAGAACTGGCACTCGACAGTAAAATGCTTGTGCTATTATGATGTGAAGAAAACATTCCCACTAAAATTTAAATGGAGCACTAATTTTTATGCATCCGATTTGGATTTCATTTGCAGTGATTTCAGAGCATGGCCACTTGCATTAATCCTGATTTAGCCTGGTGTGGGATTGCGTTTATGTTGTACTTGAACGACAAAGGGATACAGGCAAGTTTTGCTATCAGAAGCATTACATAAAGAGCAGAGTCTCTATTCTATCTACTCTGCAGGTTATGTTTGATCTCATTTAAATGCTTTGAATGAGATTTACTCTTCACTGTTTCTATGATAAAGGTCACAGAACTAAAACTATGTCTCTTTAAGAATAGGAATGTCTGAGGCTCAGGAAGGGCTTTTTCATATTGACCAAACATAAATTAATAGAATGTCATATGAAAATACACATGCGCTGATATTAAAATGCTAATGAGTTTTCTCAGCAAGAAATCTAAACAATCAATATTTTATATTTAATATTAGATTCAGCTCTTGCTATGAAGCACCTTGCTCAAGGTACTCAGATTCCAGAGAGGCCAACATTGAGTAAGCCCGGTACTTATGTTACTACCTACAGAAAACTCTGACAGACAGTCTTAAGACCTTTCTGTTTAACAGATTTAAGCTAAAATCCGAGGCTGAGTGAAGCTTTAATATTATCCTGAGGAAAGTTTAAGAATCTGTAAGGGCTCAGTCTCACAGTGACTGCAATCCAAATATATGATTTGTAGCAGCAGAATTTATTCAGTTTGTATTGTATTTTTAATATATAATTTTCAATACTAGTATGATTCAATTTTCTATATAAAGTATATAAATTCAGTATATGGGCATGCTTGTACCTTTGCTACCACTTAGGAGGTAATTAACATGATATAAAGCTATTAGAATGAAAAAATCCACATGTTCAAAAAAAAGGACAAAAAGGTCCTGTAAAAGACTTTAACTGGGAAAAGGCACAGCAAACAGAATGAGTTGGAATATACTTGCTGTCCCCTCATTCAAAGTCAGTGGACTTTTTGCAGATTTACTTTACTGTAACAAAAACAACTCTAACAACAAATTCAAACCCTTCCAAAATTAATGATAAATATTGGCACTAGTAAGTGAAAGATTTATAAAATAAAAAGATGAAAAATTAATGATGAACTGGCTTTAAAAATTTGTCCTTAAACATAACTTATGGACAGCTTGTTTTAAATGTCTCCCAGTTTTGAACCTTTTTCAAGGTTCATTTTTCACTTTTGAGCAGCATTTTTCAAGCTTTCCTTCATAAACTAGAAATTTCCTTTACGTAGACTGAGATTTTAAATTCTCTAATAATAACATGAACTCAAGAGGTGAAATCTGAAAAAAAACAAAGCTAGAACAAGGCAAGCAATCAGGCAGCAGAAGTGCATTTTCTGTTGAAAAAACAGCCTTTAATTAACATGGTGATCACTCCTAATAGCTTCCCACACACACTTACTTTTCCCCAGTTATCTTCGACAACCGATTTGCTTTCTGATTCTCCAGTGCTGCCACTCAGCCACTGTTTGAGAAAAACGTAAATGTTCAAATCCCGTAAAAGTTGCATGTTTTCTTCTTATTTAAATTGGATTTTTGATGGTAGTTGATGATCCTTTCTCACATAAGTGTAATAAAATGTATGGAATATCCAAGTATACATATGCAAATAATCTTGGTGATCAAAATCTAGAATTCATGCAAAAATGAAAGTTTAATTAATCTCCATTCCTCTCACCTGCCCCTCAAATTTTATCCACAATCACAGCATTCAATTCTAAAAATCAGGAAACAGTTCTCAAAGCCTAAGAACATTCTTTTTCCCACCAAATAAAGTATACTTGAATATAAAGTTTAAGAATTCCATCTTGGTGTGACTCTTCAATCCAACATGAAATCACATTTCACAGGAAACAAAGCCACCTACAAACCTGTAGGTATCCTTCTAATTCCTAAAAATCTCTCTCTGATTTGCGTCATTGCAGCTGAATTACTTAGGAACCTCTCTTGCAGACAGACTTTCTGATTTAACACACGCAGACAATGAACATGTCAGAGAGCGGTCTGCTGGCAGAATTTTTGAAAGGGTTTTGAAATCTGAAGCTCAAAGTTCTGACCTTCCTCACACCTGAACTGACTCAAGCAAAGTCATTTTGGACCTGTGCCGACACTATGCACACTGTTGGTTTTCCTTTCGCTCATATTAGACCAACACACCTAGCCTCAGACTTAACAAAATTTCATTCTTTTTCTCTGTAAATACAATGGTCTTGACACCAGAGCTCTGGAAAAAAAATCCAGTAGCATGCTATAAATGCAACATGTGAATGTTGTCCATTTCTCTTCCAAAGAATACTGCCTTGTCTCTAAGAAAGCCTGAGTGAGGACTTCACATGTCCTCTGCCTCTTCTTTAACTGACGCTGAAGGAACAGCAGCCACCAAAATGGTGGCAGTGGCAGCTGAGCTGGTGACAACGCACGAGGCACTGGGCACGGCACGGACTGGCAGCCGGCTGGGTGAGCCTTCCCAGTGCCGCACACAGACATGGGATTTCCCCAGGCTGGAAAACTGGGTAGTTCTAAATCGGAGAACAGCTCTCTTGAGAATGTCCTTTTTCTTCTTTAAAATAGACAGTTATTCATCAATTACTTGATGGGCTACATTCATATATGCTTTTATTATAGATGAATATATATTCACTGTAAGTCATCATAATAACTAATTCAAGGAGTCTTTCAGTGTCTGCAAAGCCTTTACGTTCCTACGTTTTGACCGAGATTTTTTTTTTTTAACTGAGAAGCACTTTCAATTAACAGAGGAAGATCAAGGCTCAAAGACATAGGATAATTTGTCAACCCTTGCAAAAACAAGTTAGTGCAGGACTTAGGCAGACAGCAGAGGTGTCCTAAATGCCAGCCCCCATGACCTCTTCTAACCTTGGGTCGTGGTTCCTTCCCTCATTGAACCACCTGGAGCCCCTCACAGTCCCATCAGTGAGGAGGACACCACAGCGGAGCATGAAGCCACTCCGTGGATCTTTTTGCCAGAGTGTTGCAGAGCGGGGAGGTGGGCAACCTCCTCAGCTGCCAAACGTGCAGCTCTGTTTTACACATTTCATTCTATCTTACGAAATGCAGCACTGTCCTATAGAGGATGACTTTACAAAGCAGAGCGTTCTGTAAAAACGAAGTGATTTAAACAGTGAAAGTGAATATTCAGGACAAGTACCAAGCTAGCAGGGGTCCCTAGCACATCCTATTAACCATTTCAGTGCCAAGCAAGAGATTAGAAAAGTGAGGCAACAGATGTTGCCTTTCTGGGCTGAAGACTGAATTAATTCTCCTGCAAACAGAAGCAGGAGAGGGACAGCAGCAGCCTCACAGCAAGAAAAACTGAGACCTTCAGATGAATGTACTCTCACAATAATCAATACTAGATGTCAGTTGTACTATATATAATAGCAACACTACAGGTGCTCATGAGAGTGTTGCTTTGTTATGTCACTTGCAATTATGTTTTGCCGTAACCCCTAAATCTGTCAAAATGAAGAAAGCAATTAGGAATTTCCACATGAACAGACAAGGTTTCTCCTTCCCACACAAATGATGCAAGTAAACACCTTAACCAGTGTGCCTTGTGGGAATTAGGAGCAGAAACCTCCTCCTGCCTAGAGTTGCCAAGTTCTGTGCTGTTCCATGTGAAACACTTTTATGCCAATTATTAAATGAACCGATTTGCAGTTACAAATAATCTGCATATTAACTAGGAACTTTAGTTTACAGATTAAGCAAAAAGAGACGTACAAAAAAACAGAAGGAATGAGCATATGCATATTACAGAAAGTCTAAGGATATGGGGTAGCTGGAAAGAAAATGTCTTGGGGGAAAGCCAAGGTACACCTGAAGCTCTCTCGCCATCTCTGTTCCTCTCTTGAAGAAAGTCTCTGTTTGTCCTTGGTGTCATCAGCTGGTCCTTCTTCTCTTGCATCTTTCAGGGGAGCAGAAAAGGAAGAGCAGAAAAAAGCAGCCATATGGCTTCTGGCACACCAGGCACCAGCGAGCTGCCGACGGCAAGCTGCAGAAATAGCAAAATGGCCAGCTCGTGGCTCCTCTGCCATGCAGGCAAAACACAATTTTCTGGCAGCCTAGCTGCAGGAAACATACAAGTGATAATTCCACTACTTATAAAAAATACGTATGAAAGTGTGTGCAAATTCTTTAAGCTCTGGAGCTGGGAAGGGTGGAGGGAAAGGTGCTTCAAGGCAAAAAGAGGCCAGGTATGAAGGAATAAATGGCAAAACATTGTGCTGCATCCATTTTCCAGGTATTTTTTAAAATTGCAGTTATCAAACAGAAATACAAAGCCAGGTAGAATGGATGGTTTCATGAAGATTTGGAAAGCTCCAAATTACTTCAGGAAGTCTAATTTTCCATTTTAAAAGATGTTTTAATAGTTAAAAGAAATGGACTTTGTTCGTTTCTATTTGTTACAATTAGCTGCGTTCAAATTCGCAATTAATAAAGCATTTTCCTTTGATGACCATAATTTAGTTTGTCCCTTTTCGCATACAGGGTAAGCGCCCAGAAATATTTGGAAGCACTGTATCTTTTACATAGCACAAGACGCAATGTTTGTATTCTTGAAGACAGAGTGACATCTAAAGGGATTTTGAAATACTCAAATCTTGCACACTGAATCCAAACTGACAAAGTCAAGGGCATGTCATATTTTTGAAAACTGATGAGTTTTCAGGTTTGCTGTGGTTGATTGTCCCAAGTAACCATGAAAAGAGGATCAAATTCCAATTTTAATGACATGCCTCAGGGTGCCCTGAGGACAACTGCCATTTTTATCTTAGATTCTGCAGGTCCTCAGTGAACAAAAGGGGGAAATCAGCTTTGAATGGATTCCTTGCACTGTTGTCAAAAGTAATCCAACTTCTCTAAATATCTATATCCTAAAATATTTTCTTACAACAGTTTCTATTGAACCGAAGCATTAACAGTGCAGAATATTTAAATGGTGTTTTTAGCTACCGATTCTCCAAGCAGATCTTATGTTCTCTAACCTGTAGGCATTATAATTGGATTCTTTCATAACTGGAGTCTCTCTCTTTCCTATACACACACGTGCAAGCAAAGAAAAAACAAAATCCAGTATCTAATGGCCAGATTTGGGATCAAGGGTGGTATTTGCATGCATACAAATTCTTCCACCATATGTTAGAAATATTTCTTAAATTATACAGTTCCAGACGTACTCCTGAATATAAAAGCCAGTTTAGGAAAAAAAATCAAAATCAAGTTTATAATATCAAAGACAACAGCACAGCAGAAATAGTAGCATGTGTTTTGCGAACAGCATGCATGTGGTAATGACGGGTTAGTTACCTTTACAATGGACTTTATTTCATTCTGCTGTTAAGTATCTTCCTGAACTCACTGACAGGGAAAAAAAAAATCTAGATTAAAAACATATTTTCCCCTCTTGGGCTGAAATCATAGTAAACTCGAGTGAATTTATTGCTAGGGTTGAGTAGGGGGGAGGCACTATCTTTAACTGTCTGTTCCTTAGAAGTAGAATGTCCTCTGATGCAGTTTTATTTATTTATGAAAAAAAAATCATGAACAGTTGTCAGGATGCTATATCTCATTTACAGTCACAATGCCCCAATGAACTATTTAAATGTGGCTCAGCAGCAAAGCTCTGGCAAGCAGAGTTAACTCCTTCTGGCTGGAGAGACAACGCAGCTCAGCGCTGAAGGCGCATTTATTAGAGGAAAGGAAACCGGACATTTCATCAGCAAAACGATACTCATGGCAAACCCGTGGTAAGAAAAGAGCAAGGAAAACAGCTCTGAAAAGCTGCTCAAATGAATATTTACAGTATATCTGTTGTAGTGAAATGGTGCTTTTCTCTCTCAAGATAGTATTTACCTCTGCAAAGGATTTTCTATGTGCTGTTGGTTTTCTTTTTAAGAGCATCAATCCCACTAAACTTTACTGAAACAACAATACTTCCTTTTCAACTCAAAAGAGGTAGCAGCACAGCTAATGTAAAACAAAAAGTGGCACCTGAGGCACTCAGACAATAAATAGTGACAGAACCTTTCAGCAAGTCTTAATCAAGGAGATTAAAGCAACATGTAACTCCAGACGCATGTTAATAAAACAAGTGGTGAAAAATAATAAATGGAACATAAAGAAAGAAACCTATCTCTTTGCTTCAATTAGTCTTTGTGAACACTATCTTTTTTTTTTCCTTCTCCCACCACTTTCAAATATATTGTAACTTTCTAAATTGCTTGATGATTTTCAAAAGAAGGGTTCACATAAAGAGGCATGTTTGAGTTCTTATATAATATTCCTCTTTAATCCAGCACATTTTTGGTAGGCTATCTGAATTGGGCTGTGATTAGTGCTCTTTCCGGGCTCTGTTCACATCCTGATCAACTTCCCAGGGTGATCTGTGCTCTCACCCATCTGCTTCAATTCTGATAAGGATTCTCATACAGACAGACAGGACTGTAAAGTCTTGAAGAAAGGAAAGAATTAGAATAGTCTTTATTAGACCATGGACGAGTGTCTATGGCTGCAAAGAAATTCATTTGCACTGTATCTACAATGCAGTTTGAACTTTTCCTTTGTTTGGCAAAGCACATCAAGTCCGATTTAACAATTCTCTTTGTGGCTTCGCTTTTCTCCCTACAGCTTCATATATTTACAAAAGGATAGATGTATGAAGATTTCTGATACAGTATCCAAAAAATAGCAATTACTATACATCCTTGTATGCAACTGAGAGTCATCACCTTATGAAAAAAACAGTGTTAATAAAAGGTATGATTTATAAAAATCTCTCTACATATCAAAGTCCTGACAATGTCAGCTGCTAGCATATTATAAGCCATGGTCATTTACTGCACTATGGCAAAGGCACCAACCTTATTTTGCATTAAGAAAGCAAGCATTTAGCTTTTCAAAAAACCATGCAGAAGTAAAAGCTAGAATCCAGCGAGCTGAGTCAGTCTCCTGCATTAACTACTTAAAGTAGTATCTATGACACAATTTATATACTACCAGTATGTTACCCTTCATTATTGAAACATACCTAGTTAATAACACTTACAAGTTACTTACAAAGTTACAATTTGGACCGCAGAAGCAAGCTGGAGTTTTGATAGAGAACAGGACTCTGCTGAGAGAGGCCCTTACAGAGAGCAGGTGAGGGACAGTCCCTGACCAAACACCTCACCAGAACATGGGCAAGAGGAAGCAAGGGACAGCAAGCAGAGAGCAGGGATTTGCCCAAGGTCAAGGATGGGGGGGGTCCTGGCTCCCAGATGCAGTGCTGTGCAGTCAGTCACAGCCTCACCTCAAGTCCGCAAAATACGGACTCTCACAAAAGGACTTCTCTGATGGACAGAAAGAAAACGTAGCCCTGCAGGCACTGCAAAATACAAACCTATACTACCACTATATATAGTAGACCTATACTATATACAAACCTATATACTGAGAATTATTTTTCAAACCCAAAGCTTAAAGTTGGAAAATTTATTTTATATCTATACTGGTTTTTAACTTTTGTTGTTGCTAAGGAGTAGATCAAGTGGGGTTCCGAATCTGATTTTCAGGAAGATGCATGCAGAAAAAAAATTACCACCAATACACTGACATGACCACATTTTGAAATATGAAAAATAACCCATGGGATTTTTTTTAAACAATTCTTAAGAAGAGGTGGGGTTTGCTCATTTAAGGGAATGTACACATGCACCTCAATGCTTTTCTAAAGGGTAAAAATGGTGAGAGAATAATGTATTCTGTTCACAGTAGAATGAGTCACAGATTCAAAATCTCAAATATTCAGCTATCTTTGCTACAGCTTATGCACATATCAGTTTCAGCAGAAGAAAAAGAGCAAGCTCAAATAACAAGAAGATTGATCAGGCAACAAAGGAACACAGAAAATGAGACAATAGCAAAAAATTAATTAAGTAAATATATCTGAGTACATCTCTTGTGTGCATAGAAGCAGAAACAGACAAACTTCATTAGCTCACAAATGTCCAGTTGTCTCTTCTGAGCAGTTATCATACTGACACAGTGCCCCCCCTCCGTTTTTCTATATAAATATTCAGTTTATAAATTACCTAGAGCCAGGAGGAGCTTTTCAGCTTCTTTCAACTACTCGTCCCTGAGTTACAACGTGCAGACATAATGGGCAGCAATGACTGGCATGCAAAACCACTGCACAGCAGCAATGTTTGAAGAAGTAGGATAGAAATAGAAACCCTCTCAGCTCAATTGCCTTTCATTTTTGCTGGAACCCTGGTGTGATCCTGGAGCACAAAGTGGTAAGAAGCAGAGACCGAGGGTATTCGCACATTCAGACCACGCACCATCAGCCAGCATTAGCTCATCCAGAACTCTCCTGCTCTGTCCCTTCTTTCAGGGCTGGAGCAGAACACAGAGAAAGGCAATGGTTTGTTCCTCTCAGAGCCATGCACCTTCTTCCTAAACATTCAAACCTTTCTCCTGTCTTGTTTCATCTCAGACTTCATGAAGCAATCTCATTCCTGCTAGTTTCAGTTCCTCCAGGATGACCAGTACATGGTTGCGTTTAATCACACATACCAAGGAGCCATTCCTTGATGGCCATGAACTTGATGGTCCTATGTTTCTCTCTCAGTATACAGAATTAGAAAGTCTCCATGTCCAACAGTAGGTTTCCTTCAATTTTATAAGCCACACAGATCTAACATTCATGAATCAACATCTCAGCTTTGCACACGTTCACCATTTTTCCAACTAGACTTGCAGGAGTTTTTTTTTTTCTCATTGCACAGAGAAAAAAAAGAGAGAGAGAGAGAGAGAGAATCTTATTTCACTCGTGAAACAAAAATTTATCCCAATCTCATATTTACTAAAAAAATTTGGTTGAAAATTTGGAGAGAGCTCTAGATGCCAACATCTTAACATCCTTCTTTCATCCAGTAACCAACACCTACAGCACTCATCCAGCAGAGAAAATATTAATTTCAGTTCCCTCCTGTGTACAAGAGAATATGAGTCCACACGGGATAATATTCCAAGCAGAGTATACAATAGGACATCCCAGGCAGATATGCACACAAAGTTTCCCCCAATTTCTGCGTGGAGTTCAGTTCAGTTAATATACACATCCCACATGAAACACAAGCACCAAGGAAAATTTAAAGCAAGCTACAGCCCACCAGGGAAACTCCAACAATCTTCACGTAAAATTAATGGCCTCACTGGATATATTACAAAAATCAAATTTGCCAATGCTCCTCTTTTGGAATTTTCTTGAACCTGAAATACAAGACAGATATATCTAACGTCTCAGTTAAATAAAAGAAGTAGTAAGTAAGACATGACCAGTAATTTATGCATGATATGTTTTCCAGTATTTCCTGCTGCTCTCTTTATAGTAGATTCAATAGCTTTGGTGTTTACAGATCAAGAGGAAAGCCAACAAAAACAAGTTATTCAAAAATTCCTAATCCTACGTCTTGTTTTATGTATTTCAATTCACATGCTCACTATTTGAAAACTGAGATCTCAAAACATCACTCTGACATTTTATCCCAATCCAAGAAAATTACATGAACACATATGTAGGAATGCATCACTATAGGCAATATACTGGAAAGGACCTCCTAGATTGTTCAGTGATGGGTATACTACCATATGGCTCATACCACCATATGGATATATGCATACACCAATGATGGTGTATGATGCTTAGAAACCTTTTCATTTCTGATTTAATTGCAGGCCTTTCATATCTATTTGGTATTCTACAACTTTCCACAACTTTTTCCTTTATGTTTGTTGTACAATAAGCTCTCCACTGCCCTCAGCACTCCAGAATGCTCTTCTCACCTGTCCTTGACTAAATTTATCATTCTTGAACAGGGGTGATCAAAGATGTATGGTGCTTTTAACACTTCCCTGTCTTTACTGGAAACATGATGCCTGATGAATATTATGACCATATCTACTGTTTTCAGTATTGATATCCCACAGCCATCCCTGCAACCTAGTCACCTTTTTCTTTTCTGTTATCTCCTATTTTGAAGCCCATCAACTTCCCCTCTACTTCTGCCCCAAGTGAGACCACATCTGGAGCACCGTGTCCAGTTCAGGGCTCCTCAGTTCAAAAAAGACAGGGATCTCCTAGAAAGAGTCCAGAGGAGGGCAGTAAAGATGATAAAGGGCCTGGAGTATCTCCTGTATAAGGAAAGTTTGAGCAAACTGGGCCTGTTCACCCTGGAGAGAAGAAGACTGAGAGAGGATCTTATCAATGTTTAGAAATATCTAAAGCGTGGGAGCCAAATGGATGGAGCCAGGCTCTTCTCAGTGGTGTACAGTGATAGAACAAGGGGCAATGGCTAAAAACTGGAACATAGGAAGTTCCACACAAACATGCATAAGAACTTTTTTACAGTAAGGGTGACAGAGCACTGGAACAGGCTGCCCAGAGAGGCTGTGTGTGGAGTCTCTTTTTCTGGAGATATTAAAGACCCATCTGGACGCCTACCTGTGTGACCCGCTCTAGGGAACCTGCTGTGGCAGGGGGGTTGGACTCGGTGATCTCTAGAGGTCCCTTCCAACCCCTGCAGTTCTGTGATTCTGCATATTCTGTGATTCTGTTAAGGAAAATTGGTGACCAAACAAAGGTGGCTATTAACTGAAATAAATGAATAAATAAAAACATGATATAAAATCTTTAGTAATAACCTAAAGAGGTCAGTTATGAAATCATTTTGAATATTGGAAGCTTTCCAGTGTACAGGTTTCACTATATATAGTACAGTGCTGGACTAGCTGGGCTGCTTTGTGAATGCTTTGCTTTCATAAGCCAACTCAGATCTTTAGAATCACAGCATCCTTTAGCCCAAAATCCTCATATTAACTACCTGGTAGTAACCAGAGCCTTTCTATGTTAATAAAGGTTATTTCTGTTCACTGCCCACATCCACTTGTGTGCACAACACTTTTTTGTCCCTGTCGAAAAATATATCAATAGGAAAACTCCAAAGCTCTGCCCCCACCCTCCGATCGCTTTCACAGTACTAAGAATTGAGAAAATCGCTTTATGTAAAAAGACTGAAGTATTCAGTCTTGTAGAGAAAAGCAGAACATAGATAAAAGTTCACCTGGCACAAAAAAGAAGGATGGTCAAGACAAAGTGTGCTTTGTGAGTGGAAAGCCTCAGTGGCCTTCTGAATGGAGAATGGTCCTTCCCGAGGTTAGGAGGCATCTTTTTTCACTGTGGGTGATCCACGATTAATCTCAGGCAAAGAAGTAATGATTACAAATTACAGACCAATTTCTATCTTGCCTGCTGTGACAAAGATTACTGAAAAATTGGTTCACTCACCAATGATGAGCTCTCCAACATGGAACACACTAAAATTGTACAGAACTATCGTCCAGATTTTTGGCCCCTGATGAAATCCAAATGCCCTGGAAGCACAACCTGTAGTTTCTCCTGCACACATATCACCAGTCAGATTTCAGGGCCTGTGGTCATGAATACACACACCTTGGGAAAATTTGCTTTTAGTTTTACTTTTTCCTAAACTTGTGCCAATGCATTATAGCTATGAGATTGACTGGTGAATATTCTCAAATATGGGGGGTGGTCCTCTATGGGTGGTTCCATTCACTTCATCACAATGTTCCAGTGGGTCTGGGGGAAACAAAATAACAAATGTCTCATTTCATGTTTAAATTCCCTCAGGTATACAGCTTGTAACAACGAGGCCTACTTTTAAAACCCCAAAGCAGAATGATCTTCATTTCTACAAAGAGACATCTCTGCATCAGAAAAGATTAATAGTATTTCTAAACGCAAGGAGAAGAAATGGTAGAGATGATGCTCTTCTGGGACATACTAAAACTTTAACATGAAAAGCACAGGAAACATGCCGCCTTGGAACAAGTTTTACTAGGTTGAAATAAGGTGCTGCATCTCCCCATGCTCAGATCTCTATTAACTCCAGTTGGTCTATAAATGTTTATGCTTCAACGCTTTATTCTTAGCCATTTTATAACTACAGTAAAGGCAGAAGGGCAATATTCTTCCAGAGGGGTATTTCACTCACTACAGTGCAGGAGACACATATTTCAAGTTTGCTTTTTCCCAACGTAGCAGCTTTCTGAGCCAGGAAAACACAAGAGCAAGATCCTCCCACAGCATGGGGGCCCCCATGCTAACTGGGGAGGAGGGATGGCTGATGATACAAACCAGTACCATGACTGCGAACAGACACTGGTAAGTGCACTTTGGAAACAAGACAAATGATAAAAAGTAGCTCATGATACAAGCACTCAGGTAGGTTATTGTGCACCAAAATGGTGAGCGAGGTTTGAGTAGGGGGCCGAGGCCTGGGCATTAATGTATCTTTGCCACAAAGCATCTTCCAATTGAGAATATTAAAGCATGTTTAAAAGGGCAGGATAAAGAATTATTCTCTCCAGTTCATGGCAAAGGAAACTGAAGAACGGAAAGGCAGATTACTCAACGTCACACAGTGAGATGTAAAGAAGGGCAGACACAGACCCCAGGTCTCTTGATCTCAAAATCTCTCCATACTATTTAATGAACTTGCCTCCCAGATGGAGAGAGATATTATAATGCCTCAGGGTAAATCCAGATTTTCATAACTAAGCAGAATGTGAATCTAAATGGATAAGGAATTTCATCCTAGGTAAAAGTCTTGCTTAAGACATAAAAATGCAAAAATCTGGTTTAAAAAGTCCAATAGTTTGGAAAGAGCCCTGTTTTCAACAAAGCAGAGGAAAAGCTTTCCTCTTCCTGCCTCACCCCCTACAAACTCACAGAATAAACATACAAAACTTCCACAGACCAGCTACTAAGAGGGGTGCTTGCAGCTTTATAAGTCTTATGGTATGGAGGAAACTGGGAGAAAAGGGAGGTTGAGGGTGAGGAGCTAAATAAATAAAAGGGTTGTGCAACTAGAAAGATCTTCACAAACAGCACAATGCACCGGGCAGGTCTGTCCCACTCTGTGAACAAGCTCCAGTTTTGAGCAGCTCCAAGCTACCTTCAAGAGCCTCAGGGACCGCAGGAGCCTCAAGGAGTCTCAGAGATGCCCGGTCTGGAACTACCTATTTAAACCAAAGTACTGTTTGTTGCTTCTTTCATGGTATCTGGAAAGGTTGTAGGACAACAATTTCTAACTCATGTTTCATGGGGAGCTCAATACTGGTATGAGCCTAGAGCACAGCTAAATAGTCACAGCAAACGAAGGCAGCAGCCAGCACAGAACACAAGGCAAAGTAAGATGCTGTCCTCAGCACAGTGCTTCTTCAATACTGTCACCAGCAGACCAGCAGACAGTGGAAAAGTGCTGCTCTAATTTCATTATTTCCACTTAAAAGAAACAGAGATGCAGCTTTATTTAATGTTCTAAACCTTGGTCTATGAGGAGATTGGACAGCCACGCCAGTTTGTGTTCAGTCTGCACGTTATGTTTATGTGAGCTTATATCTTTTTAATGCAGCACGGTTACACTTACAGCAGTTTGCAGCTTCCCCAGGAAACCATTGTAAATGGGACCTGTGCCCAATTGTTTTTATCCCAGTTAAGTAAATAAATGAAATATGCTAATTAGCACCCTATTAGCTCACAGCAGGGAGTAATCCAGGGCACTTTGATTGGAAATTATTCTGTCATCCAGGAAGCTGCTCTGTAACAGAATGTAAACTGGCCCAATTTTCTCTCTTTACCAACTGTGGATGTCATCCAAACAACTGAGATGCCACTGAGCACAATCTATAGGCCACCGTGACGTTTCACTGGAACGCCCTTTCAGTCTCCCATCAGTCTGGCCTAGAGATATGCTGGCAAATCCCAGGACTAGAGACACTGTCTGCACTTAGATTTGGGGGTCATTTTGTCAAAACCACATTCAAGTACATAGTTTATTTTCTTCTGGCATTACAAATACTGCTCCAGAATACTTTCTGAATTTATCACAAATCCATACTAACGTTACATTTTTTTTTTTAATGCCAGAAATATTGAAACTGGGACACACCAATGTACTAGTTATATCTTGACAGAACAAGATAATATTGGATAAAATAGCCCTAAATTCACAACTTCAATATTTTAAAACCATAAAGAAAGACAATAACATTTCTATATAATTTAACTATACATAGTTATATCTTCAGTATCTCTTTGCTAACAAAGCCAAAGTGCCAGACTAGTCAGTGCATAGCTGTATCGTCAGCCTGCCAACAAGAGGACACTGGAAGTAATACAGGCACTGAGAGAAAAAGCTTAATAAAAATGCAGCATGTTTTCCAATCTGGTCTTTCAGAAACACCCATCTTCAAAGAGCTTTGGGGCTTTGGGGGGATTAGACACTATGACACATCTGTCAGATTGCCACTGAGCATGTCAAAATCTCCATCATGGTTTGAGTTATGCAATGAAGCTTAGTTATGTTATAGAGATGCTAGTAGCACACTTTCTTTCGTTATCAAATTTATATGAAAAGTTACAGGGATTACCTGTGGATTTACTGACTGCCATTTAAACTACAGAAGGACCTCAATTTTTAATCTGCTGAATAGAGAGGCAGTTTGGAGTGAGTTCTCTATAAAACTCCTAGGTCTTCTAAAATGACCTACATTGAAGCATTACTATATTGCATAATTCAAGGCCCCAAAATACAAAATACAAATAATTTTTACACTAAAAATGTAGTCAGTGGTGCCAGGAAATTTCATCTGTGTTTAAAGGAGCGAAATCTTCAATTTACATAAGATCTTTTTTTGTTTTGCATGAAATTATGGTCCTAATAAAACTGTGCTGCTTATGTTCACTATAGATTCTGCGACAGTTACTTAATCTTGATATCCATTTACTCAATAATTGCAGCACTTACATATGTTAATGCTAGCCAGTGAAATCGGTATTTTAAACTTCAAAGGTTCAATTTTTAAGCTGGGAAATTAAAATTAAGAAAAGGAACACAACAAGAACTTGAGTAGCATACTACAGTCCTTTACTGTTACAAGTCTACACTGTTTACTCTTTCAAATAGTTTTTTTTTCTTTATGGAAAGGAATAAAAGATCATACTACCAATGTAACAACAGTACGTAATGTGGGTAATGTAATGTGACGTGGGTCTGCTGCCTCCAGCTTAGCAAAGCCAGCTAGGCCACCTGAGGATCTGGACTTGCTCATGCTCTCAGGAAGGACGGTTTTATTCTGTACACTTCCAGTCCCTGACAGAATGCAACTCTGATTCTCTGGGATCCTCTCCTTCAATAAGCAAGAATATTGTGTGTTGTGTATCCAGGACTGTTCAGAAACATGCCCAATGGGTTTGTTCACGACAGATTATTTTATTTTTATTTTTCCTTTACAATAGAGTCACTAAGGTCTTCACTGAAAACTAAATAGGAAACATCAGTGACTCTCAGTGTGATGTGAATGGACTCAAAGGACTGTTTATAGATCTGTAGAGAATACATAATGCACATATCACTCTGTCTCTCTTTTGGGAATAACCACTTTTATCATTATAATATATTCTTTCCCTCATGAAAAATAGGATCTTGTTTTTTAATACAGAACAAAAACTCACAGTCCCCTGCAATCTCACATGTAAGAAAGGGGTATTTAGGCAAATGAAGCAATTAAGAAAACTGCAGCCCTCTGACCCACCACTGCTCCCAAATACAGTCACAGGAGAACCCACAGAGCCAGGCACGATGCAGAACCTGTTGGTGGAAAGCCTGCCTGTGGAGCTTCCTGGAAATCTGCACATGCCACATCTGATCTCAGAGCAGATTGGAGCTCATCTGTTCATTCACTACTGGCAAATGTTGACTGAGGGGAGACTAAAAAGCTACACGTGTCTCACCAGTGGTTGACATCTCTGAGTCAACATCAGAGAACACCAGAACCCAAAGAAGTCAGGACTGAAATTCTCTGCCGCTGGCTAGGAGACACCATGGTCAGCTAGGCATTTATCTGCTCCAGTAAATGAGGACCGCATAGCTGAGTATCTTGCTGCTACATAGATTTTTTTAACCTGTTGAAAAGTCATGTGGAGAGGAGAATGAGCTCTGAATGCTTTCACACATTTACGGTTGCTGGGAAATACATTTCCTTGAAATCCACATGTTCAATATTTCCAACTCGCTTCGAGTCTGGCCTTCTGAAAGGAAAATTCACTGCCTGGCATCAGGAATGAAAAAACAGAAAGAAAAATCCCTATTGACACATTAAATTAGACATGTTTGCAGGGCCGCCAGAGATAGCAATTACCGCGCTGCAGCTCCTGTGGATGGATTACACGGAAAAACACTGACTGCTACCAGGTAATTCTACCTGCTAATTACTTGGGAAGATTCAGGTACTAAACTGACCTGAATGTTTTCATGGGTCCTGGGACCTATTAAAGAGAAGAACTTTAAAAAGCCAAAGTGATGTTGACAGAAACTCTGGAGCTGTTGAAAATCTATCAAAAATATTATTGCAGGATAATGATTAGAGTTTCAGCCAGCACCAATTTGTGCAGACACTCACATTTACCAGCAGTTAGAACAAAAAGAAGTGTATTAATGGGGTGGTGATTTTTTATTTTTTTCCAATGATGACTATAAAAAGCACCCACTGAGCTATTTCTGGTGTCTGCCAAGTGGTAAGTGCACAGCGAATTTCAGCTGAGAAGAGGTTAGGCAGGCTTGAAACCCTTCTATTTCGAAACAGGGTGGTTAAATTCGCTACGTGAAACCGATAATCAAACGCGGGGGCAGAAAAGAGGAGGAAAAAAAAAATAAAAGAAATCCGACTGCAGAAGCGAGAGGCGCCGGCAGCCCCGGAGCGCCGCCTGCTGCGGCCCGAGCCCCGCGCCGGGCCTAGCCTGGGCCTAGCTCCGGCTCCAGCCCCCACCCGGGGAACGCCGCTGGTGCTGATCGGAAACGGCATGTCCTCCCGCGGCCGTGGATTTTGTGTTTGTCAAAGAGCTGAGGAGCTGCGGCTGGGGCTGGGGCAGGGCCGGCTGGCAGCAGTGCTGCTGGGGGACCCTGCCCTGGAGGCGGTGGCACCTGCCCGGCACCCGCAGCTGGGCAGGAGGCAGCCCCGTCCCTACAGAGCCCGAGCTGCTGGGCCGGGAGGGGCAGAGCCTGAAAGCTGCTGCTGAGAGCCTGCTGCCTGTCCAGGCTTCATCTCAATGCATGCAGCACAAACTAACTTATCTCAAATAGGGAGCTAATGCAGACAATATTCCCTTCTGCAGAATAGCCCCTTAAAAAATTTATTTTGCCTTTCTATCCAGGATGGGGTCAGTGCTATGATGAGACATCCCGTATGGCGATGCTGTTGGGGTGCTCTGTGTGTCACTGCTCTGAGCCACCAGAACGCAGCAGGACCCACACATGACACCCGAGCTGGAACGCCAGCGCTGTTCTCGATGCCTTGTTGTGGGGGATAAAACGGATCGTCGGATCCACACCATTACCTCTCCCAAGTGGTGATGTAAACATTCGCCTCGCAATTTTTTGGTGCCATACTGAGACTGTATCAGCAAAGCTCAGAACTGGGGTCCCAAGTTACAAAGAACTTTCTGCTGTGGCAAAAAAACCTGCCTCTCTGCTGCTGCCGAGGTCAGCAGATCCTGCTTCCTTTGGCATCTGTCTGCAAAAAGGACCCTTGGCTGTGGGATATCCGAAAATGAACCCAGATGCACTGATCTCTCCATTACGAGTAGGGTTCTGCATGCATTCACCAAGGCAGCAAAAAGAACAAAAGGAATAAGGAAGCTTTCTGCAAATAAATATGCACCCACCACCGCTTTCCTCCCAGCACGCTCGCTCCATGGGGCTCAGGCATTGCCCACTGCAGGCAGTGAGTCAGGCTGTGGTGTCAGTCAGGAGCACCTCACAGACATTACAGACACACTGCCAGCTTCACGTCTCTTTGCAGCATTTCTTTCAGTGTCTTCTAGGGTACAAAGGAGAGTGGAAACTCTGACAGAGATCCAATACACAGGCAAAGCCCAGATAATCCAGGACCCACATAATCTGCATTTCACATCTAAAAATTCAAATCTTCTACCACTGAGACAACCTGCCATTTGTCATTCTGTAGGAATTTGGGTATAATTAAATACTGCTAGAGATGCAAGGAAAGCTGTGTTATTTCCTGTGAGGAGAAAAGGTGACTTGGAGGTTTTTAATATTATAGTTATTGCTTTTCAGAAACTCTCCTCAGGAAATGTTGGAAAATCCCTTCTCTCCAAATAGACAAGCCTAAAATTACAGATTCATTAAATCAGTGTGTGGCTAAGAAGTTTCTTCATACAGTATCGCTAGGTTTAAAACAGAGGGAAAACACATCCTCCTTTCATCAGCCGGGGAAGAGAAATCTATAACAAAAAGGGAATATATAAACAAAGCTCAGTGCTCCTTGGCAAGGTCTTTACTGTCAAAAATTCGTCCTGCTTAGGGTCTTTTTCCCCATCCTACCTACATTTAAATTATCACCGTCCCGAACTGTTATTTTAACTTGGCTTTAAACACTTTAGGATTTACTTACTTCCTAAGCAGTGATGTCACCAACCCTTCAGTGTGACACCATAAACTCCTGATCAAGGCTCTGCAACAGCATTTAATCCACTAGACAGCTGCCTAAAGTGAGAAAATATTCCCTAAGCAAGGCTTCTCACACACTTCTGAACAAAAATATTCTATCCTACCCAACAAAGAGTCCACTCATCTTTACCTGTCTGTGATCACAGCATACTTAAAATTATTAAGAACAGTGCAGTAGGGTTATTAAATAAACATGTCCCAGGGACCAAACCAGTTGAAAATTACTAACTATACTGCAGTTCAAGCCAGTTTGGTTTACTTCTAATGAGCATAATGAGCATAACTAAACAAAATGTACAGTGAGTAAATACTTTCCTAAACTTAAATACTTTGAGCTGCACTAGTTTATCTATTCCATCAGACTAATCTGAGTTAGTAAACAGAAAACAGAAAAAAAAAAGCTGCTTACATTTTCCCACAAGTAATATCCTGCCATATTGTCTGTGGCTGAGACAACTCTTTTCCACATTCCACCAGATTTTCACAAGCACTGCCATTATGAACTATTTTTTCTCCTCCAAGCTTCACCTCTTAGCAGCTATTATTGACATGCTAGCTCTCCAGCTAGAAAGGGAACCAGGTGGCCAAATCAGGGCTCAGTGGAAGCTGATAATTACATAAGTCTACAGATTCTCTGGTTTAGCGGATCTGTGCTACCTCCCGAGCCAACACACAACTCTTGATAATGAGGCGCAGAGGCAGCAGCTGCCCTCTGGCCCTGTACTTCTGCAGAGGTGCAAGCCTCTTTATGGCAGCTTTGTTAAAGCTGGATTTTAAAGTTTCTTGCCTATGACTGTACCTTGCTTGAACAAGGTGCATAGATCTGTAAGCTATTTGACACAGGGCAACAGTCCCACCAAAAACAAAGGCTGGGGACTTGAAGCTAAATATGAGCTTGAGAACCCTGCGCAGTGGTTGCTTCTTTTTGTAGTTCTTCAGATCTGTGCCAAAGCTGAGAACCCAGACAGCTTACTGCACAAGTGCAGTACGTGGCACATACAGTAAGCTGCTGTGGTGCTACACGGAGACACTGACAAAAAACTTGGAAGGATCGTCCTGGTGTATTTGTGAATGCAGGACAGGGAAACAGGATCCTGTAAGAATTTCTCCAGGCTCCAGCAGTGATTTTCTCCACGACTGTGAGAAAATTGTTTTGTTTCTAGGCTCTGTTGCCTGTACGTAAAAGGGACTAATACTTGCATAACAACATTCACTGACTTACGGAATATTGCAAACATTAATGTCCATAAAGCACAATGAGCAAGAGCCTGATAAGACTTACTGTTCCTGCTCCAAGATCACCCCCAGTGGCTCATTAGCAGCTGACTTTACAGTTATACATGCAATTTTCCACATGGGCCACCTTCTAGGGAAAACAGATGGTGAGAAAGAACATTCCTTCTCCTTATCATCGCCCCTCCCAAAGAAGTAGCTTCTTCATTTTGACAGATATCTTCCCACCATTAACATTTAACTTCACAAAATGAAAAAAGTATCGATGTGTGTTGAACAAATAAATAGGAGATAAATACACAGGAGAAATTAACCCGTTAAGAAAAGGGAAAATTCTGGATTGGGAGAATTATATATGTATCTGTGCTTCATTTTGGATTTGTTTTGTCCTTCTGGGAAGCCTGCTAATGTTAGACACATAGCTGGTCTTCCACTGGATTATTATGCACTCATTACAATGCAGTAGATGACAGATTAAATCGTCTTTCATATATAGCTGGCATATATACATTCCAGACTTTCTGAATTTTGTTCTCAAAAACAGACATACAAGAATGTGGAGGAATTAGAATTCCTACCTAGTTCCATCTACCATTCTGACTCGCACACAGCTCAAGTAAAGCTGTGTCGTATACAAATGTTCCACCCAGTCCACGGAGAACTTCCTCTGATCCATATCTTCATGGCCAAATAAACTCCATGGCCCTTCTCTCTATCCTTTCACAATGCAATGATATTTACCTATGAGGTAGAACTACATATGAATCACTGGGTTCTATTTTCTTCTGGCATCAGGCTGTTGACTTAGTTAAAGCCACAGAGAGAAAGCTTCCTGCTTCATCATTGATGCAGAATATTCCACAAAGACATCAAAGGGGAAAATAATCTATTTCTGAAAGGTGAAATGTTTTCCCCAGGTCACCTGTATTTAATATGTTTCTTCACTTGTGCTGTAACTGATTTAAAGGTAGTTTAAGAAAACAGAGGTTCAGGTATTTTACTTGCAAAATCTATTGCATTACTCCCTACAATTAACTGCTGGTACCTCCAAGTGGAGTAAGATGCCGGAGGACCACCACAGGTCCCATAACTGTCTCCCTCCAGCAGCCCAGCAAACCATGTTCATAGGCAGAAGCGCACACACTAATGAACTGGCTAGCTCTTCAATAACAGCTGATTTATATAAACTACAATGGTTTCTACTGAGTTTAATGTATTTATAACACATTGCAACGTATAAATATGCAGCAGGAGGGGACCTCATGCTTTGCATGTCTTTTGATCAGGCACTGTGTTTATTGTCACTCATTTTGAAACTAGATGCCAAAATAGAAGAGACTTCAATCACAGTAACCCTATCTCATGGTGGTTTCAGAGAGCACCCTCCAGCAAAATGCCTAATTAGCAGCATTTTCTGAAGATTTGGGGCACCCAACTTGAGACAATCTGTGTCTGATTTCCAGAACTGCTGAACATTCACGGCTCGCACTGACAGCGCAAGGCAGCGCAGCCTGAAGGCCCATCAGGGATGTGCAGTAACACCAGGCACCACGAGGCACATGGTGGGTGGTCACTTCAGCCTGCACACATGCCCAGTGTCATTAGAAAACATCACATATTATCTGATTTCCTCAGCATAAAATTAAGCTTATTGTTTACAGACAAGCAAAACAAAAGCAAAGTCTCTGTTTTGTATTTGAATTGCTTTTTTGAAAATCATGGCATGGATTGGTACATGTCACTTGTGGAGCTAAGCAGGAGCACCATCCCATGCACACTCATTTATTTAGATTCTCTACACTTGTTCTTAATATCTATTACTTTCCATAAGATTTCTTATGAATAGAATTGACATTTTGCAATCATAAGCACATCCAGGAACTACTTGAAAGCAAGGATGAAACTCAAGAATTTTAGGTAAGTTTACAAAACACCTTGATAAAGCTAGAATTAAAAGGATTCAGGAAGAGAATCTCCTATGCCTCCAGCACTTTGAAGTAAAAGAAACAGATGTTTTACCTTTCCTTTTTAGTCAGTCAAAGAGCAAACAAGGAGTTAGAAAGACTCCAATGGATCAGAGAACAAAAATGGCCACTTTACTTACTGAGTGCCACAGGACTGACAGAGTATTTGTGTCACCCAAATTTCTAGACTTGGACAAGTCAAAGAACAATGTGCTTTGTCTAGAGAGTGCGGGGAATTTTTCCTGCTAAGGGGGTATGTTGTTGTTAGTTACTGGTTATGCAGCTACTGGTTATGTTAGCTACTGGTTATGCAGCTGATGGGAAGATGTTGCACTGATTTTTATGGATAAGAGCAGCAAAGCATCAAATGGCTGATCCAAACAAAAAGACTTAGTGCTTGCAAAGATTTGAACTCATGACTGCATTTAAATGTTTGCAGTTGCTTCACTGCATTTTTACTTTCTGGCCACAGACTGATGTAGGCACAATGCTAAAACTGACCCCCACTGCATGGGGAAGGAAACACCAAATCCACTAACAGTGGTCTCCAGCTGAGGACTATTTGAAGTGTTCCAGATATTTACTGTGTGACAGTGAAACAAAATCTCCAAGTTTAAACAACTGTTACTAAAGAGCTACAATTCTTCTAGCAAAATAACTGCTTTAAAGGCAAGTATTTCCATTCCATTCAAGGAAATAGACATTAAGGTAACAGAAGGGGTGGTTCTCAATTCTCCTGAGCAAAAAGTATCCCAGATGAAAATTTTGTACAGGCAAATTGGGACTTACAAGTTCCATCCCTAGATCAAGTGGCTGGCAATGCGTTCATACCCTCCACAAGTAATCATGGTCATCCCAATATGCTGTTACCAGGTAAAGCCACTTTCTCACTGTGGAGTGGTAAAGAAAGGATGAGGAGCACCACACTCCATTAATAAAAACAAAGCTGCCAGCACCCACAGTTAATCTCTTCCACTCAAGAATTATGAAAGGAGAAGTAACGGACTGTAAATTGTGCAGCCAACCCGGGAAGCTCAGTTCAGCTGTGCTCTGTGTCACTTGTGTGGCTGCGGTGTGATTTGTTAGCAGCCTTTACGGGATCCTTGGGTCAGGATGAGGGGGACAGCTACTCCAGGCAATTCACAGTCCCAGAGGCATCTCTCAGCTTCTCATTCCCCATATTACACAGATAATTTATAAACATGCAAATCTAGCCACAGGGATTTTTCCCACTAGCTGCCAAGTACTTGTTAAAGGTTGACCCTTGTTCAGGAGCACACTGAAGGCACCCACTGTACTGGGCTGCCCCAGCAGAGATTCAGTCACACACAAGCTGAGAAAAATAAATAAAAATATAAATAAAAATTTAAAAAAAAAACAGTAAAAGCCATGTACAAAAGACAACGATCTCCAACCAGGAATCTCCCTCTGACAGACAACAGCAAATGTGATTGCTGTGGAAGTCTGAAGCAATCTGAGAGGTACCCGAGAAGCTTCTCCCTCTACTTGCTAGTGGAGAAATCTCCATATGGCTGCATCTTTCTTTAGATTACACCAGCTAGTGCAAATGGATCTCAACTTGAATTCTTCTTGCCTTGCAAAATTTTCCTCTGTACTGTTACTCTGCTAAAACAAGCAGTATTATGTTGCTCCACAATTTCAGAGGACAAAAATCTGTCCTAGGACAGGATCTGCAGGTTCAGAGTTGGCAGAAATGCAGACTGTCAAATTCTGCTGCTGCTGCAGTGCTGTTGTGGGCTAGTGCTGGTCCTTGTCTTGAGAACTGATCCAAATCAAGGGATGAACATGATACTTACCATGCAACCTCATACAGATTATAGAAGCAGGTCAATTTTCACTGTGAGGGAGCAAAATATTCTCTGTGTTACCATTACAACTGGTAAAATGAGAGCTTGGATTTCACATTAATGACTGTTATCTGAAACAAAAAAGCAAAGGCTGAGCAGTATCACCCTCCATACTGCACATGCAGGAACTGTGAAGAGAAGGGAAAATCCAGTCTGCATTGCTGGGGAAAGATATAAAAAATTCAGAAGTATTTAATAATTTACACAGTTGGACCGCTGACCTTAAAAGTTGTGTTAAAAATTAAGAACCTCAAAGAAAACTTATTCAAAAATACAGACTGTACTTTAAATAGATTATTAGTTCCCAAAAATTATTACATATGACCAAATTTAATAACAAATTATGTATGAACACAATTACAAGTAAATGTAATAAGAGCTGAGGACTTCAGAGCACAGCAATGCAGCATCAAGCTGAGGCAGTGAGCGAGTGTGACACCTGCAGAAGAAGCCTGGCTGAGGCCCTAACAACTCTAATCTGTGCTCAGCTGATGGCTGGCACAACACTGAGGACATTTGCAGCCTGGCAAAATATTTGTTGTGAAACTCATCTCGATTTAGATTTCATTGTGAGTGAGACAGCAATTCCTTTCTCCATTATACCTCATGTATAAAAAATCACCACTAACAGTCTCGGTCTTTTCCCTCCATTTTACTAATCCTGATCTATTCACCATGAAGGCCAAAATAAAGCATGACTTGAGCAGTGATTTAAGAAACATGGATATGATCTGAAATCTCGTATAAACAGGGATGCGCTGTCACTAGCATGGAATCAGTGGAGTAAGTGTTTAAATGCTGCCTGAAAAGATCCTGAAGACAGCATTTTGCCAGCCTAAAATTTGATTCCTAATTAGAAGTGAAGAAGATATTCTTTATATCTCAAGAAAAATGTGAGACAGATTTCCTGGTACAGAATACCTGTATAGTGGATGGGTGGCCGGTAAGTAATCTCTAGATATACACTCTGTAAAGCACTTACGATTCTCTGCAAATAAATAAGCTCTGGACTGCTATTTTACTGTATGCACTGTGAAGATAACAAGCCCTTCACTTGAAGAGGAACACCTTTTTGGGTTTCAGTAAAAAAAAAAATTGAAAGTGGTGTTAACCTGAATGTATGAGAAGTGCATCTTTGATTGTCAAGTGCTGAAATATCTTGCTCAGTTTGCCTTGACTCAGGAAGTGATCTCTGATCTCAAAATTGTTGATGCTAAAAAAGGAGCATTGTCTTAAAAGAGCAAAGCAGACAATACTATAAAAATAATGAGCTGGGAAGACTCTTAAGCCTTTTACATAATAGAACCGCTCACTGCACTGACGAAGATTCCCTCAAGGCCCAGTGTGTAGAGCTTTACTTTTATTTTGGCTTATACAGGCAAACACCACAGCATCAATTAAAGAGGCCACTTATTTACTAAGCATTCAAAGTCTACAGCAGTTAAGAGGATTAATTGTCTTCATGCACATAAAATTTAAACATAAGAGATTAAAGACAAACCAACCTGGTCACACACAACTAACTTCAATTAACCTATCTGCACTCGCTAAGCGTATTTGTTAATAAGCACAGACCACTGGTTCCAGTTCCAATCCTGATCCTGCAGCAAGTTTTTTTCCATGTGAACTGTGAGAAAGGGAGCACAGTCAGAATACAACTTGAGAAAATAATAGCAATTCTTGGAATAAGCTGTGAAGGCGCAGCTGCAATTGTACATCAGTTGAAACACAGTTGAAAATAACTGTGGAGGCATCCACCTTCAGAGCCTAATAGCATTTGGAAGTCCAAGCAGTGGTAGAAGTTCTACTGTAGTCTGAGATTTGAAAACAAAACTGCTAATAATGGGACAGGAAACCACCCCACGTTCCAAGCTACAATGGCTCCATTCATTTCCATGGAGTTATTGTGCTGAAGTGATTTACGTCCGTCACATTAAACATCCCAAAACAGGGACTAGAGACTCTTTATCCTGGTTAGGAACCTGAGTTTCTCCAGAACTTCACAGCACACAAGATCACCACCAAAGAGCTGCAGAAGCAGGCAAGTTTGCTCAGGACATGCTGGTTTTCATTACTAAATTCATGTTCCATTTCTCTTAGCAAGGCCTTTTCCACAACCAGGTGTGTCCCGTGCTGCACGACATGCTATCGTTGCTATGGATGAGAATGCTGGGAGCAGGCACTGTGGTTCTGTGGCCAGTCAAAATGCCAGCACCCACTGCTTCTGGTTCCTCCGAATGCCGAGCACAGCGACAGCCACACAGAGCCCCTCTCCACAGCCAACAGCCCGGCACCTCACCCGGGAGATGGGATTTTCCACACTACCCAGCTTCTAACATGTACTGTCCCTTCTGATTTCAAGCTGCAGCACATCATCAAACAGCCCCCCCAAAGTGTCCTAACATAAGTCCCACATTCAACACAGGTTGTGGTGGGTTTTTAATTATGTATTCTTTTAAAGAAATAGACGCTACCGATAGCTGTCATACCATGTGCCTTTCCAATAAACAGTGGGCTAATTACATGACAATTAGGTAACCACAAAAAGTCAGATAGCAAAACTTAAACCTCCTATTTCTGGTTTCCTGCCTAATATTTCACTAGAAGCAGTCTTGAGAGAGTTTCAACCAATAGCTTCATTTGTGAGTTTTTTCCTACCCATACTCCTATTAGCCCTGTGCAGGCAATCACCTCAGCAGCTACACAAAATGGTGGGTTTCATTCCTTCTTCTGAATTGCCAGCAGAATTACTGACTAATTTTGCTAATTTCCAATCCATTACACCTGCAAAAGTCAATGGGCTCTTCACAGAAGCAAGCAATATCAGAATTTGGCCTGATGAACCTTCACTGCTGGTGAAGGCACATGCAGAATCCTGCTGTGTTGCCAGTTCAGAAGGGTACACCTGGCTGCTGCACCTCCCCTCCTCTGGAGCCAGACTGCCCTGTTGCAGAGCTTCCCTACCAGCCAGCCATCTAGCTGTAAGCACCTGGAGGAATCCACAGCTCTAGATCAGGAACATAATTTAATATTTAAAAAAAAACTAAAAAAACATCTCTCTGAACTAACTGTCTGTTAGAGCAGGAAGATATCTCTTCCTCTTCTAGGGAGTTGCTCCAACAGCTGGACTCAAGTCTCCCATTTTGGCTGTAGGAACAATTTATTCATTCGTTTGAAAAAAAAAAAAGTTTCAACATAAGAAATTGGATGTATGCTCTCCCACAGCATTTTATAGCCAGCCAGCTGAGTGCACCATTTCCAAGCATCTAAATTTTGGATTTAGGAAGATAACAGTGAATCTCATTGTAGCCATATGGGCCATGGCACATTTCAACTGTTTCATGGTGATTGTAACCTTTTTACTAATAAATAAATGTGGTGAGTTTGTGAAGATTCTTGAAGATAAAAGTGGTTATATATCCAGTGGAACACTAGCTTTAGGCAGAAAAGCAGCCCATTAAAAGGAGGAAAAAAAGAAAAAAAAAACAGCCTATCTCACCTATAATTTTCCTAAAAGGTCAGGTAGGCACAGTTCTTTTTTGCCCTATTTTCAGGAGAATAGGATAATATATTTTCTGAAGTCACTGCCTACCCATCCTCATGCCCTTCAGTTTTCATTTGTTCTAGAAAACTTTGCTTTATGTCTCTTTCTTGAAGGTCCCTTCATTATACCTAGATGTGAAACATAAGGTGTACCTCTCTTGTAAAATACTACAGGTGCAACCATCTGGAAGTGCTGTAACAGGGCTGTAGAATCAGGGAGTGATATTTTATTTTTTGAGTGTAAATCTTCAACAATGTAGCAAACAGCCCACAAAAACATAAGTAATACTCAATTACAATAATTCTCTTTTTCGTGCTTGCAAGCTGATTTAATTTGGTATAAATATCACTAGCATTGTAAAATTAAAAAAAAAAATCTACAAACATAGGACACAGAACCTAAAAAAATCTGAAGTCCTGATTTTTTTCACCATTTAGACCCTTAATCACAAAGGGAAGATCTTTTATGTTACATAAATGATTTCATAAATCATATATCAAAATTAAGAGAGGAATATATTTTAAAATTGAGAATAATATCACACTTACAGGGTATTATATTACTAAACCTAAATGTTAATTGAGTCATCAAGTTGTCCTCTATATACACACAGTAATAATTAATAAAAGCACAAGATAGAAAGGTGGTAATCTGAAAACTGTCAGTTCTGCAGTAGGTAAACAGAGGAAGTACAGAAAGGTCTGACTACATAAGAAGGAATGTGCAATGAATGGAGACCATCCTTAGGTAATCTGTAATCTACACAAAAAAAAAAAGTTCTTCCCCATTAAGCAGGATGTGCCACTTAAAGTATTTTTCTTAACCTTGTATTTCACATCTGCTAGGGTGGCAGAATCACCATCACCTAGAAGTCTTTGTGTGTAATCTTCATTTCTTGTCTATCCTCTTGTTTTTATCTTGCATTTAATGTGTATACAGCTGGTACATAAAGAACATTAGCCTGAACAGAACCAAAAATCACAGAGAAATCCTCACTGAAAAAGGAATCACTCCATTATAGGATTAATCTGTTGAAAAATGTTTTTTCTGAGAGCTCCAAAAAAATGTAGAGCTGACCAAGGTCAGTTGCTGCAGTCATGAAGAAGAAAGACTGTTTTGTGCCATCAAAGAAGAGATGATTAGTCTCTCAGTCTCAGAGTGTCATTTCACAAATCTTTGACAACCTCATCAGGTGACATAGCTCAAGTCAGTTCACATTTCAGTGAACTAGCCCTAAATAATTGCCTTACTAAAAGCAACACAGATTATGACTAGGAAGTTATGATTTTGTCAAAAAACAGTAACAACATTTCTGACAGAAATTATAGAATGTGTTCTTATATATTTTAAAGAATCTTTTTTTGTCCACACATTAACATGATATTGCACTTTTGCAAATGTCAAAAATCCCCAGCAAATCAGCTTTTCTTTCTAAATCTTTGCCTCTTTTAAGTTTGGATACAAGTTCAGATCCAACTCCCAAGTGACAGTATATGTTATGGTTTTTAAAATTATGTAGAACACAAATTTATGGCAAATGAAGCAGAAGTCAAATGTATTGTGATGTTGATTATCCAAACCTCAGACATCCAGAATTCCTGCTCGCTGAAACAAGGTTGTATGCTGCAGTACCTAACTATCAAGGGAACTTATTTAACACAATTAACTGAAACTCTGATCCTCTGAATTCATGTTCGACATTTCATGTGGCATTTGGATTATTAAAGCTATAACTGCCCTGAAAATGAGAAGGCCAAAATGAGCTAGGAGGCAAAGACTGTTCTGATGACTTGGTGATTTTAAAAAGTACACCAGGTGCTTAACCGGCCAAATAGAAGAGTCCTCAACATGTAGTGGCCTTCGTTACACTCACAGATGTGGCATACTACGGAACAGGAATGCCTGAGAAGAAAGAGTACAAGAGTTACAGTAATATGATTACACGGTTGCATAGTTAAGGAATGTGAAAATCTTGATGGCTCAGTTGCAAGTCTGCTGGTCATTTTGTGTGTGTAATTATTATTGATTTACTTCTTGATAGAATCTCAGAGAAAGCATGAAAGAGAGATCTGAATGAGAAGATCCAGGTCTAAATGCAGATTTAAAATGATGTTCTCACTTGGCTTTAATTATTTTAATTGCATCTTTTATTCTGTTTTTTAACATACAGTTTTTTTCTCTTGACTTCAAGTTATCGTATACGCTGCTTTAGCAAAATAAAGCAATCGAGTGGGGAATGGGCACTGAAGGCAAAGACTCAATAAAAGAGCAGCATGCGTTTCAATCTGGCCTTTTAAAACATCCACTATCAGAGGGCTTTGGAGGTTTAAGGGATTAGATGCCATGACACATCTGTCAGATTATTATGTAAGAAAACTCTCCTGCTGTTTTCTGTGGGTAGAACGTCTGCCATGGAATATTTTAAAACGTTTTTAAAAATGAAAACACATAAAATAGGCAATATTTCAGTTGCTTCGAGGTGTGTTTTTGTGACAAAATAACAACTTATTTTTCCTGGCCTAAAAACAAGTTATGTTTAGTGCTCTGACTGCACGCTCAGGTCTGCATATGGATTAGCAGAATACACATGCTCTTGCTGTTCACAACAGAGATTGTGCAAAACCATCAGGATTTGTAGGCTGGAGTAACTTAGCTATCATTTACAGACCCAGGAGTTGCTGGCAGCATGTAAGCAGTAGCAGTGGAATAGGAAATGATAATTCATGTTATAGTTCAGGTATATGCTTAAAACATTCTAAATGACTGCTAATCCTAGGAAGCCTTTCTGGGTAAAACAGAAGCCTATGTAATTTCAGGAAAAATTATCTAATGTCATTCTACTGCTCACACACTTAATTTTGGCAACACAGTTCCAACTTTCACCTTGCTGTAGAAGATGTGTGGTTTGTCAGCACCGAGGCAGAAGCATCCACGTCCTGTTGCCGAGAGCACTGCAGCACAACGGCTGCTCTCTGGATTCACATCAGACACGACTAAAAGCTGCAGCTTTGTTAAAATAATTATGAGAAGCAGAAGTCTGAAGCTATCATCCACCACCAGTTGGATACTACAGATTTAAACAATTACTGTAACTTCTGTATTGGTCAATTCTGATCTCCAAGTTCTGTAATTTTCACTCCCCTGCTGTGCTTTCAGACATCTCGCCCTTACAGCAGGAGAGCAGAAGATGCAGGGCTGTTTAGGTGGTAAGAGCTACAGTGCTGCGTTATGCAAACAAATCACAGAAGCACACACAGCAAGACTTGAATTGGAACCCTCTCTCATCCCAATAATTTCTCTCTCTCAGCAGCTGCAATTTAGCTTTTCCAGAAATTTCACTACCAACTGCATAAAGCATTTTAGGCACTGCTTTGCATAGGCAGATGAGCAGAAAACAGTCATCAATAGATGGAAACCAGAAAGAAGCAAACTAAAAATCAGCAAAGCTCTGGAACACCTCCGTAAGTTTGGATCACTAATAAATGTGGCCAAAGTACAGGAGGAAAGATGGAAGAGTAGTTATTGCCTTCTTTGATGTTTGGGATTTTTTCTTTCCAAATAAACATATGTAGTATATATTTCTCCCAAACACGACCTTCATGGGAGCACAGTATGACCCTGAAAAGTGTTCCCTGCTCAAGGTTCAATGGTTATTTTATGCCGACGTTATCACAGTTTGGAGCCACAGGGCTCTAGCCTCAAGCAACAGCCCATGGCTCTGAAGGCTGCAGCCTAAAGCAAGAAACTTCTGCATAGCTGCAGTGTTTGTTGGGGTACTTGCTGAGCACATGAGGCTGTCACTGTAGGCACTCATTCGCTCACCACTTCAGAACCATTATTCCACCTGCACAGTAGTCCCCATTTTTTAGCTTCCCCTGCTTTCAGCCAGTGGGAGCCTAAAGGCCACCCAAACTCATTTGACCGAAACTTCCCAGAACTCTCAGTCTAGGCCTGGTAGCTTCACTGCTTGCACTCTGCAAACCAGAGAATTATGAGTGAAGGGTTTCTGTAGAAGAATGACAAAGGAAACAGAGCAGCAGCAGCTGTGAAACATACAGATCTCAGCCTGAATAAGAAAGGCTCAATAGCGGCATTGCAGATTGCATCGACCAATAAATTATTTGTAAAAGATAGGCACCTTTTGGTCACAGTAATTGTGCAGCCTTTGTCTGGAAATAAAAGTCATGTTTTGCCTGTGTGAGTACAACTGGCATTCACACTGAGGTCAGTTTAATTCACATTGATGAATTTACACAACTTAATGGTTAAAATACCACTCCCGATTGTTTGTGTACACAGAGAACTACTACAGTGAGCCAAAAGAATAGTCAAGCTCAACGATTCAACATCTGCCACAGAAAAACAGAAACGAGTAAGTAGCCTTTTTTTGGTCAGGAATTATGTACAAAAGCATAGATGCAAAATCCCATGTGGGTCTCTAGATGCCTCCTGTGTAGTCTCCTCCCTCAGCCGGCTGCCCCAGCCCCACCACACAGCCCACAACGAACCTCCGTCGTTCAGAAAGAGGGAACACTCTGCTTGTGTCCTGAGGGTTGATATTAGGAAAATGAGTTTGATCTACGGAGAGAAGCGATCGACAAGGTCTCCCACAGCAGTCCTCCTGAATTAAACTTTTTAGCTACACTGACAACCTCACATTTGGACACAATGAGCATACCCCACTCTGCTGAAAACTAGCCAACATTCTTTTACAAGAGCTCATACCTTTGAAGCAGCAGTTTCAGAAATGCTCTATTTCCATCTCAGATGCAAAGCATCCTGACTCCTAAGTCTTGAAAGTTTAGGCAGCCTCAGAATGCTTATTTTAGATGCTTCTGTAGCCTGGAAATATTAGGAAAAGGGGTGATGTCTTGGCTAGTAGTCTGAGAAACATATTTTTGTTTAACAATAAATTTTTTCAGAATTCTGGATTTAGAGATTTTGAGCAAAATTTGTGCATGTGCATGCATGTAGATCTCTAAATGTGTATACATACACACAATTTGTTTGTCTTATTTACATGCAGGCCCTAAGTTTAGACTTTGGGCGGCTGATGCAGACAACTCGAGTGGTGGAGCGAACTGCCAGGCTCCATGTGCTGTCTGCGCAGCTGGCAGGGAGATGTGAGGGCAGCTCTTCAGGGGCAGCGCCTGCCTGGCACGCTCAGGGTCGCTCTCTGTGCACGGAGGTCTCAGATGAAGAGCTGCTTCTTCCTACAGACACACCACAACAAACAAACACCGGCTCAAAGCCTCAGGCACAGCCAAATCTACTTGCTCTATCTTTGCTTAGCTCTCCAGGGTCCAAACCTGCTCTCGCTCCCACAACAAGCATCTGACGGAGCTGCCCTTTTGTTCTTCACAGGGAACTGCCACAGAATACTGAACTCAGAAATTAAGTATTTATTTTATTTTTAAATAGGACCAAATAGAAGCACATACATTGAGAAGTCCAGGCTACAAAAGAAAATTATTTTCTCCCCAGTAACCCACTCCCCCAGCATTTCCTGGCTGCAGCACCACGCAGCCAGTTTTCTCCCTGCTACAAACACACTGCCGTGTGCACTGCCTCTGGCCACGTTTAGATTCAAACTCACTCCTATTTTACATACACCTTGTGTTTCCTTTCTGTTCCCATGAACCATCCACATTCCCAATAAATGTGACGAGCTGCTATTTTCACCACAGCAGTTCTCCAGGCTCCCTGCTCTTGCTGCCCTGTGCCCGCAGGCAGGGCCAACCAGTGAAGGGCAGCAGCACACAGCTCGCACAAACTCCCGTCCTTCAGTGAGCCTGAAGATGCCGTTCAGCTGCCATTTCCCTTAAGTGAATCCCAGTGCAGCCGTTTGGACTGTGGGATCTTTTCAAGAGCCTTTCAGGAGCTGGGTCTTGCTCGAGGGCACCACGTGCTGAGAGCCCTGGGCACCGCGCGGACACGTGTTGGACCTTGAGCATGGCACAGCCCGAGGGCCCCGGCTCGCAGTGTCCTCACAAACAGACCTGATGCGTCCAGAGAGTGTGACTGCACTGGAGAAATGTCTGTTATTGGGGCGTTGGGGATGATTGGAAAGTCTACAGCACTTCAGTTCTACCGGCTTAGCAGGCAAATAGTTGCAAAGAACTTTCATCCCGACTTGTTTTATTCCAACCTCTGGGCCACACTGGAAATAAAACAAGGAGAAAGGAGTTAACCATTCCTCCTGCCCCACTTACAGAGAGGAGAGAAAACCTCCCTTCTCAGCCTGGCCCAGGACAGGCTTTGTCCCTTCGCCCCCTCACTGTGCCCTGTCACAGCCTGCCCAGATCAAAGAGGCTCTGGCACTGCCCCATGCAAGGGCACAGGGGGCACCCCCAGCCCCTTGGCACCAGCTGAGGACAGCAGGGCACGGTAATGTCTGCAAACAGGGTCAACAGCCAACTTGCTAAGGACCATTCCGTATTCAAGTTACAAGAAACGATGCAGGTAGGTTTGGGACACCGCAGATGAATATTTGTTGCCTGAAAACAACCACGTACATTATAAATCCTTTGTATTTTTAAGGATCACTTTTTTGCTTTATAAAAATTCACAGCTACTAACTTAGGTTGGATATAGTATTTTAGCACAGAAACTCCAGGAACCGCAAGTCCTTTAGCTAAATAAGTATCTTGACATATCTGAGTGCATTTATTAGCTCTGGGACTAATGGGAGTATTCAGCAGAATGAAACTAAATGTAAAACAAAACTCTACATGCTCAGGATGTTGGCAATCGTTAATACTAAAATAAATAAACAAAAAGCATTTCCAGGCTTTTGAGATCATTTTTTCAAATCAGTCAAAAATATAGCTGATATAGTTCCACAGCACTTAAGAAAACCAAAAGCATTAAGTGTGTTTTAACGACCTTAGCTAAAGAGAACTCACAAGCACAAAGTCTGATGTTGAAAAAGTTTCTAACAGGAAAAACAGCGGCAATGCTTTGGCAAATGTATAAACACGTATCCTAAATGAGTGAGGAAACGTTGTACGTAAACATCTGAAAGACTAAACTATCATCCACAAAACATACACCATCAGCAGCCATAAACCTAACTAATCACGGCAGCACACCCGTCACACCCACAGGAAGGAAAGACAGGGACTCTAAGGCAGAGGACAGCGTGTTCCTGCTCACGCTTAAAATGGCTCCGTGCCTGGAGCGCGCACCGCAGGCCGAGGTTGCTCTCTTTTGGTGAACACGCAGTACTGACACAGATTTCTCTGTGAGCAATCCCGGTGCTTCAAAAATATTTGTTCAACGCTAATCTCAAAACTGATCTTACAAATAACACAGCTTCTGATTTTAAATACTTTAAAGGGCTGGGTATTTTTTGTCATCATTGCAGCTAAGGAATGGGTGGCCATGCACAACAGAAGCTGCTGTCACCTCTGTTCCTTCACCAAGCACGCCTTACACATCACAAGCAATTCCAGCAAAGTAATCGATAGCATATCTAAATGCACAAAATTTTTTTTTCAAAAATACGCATATGAAAGGAGTAAATCATTTTAGAAAAAGAATTATGATAAATTGCACTGACTTTTTCATCTGGCAATGGCAGCTGTACTCTACTAATCTTGCGGTTAAAGCAGGAAAAACAAAGAGCAGCAAGCAGCACAGTGTTTGCTGTACATTTCAGTGCAAATACAGCTATTTACGTGCAGCATAAACAGGATATCACTTAGCAGCATATCCAGTGTCTCGCCCTCTCAGGGCCTTCCTACTCTCCCAGACCACCTGGTGTAAATTCTTCCTCACCACATCCCTGTTTGCCTCCACTGTTGTCCTATTTTGTCCCCTCTGTGTTAGGTTGTTTGCATGTACATCTGTTGTGCTATAAAATGTTTAATAATAATCCCTGTCCTTTCCACCTGGACTGCACAGAACTGCAGTAATAATGTTTATAACCAATTCCATGTGGTAGGTGTGCGGGGCCAAACAACCTTCAGGCTATTTCTCATTTGGGGCAACTAATCTAAATTAAAGACATTAATCCTTAGGGTACACATGGGCTTATAAGTAGTAAAAAAGGGGGGAAAAAATTCTCCGTTTACTTTTGTGAGAAAGTCTAATCATCAGTGGACATCTTCTTAAAGTAAGCACCTGAAATAAAGCGTTCAGAGCAACGTGCAGGGAGAGATGAGGCATTTCCCATCAACGTAGAACACTTGCACGTCTCTTGGATTTCAGTGGCAATTTCAAACTGCCTAGCAACTTTAAACCCTTTCTCTCTTATTGTCATGTGTTAGTGTGCTTTTGGCTCTGATTTTAGCCTCCACAATTTGAAAGCTTTGTCTTTTCTCTGAGAGCAACAAATACAGAAGCAGCATACATTTTGCAGAAGCATGCCAACAGCAGCTACCGGGTATCTTTCAGGGAGCCATTTGTCTTACATGATACAGATGGACCTGCCCAATCCGTAAAACAATGGAAATTGCATGAGGAAATGAGAGAGTTAAATCAGATGAGAGCTTCTGAACATCTTTAAACCTTCCCTAAAAAATTGTGATGGAACTCATACAGCTCAATTGCTGCATCCATGCACAGAACAATCACAGAGAATCACTGTGAACATGCTGCAGGGTTGACTCGGGTTCCCCCTCTAGCTGCTGTCCCAGCAGAACCAGAAGATGTTTTACTTAATGCAATTAGCCTGATGAGTGAAATTTTAAACTAATTATTACATATAAATAGTGAAGAGAGAATAAAGGAGCCATACTTCAGTCAAATGGTTCTACCAGAGCCGGGAACAGTGAGAGCATAAACTGAGAAATACATCAACAGCACCACACTCCTCCAGCAGCAATTCAGCTGCTTCAAATGACTGTGCTATATATACCTTTACAACATGAAAAATAGGGATGAATAAATAAACAGCGTATTTCAGGGGAAAGGATATAAAATAAGTTCTACTAGTGGAAACTGCGTGATAGCAAAAGCAGGAGAATAGAAGTCTGATTGTGTGAACAGCTAAGGCTGTAAGATTATTGGGGAGAAGATAAAAGATGATCAACAGTAACAGAGACAGAGAAATTATCACACCACAAAAAAAAAATTAAAATGAGATTTAGCTACTGCATAGTTAAAATATGATATGCATTAAATAAAAATAACAAAATCAATTCCTGATAATTCCAGTTTGAATCAGGTACCAAACAAGCACATCTAACATGAAATTGAAGCCTGGCCCCAGTCAGCACTCTCCCCAGCCCGGCGTTACGGGACCACCCGGGCTGTTGCAGCTCCTGCAGCAGCTGTCTGTCCACAAGGACGCAGCTGGAGGACATCGTCCTGGACGGCAAAACAGAGGGAAACGTTTGACTCAGCTCTCGTGTCAGCTCGCTGCTTCACTGAGAGGACACCAGGGCAAAAACCAAGGAGACACGTGAGTACAGGTCAGAGCAAGGATGAACCTCGTGGGTCACAGCGGGGGGTTTGCTGTGCAGACTCACCACTCATGCTCTCAGTCAGTACTGCTGCAATCTCCTACAGAGCCATAACAGATTCTCACTTGAATGCTGCCTGCCAGCAGCTGGACTGGGATTGTGCAGGCACTGGGAGCCGGGCAGAACACAGCTGCTGCTCTAAAGAATTCCCACTATTTGCAGATCAAATATTTTTGGCTTTCTGTTTCCCTCAGATACAGACTTACCATCTGCAAAATCAACCACAACCAAAGCAAGCACATTCTAAAGCTGCACCACTCTGTGTAAGAGCTGCATCTTTCGAACACTTGCCACAGATTTAGGTCTCGTGCCTGCAGATCGCTGCTGCGGATCTGCACTGCACCTGAACTGAAACAATTTCAGTTACAGTTGAGCCCAAACACGAACTGAAGGCAGGAACTCCCCGGTTGCGGTCCCTCGATACAGCTGACGGATCAGAGAGCAACTTTTTCCTGCTGAGGCTTTATTAAAGGTCACATCAATTATTTAGCCTTTTAATTTACAGCTTACCCAATAAATGTGATGTTAAAGACCAAATCCCGATAACCCACAGTAAGCAGTGGGAAGGGGGGGGGGGGGGGGGTTTTTG
>WBMW01004394.1:417786-450176 GCA_013396635.1 Penelope pileata
CACAGAGAAAGGGGGGGGGAGGGGGGGGGGGGGCGGTTTCTTGAAATGCTGAGCTTAAAAAAATTAATAATATAAATAAATATATAGTCAATCATTGTTTTCTTAATTATTTTCACTTTGATCTTTAAAATCTCTAAATTATTGTATTACCTATTGCTAAGGAATCAAATAATTTTACAGTTGATAAACAGCCAAGTTGACCAGTTAATTAAGCCCTTTTGAGATTCTTTTTCCTCTTTCAGTTCTAGCTGAGAAAAAGTTTAAGCTTTTAGTAGCAAAATGGAGCAACGTTGTATAATTCTTTTTCTTGAAGTTTGTAATTGCAATTATCGGTTTAAACTAGAGAACTCCTTTGGGGGGAGTTGGGGTTTTTCTTCCTTGAGTATCCCAGTAATTAGAAAATATTTGGCTTTTCTATACACCTGACAGTCTGCCTCTGTCCATTCCAGGCAACTGCAGATTTCCCATGTCCCAGAATTACGGGAATTCCATGTGCAAGCTAATCCCCTTCAGACAGACTTTTCCCACATCAGTGACATTTCAGACTCCTCAGTAACACTGCAATTTAATGTTGTCATATTAAAAGATACTCAAAATGTAACTGCCGTGTGATGCCACACAACTCAAAATATGTAGGAAAAACAAACGCCCTATAAATAAGTAAACTCAAGGATGTATTTTTTGTATGTGGCAATTAGAGGTTTGATCCTGACAGCATTTTCTACTGAGTGCAGTTCACTGTACTTAGAAAGGAATCCCTAACATCAGCAACTACTCAGCCTTAGAAATCATGGAATAGAATCATTGAATCATGAAGGTTGGAAAAGACCTCCAAGCCAATTTAGTCCAGTTGCCCACCTACCACCAAGTTTACCCATTAAACCACTAAAGCGTGGCCCTTTGCACCTCATCCAAATGTTTCTTGAACATCTCCAGGGATGGTGACTCCACCACCTCCCTGGGCATCCTGTTCCAGTGCCCAACCATTCTCTCGGAGAAGTTTTTCCTAATACCCAGCCTGAACCTCCCCTGGCACAACTTGAGGCCATCACCTCTCATCCTATCACTGTTACCCGGGAGCAGAGGCCAACCCCCACCTCACCAGAACCTCCTCTCAGGCAGTTGTAGAGTGCAGTAACGTCTCCCCTGAGCCTCCTCTTCTCCAGACTGAACAAACCCAGCTTCCGCAGCCACTCCCGATAAGACCTGTGCTCCAGACTCCTCACAGCTTCCTTGCCCTCCTCTGGACGGGCTCCAGGGCCTCAATGTCTTTCTTGTAGTGAGGAGCCCAAAACTGAACACAGTACTTGAGGTATGGCCTCACCAGAGCTGAGTACAGGGGGACGGTCACCTCCCTGCTCCTGCTGCCCACACTGTTTGTGATGCAGGCCAGGATGCCACTGACCTTCTTGGCCACCTGGGCACGCTGCTGGCTCGTTCAAATCTCACAGCCTAGCAGAGCCTATTATCTTTCCCATAACCATCACCTTGCAGCCTGCCGGACTAGCACTGATACTTGCACCCGTTCTCTCCCAGTGCCCAAACTGTGGCTCTCAGGGCCCCCATAGCCCCTGCAACAGGACGGGGACAGAGGCGCAGCAGGGCTGCTGTGCCTGTGTGGGATGGGACCACCAGCCCCAGGGCGGGTTGCATACCTACCTGTGCTGTGCTTCCTGGAGACAAATGCTTCTCAAGCTAGAGTCTGACAGTTCTGCACAAATAGCACGGTCTCTTGTATTCCACCTACTAAGTTAGAGAAGTAGATACTTGATATTCATTTGTAGAAAGCTACTTATCTTAAGAACTGCTGCCTAGTTAAGTAGGGGTAAGGTAGTTTGCACTACTTGGTTAAAAACAAAGAACACTCACAGGAATTTAAAGAAATTTTAAAATTCCACTAATGAATTTCAGCACAAAAAGGCAGGGGCAGTTATCTGCAGACTGTTCTCTCACTCAACCTTGGCAACAAGAAAAAGTTGTGAAAAATCTCCCTCTCTTCCCCAGCAGTTTTGCAGAACACAGTTATAGTAATAATAATAATTCAGAAAAATCAGCAGCAGCAGTGCTAAAATAATTCCTTGATTGCCATGGCACTAAACTTCAGTCCTTCATGCTGCTGATGATTATGTGGCTGTGCTTTGAACCAGCACAGGCCGAGCTATACCTCACTTGTCAGGAAGGCGAACCGCTGTCTGTAAGCTTGGCCGTGCAGTCACCGAACTGCAGCACAACTCAGCCCAGCAGCAGGGGCCTGGGGGAGGAGACTTACTGCAGGTGACAAATCTCTCAGCACAGACAGCTGAGACTGGCTGTGTAAAGCCCACCAGACGTTCCCTGTGACTGTCACTGCTTCTGCTCAGGAGCTGGCAGCAGTGCTGGGGTTGTGTGTTTCATGAGTTCCCTCACTCTGAGGAAAAAAAGTACATTGTGGCTGGAGAAAAAAAAGGGGGGGGTGTTGAGAGGGAGGAAAAAGTAGTTATGTTTCTAAGATATCTGTAGATTTTTGCATTTCTAAATTGGAGTACTTTTGGCAGACTTGCATCTGTCCAGTGGGTGACAGGCAGTATCACTTTCCTCAGGGAAAACAACGGAGACCTGGGCCGGGCTGGCTCCAGGGAAGTAGGGCAGAACCTGAGAGGCACAAATGCTACATGTTCTGTCTTTTCCAGTGGTGTTCTCCAGGTAGTGCTGATAACAGCCAAATTTGTTTTCTAGAAATTGCAGTACAAGAACATGACCCTCTTGGCTGACAGCAGCGGATTGCGGCAGTGCCCGGCCCGCATAGCACTGCCCACACCCTCCTTAACAAGGCTCACTTACGAGCTGCAGGAATCACTAGCGTAAGTTTTCTTCAGAAAGCAAAAACGAGCAGGCTGAATCATAAGCAAGGCAAAATAGAAAAAAACATATTAACATCAGAGATTTGTGCAAGGGCAGCACAGCACAGAACACCCTGCAGCTGAAAATTCTGCCTGACGCAGCCCCTGCTATCGGCACCTCGCTATGGTGAATGCTGATTGCTGAATGCACTGCAGCTGGTGACATTACCAAAATCTGCTGAGGAGCAGCGATGCCATGGAACGCTGCATATCAAGCACGACAGCACGCGGTCTGCAGTGTCTCTGCAGTGTATCTGCTTTGTCATATGGCTCCGTTGCTTTCGGATTCCCACATACACTTCCCAGAGCTAGAAATATTCTCAACTCTCACTTGTCTGCAACCAGCACAACCAACCTGTGAAACCATTTCTCTCCATAGAATAACAGAATTTTGTAGTAAATTTTATAGAGGGATGGACACATGAAGGGAGCATTGTGAGAGCCCAATTACAGGGCTATATCGAAGAGTGATGGTTCACCGGTAGATGTGCAGTGAAAGAAAAGTTGCTTCAGAATGATGTATTTTGTTTAAAAAATAAGGCACAATGGCACAACACAGGGAAGTACAATTTATTGTTGATTAAATAATTATAGTACAGTGTTATATTTCCCGCTGAGGCTCCACAAGCTAAACTGCAACCCAAGTGAGATACAAATTCCTAAATAATGAAAATGCTGACACAACAATATGCATATTAGCATTCCTGGGTGTTATCACTGTTGATACAAAAGAAGATATACAATTGTCCTCCTAGAATGTTAGAACAGGTTATACTGCAGCCAACTAAAACAAAAGCGTATACCAATTTTATTTACTTGACTTGACTGTAATAGCCAGTAAAGCTATCCCCATTGTGTTGTTGCAATCTGTACAGGAGAAGAAAATTACTGTGAAATAGATCCCATCATTCCAAAAGCTTGATTGAGAGCCAAGCTTCTTCCAAATGTGGGTGTTTCTGAAGTGAGAGCAACCATCCAATTACTTCAGCTTTCTAATCCTAAATAGGTTTTCTATTACCACTAATAATACATGTATTTGTGTGCTTGAAAGAAGATTCCCATGCATATATAACATCCAGGGATGTTACAAAGTACATTAATTGGATAGTGTTTGGACAATTCAAACGCATTTTGTGTAGGAACATTTGTATTCAAATGCAGATTAGAACACATACTGGGATAGTTTGAACACTGGTTCACATTAGCTGTTAATTGATATCGCTATTAAAACTTTACCTCAAGCCCCGATTTTTCAGTGTTTGGAAGCTGTAAGACATACAATACTTACTGTTTCCTCAACCTGATCAGGGTGGGGGATAAAGGGAAGAGAGGAAAAACTGCAAATTTTTCCACTTCAGAAAGAACACTCGGTGCTGGCGATGCCTTCCCCTACCACACCAAACAGCCACACTGCTCTGACAGCCGGAACAATGCGAGCAAGCAAGATACCCGCAGCTTGTAAGCACGTTAAGTATGAAACTGCTGCACTGTATACTGCTTCCCCCCAAAAATCTCTTGCTACCTATGTTTCCATTATTCAGCAGTCGTGACCAGCACTGTCACACTCAGTGGCATATCTGCGGAGCAAAGCATTCGGTTTCTCGGTATGCCAAAAGGCATGTCACGGCTGAAAGAAGGAAGAGAGCCGTGCCTGGTTCGTGTCATGTGTTTCAAAACAAAACCAGGGGATGCAGTGACAGGCGAGGAACACATCCTCTGAAATTACTGCAGACAAAACTCAAGGTATACACAAACTCCATGCTTGGTGTGCAAGACAGTGAACTTCAGTGTACCTCAAGCAGAACCCAACCACACAGCCGCAAGAAATCATGCCGAGTGTTCTGACAGATCTTCCCACGAGTTAACTAAATTAATGATTGGAAAGATGCTGTCAGGCTTAGCTCACCAATACCGGTAGAAATTATTTTAAGTGTCAGAAGAATTTGTTTTTCCCTATGCCGATAAGCTTTCTCCATTGCCTCTAGTGGCATAATGTACTGAACACCGAAGCAACTGACAATAACGTGACCAAACTTAAACTGCCTCCTAGCTTAATTTCTGGTACTATGTCATCTTGATGCAGGTACTTTATTCATTCTCTGAGTGAGAATAAAAGAAATCAGATGGCTGGAGTCCTACATGATTGTGTAAAAGAAGAGATTACTCCTATTAGCAGCACAAACCCTGCAAGCAGAGGTTGTAATTCCCAATTATCCTGCTTAGCAGAATGCCTGCAATCACCTAATGGGCCTGAAAGGGAAAGGGTGCCTGGGGCTGGTACAGCTCTTTCAAACCTGACACACTTCTGAGCTTGCTGGCCACTTACCAATGTGGTTTGTTACTAAAAGTACATCACACTGCACGCTGGCCCCTACCAATTCAGGTATCAGAGAACGCACAGATCTGCATGCAGGCCAATCCATCCTGCTCGTCAGGAGCAAAGCTGAGCTGTTGGACTGATTTACTGTATTTGTAAAGGCTACTGCATATTGGTTATTTTACCAAACAGGAGCTTGTACTAACAATGCCTGCAGTTGTATGTGGCACACAGCAAGTCCCTGGCAGCGTAATCAATGTCAGAGCCGCAAGGGAGCAACCTCAGTGAAAGCTGAGAACATTCAGCACTCAGCAGAGCCGTGCCTGTGTGCAAGGGTGGCTTGGGCTGCAGGTGCATCCTCCTGGAAACATGTACAGGATTTTCACCTCTGTCCAGTCTCGCACCAGACACATCATTCAGGCGACTGCTGAGTCCACAATGTATCCTCAGAGCTGTATTTCTCTTCACAAAGCAAATTAACCCCATGGCAAACTCTTACACGATGATGACCAGACAGCTTCTGATATCCAAGTCAGATCAAGAAATGCACTACACAGAAGCTTGCAATACAGGTATACTATTACATTTTTTCCTTTACCTTGGTACGGAAATCTATTTAGAAAATAGGGCCCTCTGTGCCCTTCAGAAAAACTTCTAAAAAGTGGATTGTGGGGAGTCGTGGCAAGAACAACCAAGTGCGTAGATGGTCCGATGGCACAATTCCACTCAATAAAAATTCATAGACAGCATTCAGTGGAGCAGCCTTTTGTGCTGCTGCGACAGAGCAAATCATTTCCACAAGAATGGGCACAAGGAAATCCTTTAATGCAAAACCTGCTCCAGGATAATGAATTTTCTTACCAGATGTCCTGACTCCTCTTAGCCCTTCTGGGCTCCACTGTACTTCATGACTGCCACCCTCAGCTACCAAAGTCAGACCTTTGCAGCAAGTGAACTGTGCCTCCTGTCAAACTCACCGCAGCAAGCCGCTGACAGTGCTTGGCCAAACCGCCCACAGCAGCCACGAGCAGTTGTTTGATCACAGTGCAGCAGCCAAGGCAGGCACGGGTCACTTCCCTGCACTCTGCTGCCCTCCGCGCCGTGGCTGATAGCTCCTGACAGGGACAGGCGCGGAGGTGACCGACCGCTGTGCAGCCGCTTGCGCCAACGTGGAATACAAAGCAGGTTCTGGGGATCGGTGTCAGACACTATTTCAGCCAGGGGCAGGCTCCATTTTGCTCTGTGTCACTAAGAACAGATAGAGCCGTTCACAGGGCATTTAAAGGCCACACAAATCAGTGTTAAATGCGTAATCTTGTGGTATGGTTCACATCATTTGTTGTGAAAGGAGGTGAGTTCTAAGTGCAGTGAGAAGAGTTCTCCTCATCACGTGAATGCTGCCTTTTGTTTTAAACCAAGAAACAAGGACACACAAGAAAAAACCACTGAGACTGTCTTGCTCCCCCACCAGTAGAATCTGCTCCTGCTCCATAAACATAAATGGCAAAATTACCGCTGATTTCCTTAAGAGTCCTAAGTGCTACAGCTATTTACATACCAACAAAGACTCTTCTGCATTAACAAAACATTGGAACAATATAGGAAATTGCACAGAGGTGGCTGACAGAGAACAAAGAACATAGAAGCAGAATAACAACTAATGCATGGGAATTTTACCACATGCAGAAAAAATTACAAATGTTTTTAGCAAATGCCAGAGTGAAAGATTTCCAATAGCTATACTATTTAACAGCAGATTATCTTCTCCTGAAATCAGGAATAAATGCAACAGCTTCAAGTTAACTGTTTTAACACTGCACACAAAGCTAACTTGCAAATATTCACATTTGCTAACGCCTAAATTAGATGTTATGTAACTGTCGATGTAATTCAATCTTTCCACTTGAAGATTCAAGGAAAGTCAAAAACTGTTAATTCATGTGTTTATGTTTAAAAGTGAATTTGCTCTAGAAGCCCTAGCCAAGCTACAAAGTCATTCAAGTGTAATTTTAAAAGCAGACGTGAAATTTTTTTAATTTCCTGGACAGAGAATCCACAATTAGTGCCTGGTTTCCCCATGAAGAGAACAAAACCTTCCTTTCCAGGCCGAACATTAACCCAAGGCCAAGGGCTACCAAACATGTATCTTTATGAAATACTCTAATGTTGCCTTGAAAATGACTTTGGCAAACCAGTGCTTTCAAAAATACACTTTCTTTGTTCCTCATATTTCATATTTGGAATCCCAAGCTTGTTACCAAGAACTAAAGAAGCAAATTTATATGCACTTTTTTTCAGCAGAAAACTGAACTCCTGGGCCCAGAAGAGGTACGGCTGTGTGGAGAGCACAGACAGGTAACAGCTTTTCCCAGCAGCTTTCCAACATGGAAAGCAGTGTCCTCTGGGAGCCCCTGGATGCCCTTTTCATGCCCACATGAACAGAATTCCCACAGACTTCCGTAGGTGTTTTTCTTCAGTAAAGCCTGAAGGAACAGATGCCACCAGGCTGCACTCTCACAGGGTAAGAACTGTCTCACAGCACAAATAAGGGGTGAAATCTTTATCAGGTTTTGTAACTGGTATTTCTGAGCCCAGCCCCACAGGGGCCCACCCTGCTCTGAAGCGGTGTTTGCCTGAGCACGGTGTTTGCAGCCAGGGGACAGCACATGCGGCCTGCAAGGTGCCCCCCTGCAAAACCTGCACTGCGGAAACAGAGAGAGATCTTCACATAAATCACTCCCGTTGCTGGCTCCTTCCAAACACCAGCTCTGTACATGAGCTTGCCCTGGTTGTGCCGTTATCACGAGTTGATTCTGAGAACCACCTGGTGGGACAGGCATCCTTTGTGGTGACCGTGCTGACTCTACGCCCGCACCCTGTGACTGGCGCTGCCCAAGGAGCTGTAGGCACAAGTCACCGCACCACCTGCCCGCAGCCTCCCACCTCGAATCAGCGGCCGCAGCCGCCCTTACCTGCTGCTGCCTTCTGGGGGCCGTCCTCCAGCCGCCCTGGGAGGTTCCTCCTCGCCCGGCGGCCACGCAGTGCCGGCACCTCGGCGCGGCTCCCGCTGCCGGCTCTGGCGGCTCTGCGGCCCGGCGCCTCCAGGCTGGGCGCTGCGGGCAGCCCGCCCCGGCCGCAGGTGCGGAGGGGCAGCGCCAGGCCGGCAGGATGCCTGTGCTTCCAGCCAGCCCTGAGGAAAAGTAAAAATCTCCACAAATGGCGGTATTTTTGAATCAGAATCAGTGGGTTTGTGAGGATTAGGGCAATCGTGGAAGTTAGCGAGGGAAGCTAGTCATTGTCCCACATTCTCACAGGGCCTGGCAGGAAAGCAGCCCGCGCCTCAGCCCGCCTCAGCCAGCCTGGAACACACACACCTCCCGCCGCAGTGCTGCCCGAGGGCAGCGCTTACACCAGAGGGATGGGTTTTAGGTACCGAGACCACCATATAGCTACAAAATACATTACCAATCTTATTTTATTTGTATCTTACATGGGTAAAGAATCCACCCAACAATTTTGTGTTGCCTTCCTTGTAATTACAGCTCTGGTACAACTTGGAAATACAGCTGTGATCCTGCTGCATCACAGAAGGCGCTCAGGAGGTCAGTCCCACCCCTGGCGTGGAGCAGTTAGCTGCTGCCCAGGAATGGGCTGAGGCTGGGCTCGGCTGAAGGTCAGCAAGCAGCTGGGCACCAGGCTCCAGGCCCAGGCATACAGGTGCTGCAAGAGCCCAAGGCCAGAACTAACTGCAGGAGGAACGGAGCACACGCGTCCACCCTCTGCACTGCCTGCAGTCAGACTGCAGGTGCAGCCAGCCCCTAACTCCCATGTAGGCCATATGCACGTGTTCTGAGAAGCTGGCAAGAAAATGCAAGATTACACTTATGTATTGATTCACACATTGTTAGGAACACAGTACCATATTAGGAAAGATTATCAGAAATAAAATAAGTAACATCAGACATAAACCAACCATCTGGTCTGCTTTTGTACGTACAAAAAGTGTATTTTTTTCCTAGCTCTGTCCATACCACACAGGTATACTTAGTCCTCTTTCCACTGGCAGAGTACTCCATACAGACTGACCTGTCCCAGCGCTGGCCTCTGAGAAGACTGACCAAAAGCAATTTAAAACAAAATAAATAAATAAAAATAAAAAAATAATAAGAAAGAATAACAAAAAAAAGTCTTGTGAGCCTGCTATCATGGGGTTCTGTCTGAGCCTGGCAGGCTAGGCTGAAGGCTGTTTTTCCCCCTATGACCAAAAGCAGAATACAGTGGAAGCCTCCCCCAGGAAGAGAATTTTCAGCTTTTATTACGTGTTACAGATAACCATAGTATGCTTTATCAGTAGTCACTGTACGGATCAAAAGAGATATACAATTAATGTGAATATAATATATTACTAAATTAGTATTACCATGAAAGTGCAAAAGATTTTTACCAGACTGGAAGACTACTTATATCTGGCTCATATCAGAGAGTTTTTTCTCTAATTGTTTACAAATATTCTTGCTATTTTGTATCCTGCACTTCTAGAGCTGAGGGACTACAGCATCAAAAATCTTAACAAAATTCCCAAATTCACATACATGCTAAGATTTAAAACATTAAATTCCAGATAACTTTAAGTCTCAAATCTCTTAAGTCTCTTATATCTCTGGATATAAAAAAACCTCTAACATACTTGCTCCTGAGGACAATTAACTCTTCCCCCATAAGTTATTTTTTAGTGTAAAACCCACAGGGATGATCCAAAAGTAATGCCTCCTGTTTTATTATGTTGGCCCACAACATCAGAGGCAGACCTTGGTGGGATGGCAGCAGAGGTTGAACCTTCCCACCAATATCCCATTCCATTTTGTTGCTGTGCGACAGGCGGCAGCAGAGGGGCAGTCTGGCACAATGACATCTGACATGGGAGAGCAGATGAAGCAAAGGTGAGTCATTGAATTCCTCCATGCAGAAAAAAAGGCACCCAGTGACATTCCTCGACACTTGCTGAATGTTTCTGGAGACCAAACAAGTGGATGCGAGCACAGTGAGGGGTGCATGGGGTGTTTCGGCAGTGGTGACAGCGGGTCACCTTCGCTGGTGCAGACTGTTAGGAATGTGGCATGCAGGCTCTTGTTCATCACTGGAAAAAAGGCATAGCTGGTGGTACTATGTTAAAACATGGTGTTTTGTAGCTGAGAATTTGTTCTATCAAATACTGTTATTGTGCTCTATCTGTTGTAGTTTCCATGGAAATAAATAGGAGGCATTACTTTCAAAGTGACCTACGTAAAATACATTGGTGATTTACAAACAAGTTTCCATGTTACATTATTGGAAAGCAAACAAGTCTTTGGTAAATACCTATTACTCTGCTCTTTACTTAGTTAAAAAACTTAATTCATTTTTAAATCTAGATTAACTGATTTTTAAATAATTATTTATAGAGTGAATAAGGCTTATATGGCACAATGCTGAATGAGATGAACGGGTCTTATGTAGAAAACCTGAATGATGTTTTCAGGTTACGTGTCCTGTTAATTCTACATCTCTGCTCTGTCTCAATTTCTTTTTGTGCCCTTCAGCCAGGCCCAGGAAGCTGAATCTGAATGAGAGCTTTCTAATGAATTATATTTTCAACATTTAAGGGTGTCAGAAGTCTAGAAAATACTGTCTAGTTAAACAATACATTCTACAGTATGTACTGGATTGTATGCTAAAAACCACAGCAAACCAATTAGTATAAGGTTGAAATAATATATTATAGCTGCAGTATTTCCCAAAAACATCTGCTTTACCACTCGTGCAGTAAAACAGAAAATATACGCACTGTGCATGCTTGTATGAGTTGTAGGTGACTGCTTGCTCCCAAAGGCACAGGCCATAGGTAATGTGAATGAAAGCCTGATAACAAATATTGGCTTCTGTTTTATTACAAAATTCCAATTAGAAACTGAATGCCTGAACTGATATTTTTACTGTTTGCTTATGGAATGTCTTCCCTGTCTAAAAGATACGTCATGTCCTTTAACGAGAATAACAGCTTTAAACAGAACCTGTAATTTCAGAGGAGAAACAAAAAGATGTCTGCTCCAGGTTTGGCTTAGAGTTTTGGGAATTATTTTAAACATGTCCAAGGAATGGTCAGATTATTTTTTTAATAACTATTACAATTTTACTGTTCCACTACAGTTTTTTATTCATCTGTCTTATTAAAGGATCTTGTCTTACATTTGAGACAATAAATAGTATACTTTACAATAAATAATATTCAACTGAAAGTATTGTACTTACAAAATAATGTAACACCGTATTAAAATCTTCAACTCCATCTTATATATTCTGCAGCAAAAATAACATTTCTAATAGGAAGGAATTACTTATAAACCTAGCAAGATCTACACATTCACATGTGTGTAAACAACTTAACAAGGTTTATTATGTTTCCAGAAAAGCTATGCTTTTACAGTAGGTTTTCAGCTAAATGTTATCATAATATGATAGTTAATATATAACAGTGCTTGTATTTAGCTCCATCACAAATTCTAATTTGAAAAAAAAAAAAACGGAGTGCCATTATTTACAAAGAAAAGTAACTTTTCTTTTGCTTCACAAGTGACTATATCTGCGTGTGAACAAAATTTTAGGGCGAGGCATTCCAGATGAACTGCAGCCGAGGTTGGACGAGGATGATTTCATGATGAACTGTGGAGGTCCTGGCAACAAACACCTAGAAAGGATATGGAAAATATAGCAGAATTTACAGGTAAACCAGCATTCAAGATGGAAACAATTAGTTGTTCACGTGCACACCTTATAATTGTTGTCTGCAAGAAAATATGCACAACAAACGTTATTTATAAAACATAAGGAGCACTAAACGTTAACTAACTCATGAAACAGATCCTAAGGTCAGAGACAGTTTAGCAAAATTTCAGGATGTTGTATGACAATCAAACATCTTGCCAGTTTAAAGCAAGAAGGAAAACAAAACAATGGCATCCTGTGCAACACCACTATCAAAAATTAACATTTCACCCATTGTTCTCTGCTGTTATAGTATTATTTACTCAATTTAAACAGAGTAAAAACTGCAGTTCATGTTAACTATGTTATTCAAATTTAAGTTACTTTTAAGAAAAAGTTTATTAGGGAAAAAAAAACAATTTCTCTGCTTTGATTTCCTGCTCTACTTCCCTACAAATTNGTCTTATTAAAGGATCTTGTCTTACATTTGAGACAATAAATAGTATACTTTACAATAAATAATATTCAACTGAAAGTATTGTACTTACAAAATAATGTAACACCGTATTAAAATCTTCAACTCCATCTTATATATTCTGCAGCAAAAATAACATTTCTAATAGGAAGGAATTACTTATAAACCTAGCAAGATCTACACATTCACATGTGTGTAAACAACTTAACAAGGTTTATTATGTTTCCAGAAAAGCTATGCTTTTACAGTAGGTTTTCAGCTAAATGTTATCATAATATGATAGTTAATATATAACAGTGCTTGTATTTAGCTCCATCACAAATTCTAATTTGAAAAAAAAAAAAACGGAGTGCCATTATTTACAAAGAAAAGTAACTTTTCTTTTGCTTCACAAGTGACTATATCTGCGTGTGAACAAAATTTTAGGGCGAGGCATTCCAGATGAACTGCAGCCGAGGTTGGACGAGGATGATTTCATGATGAACTGTGGAGGTCCTGGCAACAAACACCTAGAAAGGATATGGAAAATATAGCAGAATTTACAGGTAAACCAGCATTCAAGATGGAAACAATTAGTTGTTCACGTGCACACCTTATAATTGTTGTCTGCAAGAAAATATGCACAACAAACGTTATTTATAAAACATAAGGAGCACTAAACGTTAACTAACTCATGAAACAGATCCTAAGGTCAGAGACAGTTTAGCAAAATTTCAGGATGTTGTATGACAATCAAACATCTTGCCAGTTTAAAGCAAGAAGGAAAACAAAACAATGGCATCCTGTGCAACACCACTATCAAAAATTAACATTTCACCCATTGTTCTCTGCTGTTATAGTATTATTTACTCAATTTAAACAGAGTAAAAACTGCAGTTCATGTTAACTATGTTATTCAAATTTAAGTTACTTTTAAGAAAAAGTTTATTAGGGAAAAAAAAACAATTTCTCTGCTTTGATTTCCTGCTCTACTTCCCTACAAATTGGCATGCTATCATCACCATTCTTGAAAAGCAAGAAACAATGATGCTACAACATACTAAGTCACACGAGTGACTATTTAGCCTTTTAAATTCAGGCAGCTGTATAGCTTGTATTTTATGTAATGCTACAAAAATAATTTATCACGTCTAATATTCATTCTTAAATCTGTTTCATTTTATCATTTCCTAATAGTTGCAGAAGTCATTAGATGAGCACAGTAAGTATGCAGAAATAACATCCACACTAAATCAGAGTTTTGTAATGAATTATGTCAGTGTTAGGGTGGATTAACACAACACGTATAAGTTATTGCTTAAAAATTGTTACATCATTCTAATGAATCATATTGATTAATGATGAATAAGTTAAAAGACTGATCCTATGAATCACATTATTATGTAATGTTATTATCACCAATTCATTTTTGTCAACAATTTACAAAAGAAGACTCTGATCTGGTATGGGCTGGTGGTGTGCTTGACAGCTCACTACCTCACCAGACTGAGCCTTATATTCTCTCTCTACATACAAATAGATTTTCCCAAATAAAGAAGTATCTATTTGCTAACTTCAAAAGCTTTAGTCATCAATCTAAAACAAGAAAAAAAATGCTTTCTGGTCAGGAAAAAAAAAATACAAAGAAAGTTCTTCAAACTAGATTTTACAGTCTTGAAACAATAAACTTCTTATACATTTATTAAATTATACTCTGATCTCTTGCACTTCGTAAAATTTTACTGCTAGTCAAGAACACTATTAGTAGTAGTGAAGCTTCTTAGATAATTTAAAAACAGAAACCTAGATGAAAAATGAAACATATTGCTGTGGTTCTCTCATTTTTAGAATTCACTACCTTACATGTTGTGGGGCACAATGGGCAATTTCCATTCTTGCCTTTCATTTCACAAGTTCAGAATATCACTGTTAACTAGCATATTGCTTTAACCATAGTAGAGATTAATATAAAGCCTATAACTTCAATCAGAGTTCTCATGATGCTCCACAGTTGAAGACATAGCAACATCTAGGACATAAAGGGTCCTAGATTCCTCTAGCCTGCAAAAGTTTTGAATAAACTTCCATCAAGTGTCAAAATAAACACAGAAACCAGAGATGCAAAAGTTTTGGATCATCCATTTCACTGCTTTCCAAATGCAGGATTGTTAGCTGCAGTACATTAGAGTAATCCGATCAGTTGGAGTAGTTTGTGGTTGGTTACGATGAAAAATTTTCTGCAGTATTAACAGTAAAAGCAATAAAAACTTCAAGCCTGAAGATTTTCTACCCTTAACTAAACCAAATTACTTTACCATACTCCTGCTACAGCTCAGTAGATGTTAACATTGAATATGATTTGTTTTGCGTCTAAGATACTTCTACTTTTGCTATGACCAAACAAATTCAGCTTTTGGTTGGTTTTAAATTATGTTAGATCGCCTTAAGATTTATATGACAATAACAAATGAGTTTAGTGTATCGAATAACCAGCCTGCGATATACCAAGTACACAATTAAGTCATAAAATAAATTTAACAAAGTTTTGCTTTTCATGTGATATTTAACTCATAAAGCCCTTCTATGATACAGTGTCTGTAAGATGTTTTGTACAAAGCTTTTTTAGGTTTATATACATAATAATTCAAATTGCCATTATGGATAGAATTTAGAACCTAACTAATTTAAAACTTATATTTAATTTTCCATCTAAGACTGTTAAATTACAGATCATTGACTCCCACAGTTGGAGCATTTTCAGTAATACCTACACTGACAATATAATCCTTATTGTATCCAGTTGGAAAACTAAACCAGCCAATGGAGAATCGGGTAAGTGCCAAAGAGGTTTTTGTTTTTTTTTTGTTGTTGTTGTTTTTTTGTTTTTTACTATATGATGCTGTTTTGCAAGGTTTGAAATAATATTTATGCTCTGTGAAATGAAATAATAAGACTTTAAATCTGGAGGCTTTGGAAATCAACTTTGCAAAACTGTGCAATACAGTAAATCAGATGGCACTTACCTGACCCTTGGCTGGAGCTGTGCCCCTATAGCATCCCACTGCGAATGTGAAGCCAGAAGTATCATACATGTTAGGATACCTCTAGGAATGCAAATCTGGAATCTGTGACTTAGAGGGATCTGAGAAGGGGAAGAAAGGAAATTTTCAGTTCACCTTACAGAAAGCCTTTGCTGCACCTATTGGGCAGTAGGCAATCAAGACTTTAATAAGTGTAATTTCACACAAAACCTATATAGCAAATTTTTGAAGCACTTTATGAGCAAGCTAGAGAGCTCAGAAAGATAGAAAATCAGGATCAAGGGAAATTTTTTTTTGTTTTGTTTTGCCTTTTTGTCTAGTTTGTTTGGTTTTAATATTTAATGAACAAGGGAAGTGTGGCACTAGTGACACAAGATGAAATCTGTCCCAAAATTATCTTTAATCATTATAATTTAGGAAGAGAATATTGAAATGTATACCTTGTATCGTCCCAGCTGGGACTAATTCCAGTCAGGGATCCTCTTGAGTCTGATGAATATTTGTAAACCACTAGGAGGCAGCGTTTACAAAGCTGTACTATTCGTTGGCAACACTGGAGTTGCTCAGGAGTCACCACCTCTGTGCTTTTACTGAATATGGTTTCCCACGAGCTCCTGTTATAGAAATAGACACTACTTCATGCCTTCTGTGATCTGAGAGCTTTACTGAATTCTATCATATTTAACAATAGAGGAACAAGAGAAACCCATGAACTTGCCTGTTTACAGGAAAGGTCTATACTGTTCAACACAAATACTTCAGATGCTGAGAATCCAAATCACGCAATAAAAAGCTAATTTTCATATGTGAAATGTCCAAAAGCCATTTTTCATTTGGTATGTTCCTTAAGCATTTATAGGGCCATTACTTAGGTTTAGCACATAAAGATTCACTGTCACATAATTGTAGATGATGTCTTATAACAGGAATAAAAAAAAATCACTATTTTTAACAGGCTACCAGCTGAATGCAGATATGATGTGATACTAAAAAATTTAATAAAAGTAATATGTTATTTCTAAATGTCTACAGAGCATAACAATACTTTACTTTTATTTTAAGTCCATGATACTAAGAAACAAATACTAAAAGAACATAAAGGAGATTAGTATGTGCTTTGGTTTCTTATCCAAATAAGAGGAAAGCTTTTAAGTTTAGTCATTAAAATACTATGTATTATTCCATCTGGTCATATGGGGGCGGTCTTCTACAATTAAGTGCACCTTGTGAGGTGTATCTACAGAAGTTTTCTTTTTTAAATGCAGACCATCACACTTTTGTTTTCTTAAAAAGTCAATTCTCTTTCAAAAATAATAATAAATGTTGAAAAAAAACCACGAAAAATGTACCAACCATAGCAATGTAAGACAGATATGTTTTATCATAGAAGATAACAATAGTTTTTGTATACAGTAACATTTGTGTTTGTGTCTATGTTATGCTCAGTGCAAAAGTCTGATCAGATTAAAGACCATCATGTATGTTTTAAAGGCAACGTGGTTCCTGTTAAGACCAGTTTTTCATAAAAACATTATGTAGTAGCACAGATGGCTTGTAAGCTTGATGTTTTCTACTTAGTTATGAAAGAAGCACTTCACAGGGTGAGGAAAATTTGCTGCATCCATTTTTTGGGTTCAACATGGCATCCAGGATGATTTATCCTTGTCCCACTGAGATCAGTGATAGATTTCACATCCCTGAGGTAAGATGTTTGTTCTTAAAACAATGCATTGTAGTACACATCAAAGAACCAGCATGCCTACTTCAGCCTAATGAGATTTTTTTAAATTGCACTGTATTAGGATGCAATTATTAATATTAATGAGTAAAACATAAACTGCATGTATATTTGATTTTTCAGCCTGGATCCCCAGTCTAAATAGTATGTGCAAGCTGAAACTCTTCAATCCTGCACAATTTCCACTGCATATGTAATTTTCAATGACAGAAGTATATCTCTCATTAATTCTTATCCATATAATGAACTAAGAAACATGGCTTCTAATGCAAAGGTGTTTACTTAATAAGCAGAATAATTATACTCCTTGAAGAACTACTGCTTTAATGTATTTTTCTCAATATTGTTTCCTGACCACGAAATTTTCACATTTACTATTACATGAAAGTTAATCTACTGTCTTCATTCTTTCCTCCACTGTGTGACATCTGGTAGAAAGGAGCAAAATGAAGTTCTAAGAATTACATTTGTTCACCAGATTCACAGCGTTACACATAATTATTTTCTAATTCAACCCATAAATCTCCAGAATATCCTGCTAGAAACTCTCCTGATAAATTCCTTAAGTTCTGGGCTTTGAGGTCTGTGATTACTTTCCCACAGTTATGAGAGACTTTATCAGCGAAGAGGAATATATGGCCTGTTATAATTATGGCCATTTATGATCACGATGATATACAATTACCCTAATAAAAAAGATTGATGTTTGCAAATATATATGTGAATTTTAATGAGATTTCACATAAATGTTCCTGATCAATCTCCTCCATATGCTACACAGATTCAGTTCATACTCCATTATACTGCAGTCAACAAGGACTGGAGTACTGTTACCCAAGGAAGCCTAATTTATTATGCTGTAACTTTAGTTTCCATTCATGAGTAAGAAATCATTGAGCCTTTACTAGATCAAGAGGAGAACATTATGCTTGATTGTGCAATATTGTCAATTACGTCTCATTCTTTTTAAGACCGTCTCAAGTCAACTGGTTCTTCCTATTATTAATTTTAACTGTTTACTGCATAGTAAAACAAATGTAGCCTTATGAAACCATCTATATTAATGTTATTTCACTAGGTTTCCTTCATTTCTTTGTTCATTCTTTTTGCTAAAATAACGTGTGCCTTGCAGAGAACTAACTGGCAAGAAGAAAGCTTACAGCTGTTGTCTTTGTTCTTCTCTGAAGACCCACATATCACGGAAAAGGAAAGTGCCATATTTCTCACTATATTTTCACATACTCATATTATTTCTTAATTAACACACTAACACACCTCTTTCCCAATGTTTGTCCCCAGATTCCACACATGCCCTATGTTTATTCCAATCTATTCTTTAAAATGGCACAATTAACATTAAGGATGACTGATGAGAAGCTGCCCTCTGCTACATAGTTGTTTTGAGGTCTGTGTTCAGGATTAAGTGACAAGAGTGATGACTGCAAAATTGAATAAACAACATTGACTAGGTACAAATTTTGTACTTCTATGAATTTTGTAGAAAGTATATTACATGTGGAGTGATCTCTACACATTCTGGGTATTTGTATGTTATTTTTACAGTATTTTAGAAACTTTACATGCCAACTCCTCTTACAAGGAATTGGATCTTTGTCAAAGAATTTAGCTCCGTGCTGGAGTCAGCTGAGTCTCGATCTGCATGAATGAAGATATCGCTAGATGGGAAATCCTACTCTTCATTGAGCGCTTCTGCTGGCTCAAAGACTCTTTTCCTGAGTCAAGTGAACAGAATTGTTTAATGGTTTTGAACAAAATATTATTTTTAGAAGGAAAAAAAAAATCTGAAATGAAATTTTTCATGCAAATTAGAAGATACACAAAAGGGCATGCTAAGATTCAAAATAACAACAACATTATTGAAAGGGAAGATGATCATAATATTTTATGACAGCAAAAAACGAGTTTCAATTCAAGAATTCACACACCCCTGCTGGCATCAAGAAGAGACTCTACAGCTGTTGAGGATCATGCAAAGGAAACATTTTAGATTAGAAAAACTAAATTGAGATAAGGTTTTTGTGTTAAATTTTGAGTGTGCTACATGCCCAGTAGTTACCTCTAAGGAGTCTTAACACTGGAAAAAAGAGAAAAGAACCACCACAAAGACCTAACAGCTCACAATGACAAACCTTCAGCAATGAGAAGATAATTGTAAAACAATAACAACAAAACTGATGACCTTTTGGATACTCTCAGATCCCTCATTCTTGTTAGCATGTTCTTCTGTTCTGTTACAAAATAATTAACAAGTGCACTATGTGCATTCTCTACATACAACAAATAACTATACATGAAGAGTATATTGAGCTGATTCTTTCGTACAAATATACATATCTAACGATACAATATCTATTAACATACTACATTTGTTGTTCATTTTCAAAAAACCTCTTAAAATATCTTATGTAAGCTACTCAAAACTTGTCCTGTTCTTTACACATTGTATATATTTACAGAGAAGATGTACTCTCATATGCAATCTTACATTTACACTTCTTTTTTTTTTTTCATTTTATCAAGAAGTTTGGAGGGGAGATTGTTTTATACCTATGGTCTGATCCTCCAAAACCTATCCTTACAAGAATGCCATTGATTTCAGGAGCGCAGATTTTGAAGTACAGGATATTGAACTTCTAAAATATGGCCTGATCTCTCTTCCTGCCTAGAAATCTTTTATTTGCAACCCAAACCAGAAATATCTGCTTACCTCAGTGTGCACATTTCCTGTTCTGTACATGCTTAAATTCCCACCAGTGTGTGAACCAGCAAACATAATTAAGCACAAAAATTCCAACCCATTATTTGTAAATCACAGAACAGACATTGCTTTTGGCAAGAGATAGCTGCACCTGCAACTGAATTCTCCCCTTGCAAGTCTTGATATGGCAATGATTTTTCAGACAGTAAATCCATATTTGACACAGTGTCTTGGCCTAAAAATTGTGGATTATCCAAATCAAAGAGTTGAGCAAAAGCTCAGCTATTTAGAAAATTAGATTATTTCTTTAGATTATTATATTTGTAAAAATCTTGCTGAATGTCTGATTCCATTACTGAAACAGCTGGCCTAGATTATTAGATTTCTAGTTATGTCTTTACATTGTTTTAAAACAAGTTCAATGTATTACAGCATTCTCTTGAATGAAAATGAGCAAAAAAGCATGCCAGCATTGATTGCAACTGTGAAGTTATTAAAAAGATTAAGATAATATGTAAAATGGGCTTACCCTGAATTACAGAAACAGTTCCACAGACCTTGCCCATGGCTCCAAAGTAAGCGATTAAACACACGGTTAAAGAGACGGTACAGATGTAGATTTTCAACGTCTGGAGCCTTCCAGACATGCTGCAGGACCGCACGAACACTTGTCTTGACTATATCCAAAACCTAGCAAAGAATATTTGAAGCAAGTCAAAGCAAAGGCATATTGCAAAACCAAAACACAACTCTTCTCTGATTCACTGCACAGCTATAAATTCCCACAGATGTCTACATTTCATTTCTGTGCATTCAGCAGCAAACTTTAATGAGACACTTTTTCTGTCAATAACATTTTGCAAAACTAAATCAAAATATTTTATTTTTATTACGGAAAAGTTATTTTCCATTTTTTTTTCAGTCTGTTGAATACTAGCTAATTTAAATGACAAAAAGCATTTAAAGAGAAACAAAATGGATGCAATTAGAGACTAGAAGCACCATAATTAACAACCCAAATATTATATACTTGAAGACTATCTCTTTCTTTTCCCTCTCCCCTTCAAATTACCATCTATTTTATAAAAATCTATAATGTCCTGAAAAGCTACAAGCTGTTTTTGGTTTAATGTCTGTTGAAACTCCCCATTACATCAGATCAAACTATTTTAGTCTAGCGAAGATTTTTAAAGGGAGTAATGTTTATAGAAATGAAAGATTTATTATATAAATATATACATAAAAAGGAAAGTGAGATTGGTCATGCCTGTTCTTACATCTGTATGTTCTCTCAAACCAGTCTTCTAAGTTCCCTCTATAGTCTCTGAAGGAAACAAGCTGAAGAATATCTTGACTTCTGCGTATTTACTGTCAATAAAACCAGGAATAGGAAGCAGTATGCTCCAAAATGCTGAACTAGTATTTTGGCCCTTCATTGGCACTCTAAACTCTGTCCTAAGGAAAGCCTAGTTGCTTCTTTAACAAAATAGCATCTCCAAAAAAAAACATCACACTCAAGTGGATGGTGAACTGATGGAGGCATTTATTTTTTTAGGATAAGATGTTGCAAATTTAGTATAACATGTTGCAAGTTTAAAAGGTACGATACTTTCCCAGGCAACTTCCAGAGGTAATTGAAAAACTGAGTCATACGGCTAAACGTCTGACTCTGAAAAGTGAAGGAGATTTAATAAAAACAATAAAATATGGAAGCAGGGCATAGAACTTTTATTTCTTGGTCCTTCATAACGAGCTGTTGTCCATAAATGGTCTTATCAGACCCGACAAACAAAGCAAAAAAAAAAAAAAAAAATCAAAACCTAAAGTCGCCTGATAAAAACAACTTGAATGAAATGAATAATTTACATGTTATTTAAGCTCTTTTTTTGATGATCTAGAATTGTCAGCATGTGTAGATGTTGTGCTAACTCCATTCACATGACTGATCACCCAAAGGGAACACAATGCTGGTGTCTTTGTTGGGAACCTTTACGAATGCAGTTGTAAAAACCACACCTGCTATCTCTTGCTCCCAAAGAGTGAGAAAGATTAGAGACCAAATATGTAGCCATTTCTTTAACTTTAGCACCTGGAGTTGAAGCAAACTAAGGACAGAGCCTCACATCTTATAGCAAGCTGCAGACTGCCAGGTACTATGGAAAAAAACCTGTTCTGTTTTTACGGTGTAGACATTGCCAATATGCCAGAGTGGAAAACATCTCAGTTAATCGTTCTTAATTTGCAAACACAGCCTCAGTCATCCGTTTAAGAAAACAAGACAAGGCACTGCACAAGGGCTGGAACTTCATGGAACATATATCCCCATTTTCCTAAGCTAATTTCCCTAGATTGCCTTCATCTTTCTGTTTACATCAATTTACATCATCAACATAGCCAATTACCTAGGTGTAACAGAACAAGATGTTTTGAATATGTTCTTTTCATAACAAGATGTACAGACCCTCTGGTAACCATCAAAACAGTTTTTAAAGGAATTACGTAAAGTGATGTAACACAAAGCAGTCACAACTCCTGTCATACAGGAGTCTCATTTTCCTAAAAGTCCTAGGAGATTAAGTTTCATTTTAGTACGTATTGATTTCATTGGTGTACTCTTAACTTTCTTCTAAATGCCTCCTTTACCTCTGCTGTAATGTCGTAACATTAGATGACAAGAATTTGAGCAAGAAGTTAATTTTTCTACATTATGTAGAACAATACTTAAGAAAATAGAGCTGTCAGGGATGGACACTGTGAAACCTAGTACATTGCCCAGGTATTTTCTTCTCGTGTTTTAGAGCTTCCCAGTAATTCTCAAGTATAGTGAAGGGGACTGAGTTTCTGTTTTGAATTTCACAAAGTTGCAGAAAGTACCTTTGAGACAGATTCCTTACTTGCATAAATATGCTTCACCTTGAGCTCTCTTCTACTTTACCCACCCCACTGGAATATAAAACACACTTCTTTCAAATCAACAAAAGCTTACATTTGGCAGTCCTGAGCTGCAATGTCATTGTCAAAGTTAATCCATTTTTATAAACTACCCTTCTAAGAATAACTATCTGATTGCTTGAAGGGATTCAGGTTAAAACCAGTAAAGGAAAAAAAATATATGAAGAAAAAAAAAAGAAGAAAAAAAATTATTTCCAGTGCAACCTAAGATGAAGGGCCCACTAACGCTTCAGGAATGATTAGTCTCCCAAGTTGTAAATTTATGTCCCCAAAAGAATAGCAAAGAAATCCACATTTCTGGTTGTGCAGTTTTACCAATAAAGACCTGGCATATCAATCTCTATCGTTCTGACTTACTGAATGTGCCTTTGGCTTTACATGACTGTTAGTCAAATAAAGGACATAACTAACCTTTATCATAGATTTTCTGAAATAATGCTAATAATGCTTACAGGAGAGCATTCTGACAACAAGGAAAAGGAAAAAAACAGGACTAGGGGGGTGAAGAGAGAAAAGCAAAGGGGAGTGAGAAGAGAGGGAAAAAAAGAAGTGGAGAGAGGAGGGAAAAAAAAAAGGGGGCACCTTAACCAGTCCTATGTGAAAGCTCTGTATCTCAGTTGCAACGACGGGCCCCAGCTGGTGACCCCTGCCCACACTCATGGCTGCACAGGTTAAAGCAAGGAATTCTGGTAACACATCTCCCCTCATCTCCAGCTGCCCCAAAGACTTCAGCTGGAAATGAGATCTTCACTGCAGCAACAGTATGAATTTTGAGCACTGTTAGCTATCAATCTATTTGTCCATCCTCCCCTCCTCCCAGCAGCTCTTCCTCCAAATCACTAAAAGCCCACACTAAGCCTCTCTCTGGATTTGGACTAAAGTCTACAGCTGTCACATGCACACAGTAGAGAAGACCTATGTGCATGTATATTGGCATTGCAGCACTCATTCCTGTAATTAGAAAGAAATTAGATCATTTTAAGCAAAGGACTATTCAGCAGAAAATGTCTAGGTATGAAACAAAAAGTTACACAATTTCAGCCAATGAAGATGGCTGCTTTACTGATTCCTGTCAATGGCACAAGAAAGAATTCTGCTACATTACAGTGTTGCCACTGACATGGTTAAAGAATTTTGGTTACATTATAGCCTCCTCCATTGTTAAGTCTGTCATGTCTAATTTAATTTTAAAAAGCTATATAGACACACATACCATTTAATATCTGAACTTGGTAATTTGACTAGAATAGTCAAATATATTTCCATCAAATGACATCACATTAAGATAATGTTTTCTCTGTCCAGCATGAAAACAAGCATTTAATGCAATGTTCAATAAAATACAGTTTGAAACCCCGAGGATCATAGCACTAATTTCATAAAAGTTGAGATGAGGATCTGAAATTGTTCTTCTGTTCTTCCATAACAATCAACCAACCTTTTCCAATGATAATATTTATCATGTGTGCAGCATTTTTATTAAGTTGCTTTCTTTTATGGTCTATAAAAATAGATTGTCAAACTGAGAAATACAGAGATTAAATGTCTGGAACAGATACGCTAATCCACATTACGTGTCAGTGACTGAGACCAAAACCCAGATACTGCTTTAGGATCACCGAAGTACTAACAATACCCTCAAATAAAATTTCTTCTATATTAAGTTAAATAAATTTTACATGGGGAAGACGACTTTGACTGACGTATGTTATGACACAGATATGACTAGCATCCTACACTGTCACTTTTTAAACAGATTAAAAATTCTTCAGGTGCTAAGCATGACAGTAGCTCCTAGATAGCAGTTGAGTGAAGACAGAATGATCAACAAAGCTAATTAATCCTCCTTTCTAAAACTAAACCAGATAGCTGAATGTTATAACAATGTTAATAATCTTTGCTTGGCAAGTCCATTTTGTCTTTAACATGATCTGCTGCAATACCGTGGATCAAAGACTTGAATATCACTAACTCTAATGGAATTTTAACATGCCAGGTCTGAATTTACTGACTGACTTATCCTTATCAATCAAATCTGGTGAATCAATATATTTCTCAGAATGCTTGCTAAAAAATAGGTATGCAAGCACTAGTTCTATTTTTTTTCTTTTGCTTGTCCTTCAGTAACCTAATTTTTTAAGATATTGTTTTCACAATTATATTTCAGGATAATTATGCTTGTTTAAATATGGAACATCATAATTTCCTGCAATATAATTGAAGTATATTAGTGAAACTAGCCAGTATTTTAATATCTCAAGACAAACAGTATTTAATATCTCCAGATACTGCTAAATGCCAGCAGCAGGCACACTGCCATTTGTCTACATCTGATGATCTCAAGCAAATGAAATCTCTATCACTTACCTTTCGTTGCTTTACAGAGTCCAGTTTTACCAACCAATATGATGCCACTTTTGTTTTATGGTGTTTCCAATTATCCATTATCTGTAGTCATTGCAAAACAAAAGAAAAAAGAAATGTACATAAAAACAATCGAAATCTGACATTTCATTCACAGACAGTTCGAATGCTAAAAAGTGCAAGTATCTAAAAGATCTCTGTGGAAAAAAAAGTTCTCTCTAAAATAAATAGAAAAGTATTTGCAAATTTATGTGGGAGAACATTTACAACTGTGTGTGCAATCTTACAGTTTAATCCTACCTTCTTTACTACCGGATTTTGACAGCCCTATGCTGCAAAGTAGATAGAAGCTTATCTCAACTGACACAGTTGTGATTCCTTCAATATAGCAATAAGAGTTCAGCAATGCACAACCACTTTTTGGCTTCATTAAGGACATTAGACATATGTTGACAGTATGCTTTCTATAAATGATCATGTGAACTTTAATATTATGGCTGAGCAATATTCTCCTTTTATGATGTCTGTTAACTAAAAAGCTTAAGCTGTGAACATATTTTAATTTTCATTTTGCTATTCTGTCTCTGTATTCTATTCCAGACCTATGACAAGTGCTGCCTGACAAATGATAAACAATTACTTGTTTCCTTCCATGATGAAATATTTCCCAACAGAAATTGGTTAAAGACAGATGTGTATAAGAGAATTCTGCGATAAGAAATTGCATTTATAATCATGCTAGCGCTCTACTAGTGAGCACCACTAGATGGAGCACAGATACAAACACACACACAAACGTTCTCGCATTTCTGAGAGAAAATTTAATGAAGGATTTTATTTCTAGCTCTTAGAAGAGAAACGAAACATACTACTCATGAATGCTGTCTTCTAGAATCAACTACATCAACCATCAATACAGGGCAATTCCTTTACCCCATGATATGTTCGCACAGACTAATGAAGATTTAATCAACATATTTCTAGGATACCAAAAGTTCACAGAATAGAACAAAGGACATTTCCAAGTGGATAATGAATTAGTCTGATGAATTCTAACACACCATGGACTGCCCACTTACTGCATCAGAACACAGGGGTTTATTTAAGTGACTAGAACCCTCTATATTTCTACTAGATGAAAACAAAATCTCTCTTCATTGTTTTCTTTTCACTAGACATTTATAAGGGATTTAAGTACCATATACTTTCTGCACATATATCTGAATATTAGGTGCTGCTTTTCCAATTCACTTTCAGATCAGGAACTGTTTCATGTACCCAATTGGTGAGGATCAGAACATCGGATGTGAGAAAACATAAGCTGGCAGACAAGAAGAGCCAAAAGAGTGTGAAATGTGATCTTTATAACTAGCAGCCTCTCAGCACATCTCTCTGAGTTCTCCCGTATGCATATTCAAGATCAAATTAAACGTCAGGATGCATACTAGGAAAACATGATGAAATATAAATTGCTAATGAATTATAACATTATTCTTAACGTACCTAAAAGTCTGAATTTTCTCCACAACAAAAAACTGAATTTTCTTAACCTTTCAGATAGTTTCTCATACATTTTATAAAGGCATGAGAACGTTTCTAGTGCTGTTCTTTTAAGGTCAGAAAATATGCAGAGCTACAAGCTTTTGAGATCTTTTGAATTACCCTGAGTTACGGAAGTTTTAAGGCCACAGGACCTCATGAATCATAAATTGAACTTTCTACTGTCTTTCATTTTCATGGCATAAACAGTAAGTATCTAGCCTGTAATTCTTCTTTCTTATTTATAGATACTTACATCTTCTATAATTAATTCTGATTCTTCATCTGTTTTTCCTGGGAACTTCACTCTCATGTCATTAAAAATGAGTAGAGTTTCTTTTGTCAAAGCAACTTCTTGCTCTTTAGTTTTCTGTTGCAGCAAGGACTCACTCTAAAAGCAGTATGAAGCAGAAGAATAACTTCAGGCATGCTATTAGATCATCTGATGGTAACAAAGATGTTTCCTTGATAAAAAAATTTCTAAACATGGTAAAATAAAGTCCACTTGTGAAGTATATAGACATAATATCTAATATGTACCTAATATACACACGCCTTGTGCATTAATCCATGAGGGTTACTTTTAGTTGTCAAGAAATGCAGGAAATTCCAAGTTTGAATGTATGTTTGTTTGAACAAGATAAGCAAATGTATATTAGATATTCACGATGATCATGATTTAAAATGTGAATTTGAAATGTAGATAACAGATTTGGAAATTAAATTCAATGGAAATTACTAAAAGAAACTTCATTTTAGGTCTGCACTGCAACAAATTTCAGTTAATATTTAACAGAAACTGCCAGATGTATGACATGACATTGCACCAAGATTTCAAGGAAACATCAAGAAGCAAGGACATTTTGCTCATTCTCTGGTCAGTGGGGTTCTGACATTGTCTTCAATTTTCCAGGATATTGCTTAAAGTATAAGTGTTTTTCAGGCCAATTGCCTCTACGGTGCCTGGATAAGACCATCTCTGAAGTATTTGGGTTCTCTTTAAACCTTAGATACTAGTTAGGAGTATTTCTGATCCTTTTGCTTTACTTTTGCATACTTTTGTCTGTGTAAGATTAAGTAGCCTTAAACATTTTTTCCAAGAGTGAAATTCAGATTTTTTAGGCATTTCTAAATCTTTGTATTTTGTAAGAAGTAGAATACTTACAAATAGCTTTGCTTAAGCACACAAACATTTTCAAACATAACAAAATATTTTGATACAATAACGTGGCTGAAATAATATTTACAAATTCACTTCTGATTATAACTGCTATAATAATAATTCCCAAAGGTAAATCATAGAATCACAGAATAGTTTGGGTTGCCAGGGACAGTCAAGATCATCCAGCTCCAACCCGCTGCCGTGGGCAGGGCTGCCACCCACCAGATCAGGCTGCCCAGGGCTCCATGCAATCTGACCTTGAATGCCTCCAGGGATGGGGCATCCACAGCTTCTCTGGGCACCTGTGCCAGTGCCTCATCATCCTCACTATGAAGAATTCCTTGCTTATGTCTTATATAAACCTCCACTCTTCTAATTTAAAGCCATTATCCCTTGTCCTATTACTACAGACCCTGACAGAGTCCCTTCTCCATCTTTCCTTTTAAGCAGTAGAAGGCTGCTATAAGGTCTCCCTGGAGCCTTCTCTTCTCCAGGCTGGACAAGCTTTGGAGGAGAGGTGCTCCAGCCCTCTGAGCACCTTTGTGGCTCTCCTTTGGATCCACTCCAACAGCTCCATGATGTTTAAGCCCCAGAGATAAATGCAGTACTCCAGGTGAGGTCCCTGAGGGGGGCTCATTCTAAACTTAAGTTTCCACACCTTTAGTACATTTGGATCTTACTAGCCTACAAAAACGACAATATACTCATTTTTTCTTGCCTGAAGGATCAATAAACTAATACTTTATATCATGGACAAATTATTTCTTCTTAGTAAGTTATAGTTTATCAATTTCAATTTTATTCTAGCAGTAATATATAATATATTATTCTTAGTTGCAAAAATAATTATGATCAAAGTTCCATTCACAATATAGTCCTAAATTATCAGCAGTTCTTATCCATTTTGTAAGTAATTTTATTCACATTATTTTAAGAAACATGACCTAAACTCTATCACCTCACATAATTGATCTGCATATCAAGATCACTTCTGTGGTAGAGCTTTCTCAATGAAAAAGTAAGCATAGCTTCTTACTAACGTTAATTTAAGTGAGTAGCCCATTTTTAACGTCATACAGCAAGAGACTGATTTTAATCTTTCAGTAATTTGTATTTGATATAGAGTTAACGCGAGTAGAAAAATCTATATTAGGTCTGTCTCATTAAGTTCTCAGAATACATCTTGATGACAAAAGGGTACATTTTACACTTGAGATAGCTAATGTGATAAAAAATACCTTTAACGTGTTGTGGTGAAGACACAATCTTAGTGTCTTCCCAATTCTATTAGCTGACTTTAAAGATGGAAAACCATGCTAAGAAGAATTTTGCAAGGTGTCAGGACAATTTTAAAAAGATCCTTTTTCATCATTTAGACAAAGCCCCACAGGCAAAACAGACGACGCGTATTCTATTGGACGCATCTCTACTAGAGATAGTACATACTGTGAAACAAGTTAATTAGCATTACAAAAGGACTTCTTACAAACAAAGCTCACTACAGTAGAGAAAGGCTGCAAGTATGGGTTAGAAGTGCCAATTTGTTTTGCCCTGTCTCCAGACAAATTATTTGGGTGATGAAATATACAGGCCAGGCACCAAAGCATGAATCAAAACACGGAAATTCTAAAACAGGCATGGTTCAGAAATACAGTTACATTACAACTAACCACACAAATTCTAAGCAGTTAAAATTCTTCAGTCTGATCTATTTTTTCTATTAATTACCTAGTTGGACCACCTGAGTCTAAATATTTTGTTTGCCTGCCTCAGGGACAGGCTTCAAAATGAAAGTAGGGTTTTTTTGTTCTGTTTTTTTAACGTGAAGATAAAAGCTTTTGAGACCATTACTGCAATACTAAATTGTTAAGGGGACAAGGCACTGCCTATTGGTTTCAAACTGTGAACTCAAAGTAGAGCTCTGCTGCAGTGATACAGTTCATTTGAATAGACTGAATAGAGATCCACACAAAATCTTACTAATGCTTTATTCTGATGCAATGTATCTATCCTAGCAGTATAAACTGTATTTGGAATACTGATGCATTTTTGTCACTAAAAATTTTGAAGGTAGTCAGATCCCTATTACAGAACCAACAGTCCCCAGACAAACCACACAAAGTTTTTAAAAGGGGTAAAAACATTATCTTCAAAAGATTTCTAGGACAGAAGCATTCCAAGCCACAAAAACTCTTATACAGAGATCTCATATTCCAGAGTATCTGTCAAAATAGAATTGACTATACTACAGCATGATTTTTGACATTGTAAAAATTAGTAATGTATTTATTGAACTTCAGAGAAATTGAACACTTCTTGAATGTAATAGCTCTGTTAGTTAACTCACCCCTGAAGAGTTCATAGTTCCCATGCTGGATGTCTGACAGACTCTGGATGAAGATGGGCTGCAATTTAAAGAACGAGACCTATTCACTGAGGATGCACGCTGGATTTGCAGAGATGCTTTGGCTGAGAGGGGACGTTGCTCAGCTGCGTGTGACTGCATAGACAATATTGATATTGAACGAGGGCAGCTTAGTGAACGCCTTATTGGTCCCGCAGATGATGTGGAGGATGAGTACGATGGAGATTTTATGTTTTTAATTGAAGGTTTGCAGTTCATTCTACCTGCAGACAAATGAAGTGATACAATTACTTATGAAACTTTTAACACCCATTTTTCAATCTGTAACAATCAACATATATGACTAACGGATGCGTACATCGACTGTGCTACAACATACTTTATATGCAGTAGTCATTCATGTCAGATCCCCTAATAATGCATACTCTATATGCTCTGTTAGAACATTTATTTCTTCCACCTAGTCAGCTTTAATCAGGTAGACTCAATCCTCTATAATGCACATCAGATTGAAGACAGAGTGCATATTCCCTATAGGTCAACTAGTAAGTGGCTGCTGTGTTAGCCTACTTGAATAGAATACGGGAGAGAAAATTTGGTTGAGCCCATGGACCCAGCTTCCCTTATCTGTTCCTGCATAATTGTAAAGTTTAATTCAGCCTAAATAAAAGATTCTTCAATGAAAAACAAAATTTTAGAACTGTGTAATTACATGATGAAATTATTTGAGACAACATGCGTCTAAAACAAAAAATATCATAATATACCCGCCATGTTCAACAGAACACGATAACTCCTCAGCCAAGCAAGAAAAGACCTCATCTAGAATGTTCTACCATATATATACGCATACACACATACATATATATATATATATATCCAGACACTTATGTCTGCTCTTTCCATAGTCTAGCAAATTCAAGCTTAACAAAATTTTATTTTATTTTACGGGGGAAAAGAAAAAAAAGCAACAATCTTCTCAAAGCAACCTAAGAGCAAAGAGGAACATTTACATCATTTCCAAGTGTAACCTAGGTGAATTTTTCCCTTTAGCAATCTTGTTAAAAAATTCTTCTTTTAAAAACGGTTTTAGTTAATTTAGAAAAGATTTTGAAGATTAAATGAACAAACCAGTATTTAACACTGAATTATGAATGTTGATATATTCTGAAATAATGGAAGCATTGTATATTATTCATCATGGATGCCAGACTTATTTAGAAATGCGATAACTTAACTTACCTGATCGTTCCATAGGTTTGCATTTATTTTCAAGATCATATGATACTTTCTTCTCTTTTTTCTCATTGTGATCTTCCTTTTCAGTTTCTTCTCCTGACTCTGACATACTGCTACCACTATCACAGCTGCTATCACTACTGTAGCTCTTAAGTTTTCTTGAGGGCTGTGCAGTTTCTGGCATAGAGCACAAGGGCTAAAGCAAAAATAAAAAATAAAATAGCGTTTTTTATAAAGCCACAAAATTAAATTCCTTCATAATCTAAAAAGAACATAAGAACATTTTACTATTACACTAGGTTCCTGATTCAGGAAGGTTAATTTGTACATATAACACAGTAAGGTGAAAACGTCATTTCATTTTATTTTATTTCCAGTACAATTTACACACCCTGACATATTGGGTTATAGTTAAAAATCACAAATCAAATGATAACAGAACAGCATTTAGAATCAGTTGCAATCCCTAAATGGTATTTGTGATAAATGAAGAAATAGTTCACCAACGATCACTCTGAAGTAACGAAATACATCAGGGAATGCAGCTGGCATACTTCTGAAAGAGAAAGTGATTAACCCACATCCTATAGAAAGCAGAACCTGGAGGGATACAGCAAACTATACTAGGTGTCTTTGCTATCCCAAATGTATATGGGATTCAGTGTCATTAGGTAATTAATCTCATGCTATTACCAAGGGTAACGCAAGATAAAAAGTAAGAAGTAGGAGACAGAAACTATTGCAAGAATGGAAATGATAACAGAAAATTTTTCTTCTTACATCAACCACAAGGCAGTGTAAAAACAAAAATGCAATGTCCTCCATTATATCTATCAACCTAAAAAGTCTCATATGATCACTTTTTCTCCACCCCCCCCCC
>WBMW01004394.1:450219-514090 GCA_013396635.1 Penelope pileata
CCTTTGTCCCTTTTCCCCCCCCCCCCCCCCCCCCCACTTCTACATGTTTTCTTTCCACTAACTCACAGCTTTAAGAAGCTGTGGTGACAACTTCATCTTGCTAGTTGTCTAATGGACTGCAATTAAATCTCACATTAAAAAAATACTGTAATTTCCAAACACATTTTGGATCAGCATGAGACAGAAAAATTCAAAGGATTCATTTAAGTTGCCCTATCATTTTAATATAAAGCAACGCACAAATATTTGCTGTGAAGGGTAATATTTTATAACTAAACATAAGCTACCTAAACTTCAATTCCCAACAAGGAAGGAAAGAGATTTCTGCCACTAACTAAACAGCGACGGTATGTTTATGCAGATTCAAGCTGTCAGGCCAGATATTGAAGAGTTAAAGAAGTGTTAAGAATAAAGCAGTATATTCCACTGTGGAGAGCCCTGGCAATTGTTGAGATTGCACAAGGAGCATTTTGATGTCTATCTACCTGCCAAAAGGACAAATTAAGGTGTCTCAACACTTACTGCTTTCTCAGATATAGCTATCCTAATCATGAAATTGTATGCATCATCAAGATGTATTGATTAGATGTTCCTGGCATTATACAAGGAATAACAAACATTTTCAATCAAAAATCACAGGGGCTTTAAGGTAGATCTTATTTCCACTTCATATGCATATCCCTAACATTTTCTACACTAAAGCAATAAGAACAACCTGGCCAAGACTTAACATCAATCAACCGAGAAGAATAAAAACAAAGGTCAAAGAAATTACAGAAAGAAAAAATGACAAATAAAAGCTAGATCTGGGTTTAAACTGACCTCTTAAAATAAGAAATATTCAATTGCTCAGCAATTCTAATCACCTTGATTTTCCCCTAACCTCATTTTGTTTGATTAGGCTCATCTGATTTCATATCAGAAGAATTAAAATAAAATTAATTGCTCATTTCCTCTAAGATATCTGTGTTATATTATTTCCTTAGTTCTTTTTCATACACAACAGGTGCAATGTGATAAACACGGGAGAGTAAACCTTACAGTATGCAAGCCTAAGGTGCCCTCTAGAGGCCAAACATTGAACAGACATTTCCAGAAAGTATTTCTCAGTCTAAGCAGAATTCAATAATGTTTTAATCGCAGACAAAAATGCCTTTGCTCTGGGAAACTCTCAGCTTGATTTCTAGCGTGAGTTCCTAATGTCATTCAAATAAAAATTAGGCTGAAATTCTTAGCAAATCTGAATTCATTTTTACATGAAAGATTATTTGTAAACACGTGCCCTCTACTTCTCAAATTTATGCATGCATATGGAGAAGAATCAGGAGTAAAAGGATTTACTCTCTCCTAATTTCTTCACCTATTCTGTATAGAGCCCTAACTGTTCCTTTCTCTAAGGAAGAACGTGCCCAAGGCAAAGCAGCTGATTTCCTGAACAGCAGCCATTGCCAGCAGGCCAGCTACTAAAGGCTTAAGGAGGGCCAGACTTAAGGAACCTGTACTGACTTGCACATACGCAGCAGATTTAAGGCAAAGACTCAGATGAGCTATGGGCACAACCAGAAAGTATTAAGCTATAAATAACGTACATTCACTTTAAAATCAGATTCTGGATATGAATCAGGCTCCAAGATGTATCACATGACCCTCTTAGCAAGTAAGCAAGCTGCAGATACATCATAATCATAAATAATCCTTTGAGCTTCCATAGTGCCTTTTATCCCATGATCTCAAAATTCCTCAGTGGCACTAATTGACTAAAGATCAAAGCATTCTTTTGAGATAATCTATAGATATAAAAGATTATTTCATACACTGAAATCAAGCAGTCTCTTGTTGAACAGTTGTTGCCATGCCCAACAATTCCTCAAAACAGCTTAGAGAGAAAAAGAATCCCATAGAGTTAAAATTTTAAATGGGATTTAGTTGGATAAAAGATTAAAAAAAAGAGAGAGAGAGAGAAGAAAAAAAGAAAAACAAACAGTCTAACAGCAGCATGAAGTAAAAAAAAAACTTCCATCAGGATCAGCTAAATAAGTTCCCCAAGTAAAATTCTCAGACCACTTCCTTATAGAAGGGAATTAAAAAATGGCATCTGCAAGTCAAATACCTTAGGTCCTCGTTGTCTGGTGCATTTTCCCATTAGTTTTTCATCATCTATTTCACACTGCTCCAGAAGATCCAAAATATCCTCCTCCTAGAAAGAGGAATTTCACTACGATTAATTCAAAGCAGGGGATATCCTATTCTTCCAAAGTTCAAGTGCCAACTGATAGGAATTTGAAGTTACTTCCTGAAATAAGACTACGAATGCCTCCAAAGGAAGATATAACAGCATTTCTTCCAATGTATGTATCTCTCTTTGCAATCAAAATGAAATGGAATGGTAAAATTTATTAAAGATTATCTCTGATCATATAACTAGACAACCAAGCAGAGTTTTGGGATGCCTCAAACTAGTGGAGCTGGTTTTATGATAGCACTCATTCCAATCTGTACAAGTGGATGAACAGGCTGAGGACATTACTGGAGGAAGGAGGCAATTACCAGAACATAAGCAGTTTCTGTCAGCCTCTGTTTTGGCCAGGGTTAAGGCTGAGGATCAGGGAAACGGGAAAGAAGCTTTAAGCCAGCTAGCCTGTCTTTTACCCTTGGTCCACTGCAATTCATCGAGATTCAAGGATCTAGCCCCACAAAGAATAATAATAAGATGACAGAAACATTATCAAATACTATTTATTATCCACCACACATGATTATCATTAAACTAGTCTGCAAGGTCATGATTTCCAAGAAAAATAACTTAGAGCCAATACTTCTGTGCTTCAATACCTTCATTTTTTTTAAAGGGTTATTCATTTCCCGCTGAAGTGAAGCTGCTCTCCCAGCAAGAAATGTCTGGAACGCAGTGGCTAACAAACTCTCATACTTTTCAAGTAATGATTTATCATCAGGAGGGTAAATTCGCCTAGAAATGGAAAAAAAAATGATTTTAAGTAGAAGAGAGAAGCTGAGCTACTTATCAGACTAGGAACAAAAGTCATGTAGCTAATTCAGTCTCTTTAGTAAAGCATATGTATCCCACCGGTAACTATTATACAATATTGTATCACGAAACATATGCTGTGAACAATGCTCTCCAAATCTAATTTTAACTCAGTGGACACATACATGTTTAAACCAGCGATTTGCTAGTCAAAAGAAATACCATGCAGGTCATTCCGGAGATGTGAAAAAACATAGCTTTGCAGCACTCTCTGAAATTTCAGTGGGTCTGAATGATACACACAGGTGTAAAAGATTCATGAAGTATCAACAAAATATTTTACATAAAATTCAGTTACACAAAACAGTTTGCATGAGCAACAGAAGTACACAAAATGGTAAAAATCTGAACAATTCTTTGAGTTAATGGACATGATATAAATTAAAGATTGAATACGTAGTGCACTTGAATGTTAAATCTTTTAAAATAAAAGACAGGAGGAAATACGTATTGTAAGAACTTATTTTTCTGGTACATGGACATAAAGGATGGCTGATTTTCCAATACTGCAGCTACACCATTATTCTCTAAAATCACTGGGAAGAAGATTTTGACAATCTAAGAAACGGGGCTTAGTGGTTTATTCATGTTCATCAAGCAACAATGGGCTTTGAAGAAAACCACTCTAACCATGTCATGAATGTCTGAAACATAATCAGAAATGATGGAGATGGGAGAATAATTTCTAACATATTACAATGAGTAATCCATAAATTAATTCTGCCTGCACTGTGTAAAGCATAGGTACTATTTATGCTTCCACTGGCATTATGTGACTTGTATGTTTTGAGGGATTTCGTGTGATTTTTTTCCAAGGCGCTCTCTCTTTTTCCTCTTCAGTATTCTCCTTCTTACAGTATGATTTTGTTGCAATGGAAAAGGGATGAAAATGATCCCATTAGACTCAACCTGAAGGTGGCTCCAGTGTGCATAAAATACCTATACAAACTCTAATCTAGTTGTAGTCAACATTTTTTAATGGTGTTGATTCTACTGCTTAAGATGTACCACAGAACAAATATGTAGGTTGCTCTGAAAGTAATGCCCCATGTTTATTTCCATGGAAGCTACAATAGATACAAAGAGCACAAGAACACTATTTGATAGAACAAATTCTCAGCTACAAAACAATATTTTTCAACACAGTCACCACCATTAGCTATGCACTGTCTCCAGGGATGAGCAAAAGACTACACGCCACGCTCATTACAATCTGCACCAGTGGAGGTGCCCCACTGTTGTTGTTGCCACTGCTGAAACATACCACCACCACATGTGTACACATCCACTGTTTGGTCTCCAAAAATACTAAGCAAGCATCAATAAATATCAATGGGTACAATTTTTTCCTGCATGGAAGAATTCAGTTCCACACCTTTGCTCCATGTGCACTCCCATGTCAGACACCATTGTGTCAGACTGCCCCTCTACTGCCATCTGTCACACAGCAACAAAGTGTAATGGGATATTGGTGGGAAGGTTCAAACTCTGCTGCCATATCACCAACGTCTGCCTCTGACATTATGGGTTAACGTAATAAAATAGGAGGCATTACTTTCAGAGCAGCCCTTGGGTATTCATTCTAATATATGTAGAAATACATTGTAGCTAAAGACCTTTTCAAAGATGCACACGTTCTTTTCAGATCCCCGCAAATTCACAAATGCTTGGAAGAATGGCTCCTACTTTGAACACCACAGGATCCTAATGAAAATAATGAGCTAGTTGTATCTGCAGACAGCCACTTGACTAAGCTACTTGCTGGACTCACATTCATAGGAATAGCGTCTATACAAAACCTACTGAGGTTGACGGAAAGAACCCGTTCATAGGATTAGCATTCAAAAGCTGCCTAGACAAAGGTTTTCTTTCTGAAAACAAGAATCCATGCAGCAATACTAGCACCCAAAATTTCTATGATTCTATGGCAATGCTTGAGAGAAATTAGTACTGCTCTCTACAGAAGGACATCACGAGGAGAAAATACTGCGTAACACTTAGATAACATCAGTCTGAATCTCGAGCCAAGACTACTTCTCAGGCTCTGCTGAGCCTTCAGCCCTTTTGCAAGCATGTGATCATAGAATCATAGAATGGTTCAGGTTGGAAGGGACCTTAGAGATCATCTTGTTCCAACTCCCCTGCCATGGGCAAGGACACCTCCCACTGGAACAGGTTGCCCAAAGCCCCATCCAGCCTGGCTCTGAATAATTCCAGGGAAGGGACATGACAGCTGTTCTGCCCTTTTACGTCTGCACATTTCTCATGAACTGACACTTTACTTTTTCCTGAGAAAAAATATAAATGTTAGCATTTTTCTTGATTTAGATTCACCAAAAAGCTAAATTAAAAGAACATTTGGCTCATTTTCAGTCCAGAACTGAATTAGCAACCTGAAATGGAATCAGTTAAAAAGTTAGACTTCAAAGTTATCAAAAAACTACAATGTATTAAAGCATCATGGTGTTTCTCTTTCTTCTAGTTCAACTAATACGAAAATAACTGCTTCATTGTGTTGTTTTTTGATGTACTCATCTCCAGCTCAGCTCCACATGTCAACAAAGGATGTAATTAAAGCTGGGAATGTTACAAAGAAACACTCTTTGTAAGCCAAGTTAATTCGTCAAAAAGGAAAAACACAAATATCTGTATTTAAATGAGAACTTTACTGGGATGTACAGAACATCTGCTCAAAAAGCAGAGATGAAGAACAGCAGTAAAGGCATTCTGACTAATTCAGAATGAAAGATATGAACCCAGACCTCCTACGTCCCAGATGAATGTTATAAAGATTGAGTAAACGCTCCTATCATCACTTCTCAGTAGCACTCAGCTCCTTTTCACCAAACTTTCATTGGCCTTGCTTTCACTTCTAATTGAAGCTGATGTCAAGAATAGTAAAAACATCATAAAAAGAATTCTGACCAATGCTAATTATAACCAACAGAAATATGAACGTGACAGAAGCACAAATACGGCTTCTGAAGCCTCATAGAGAACATTCAGATTTGATTTTTCATTCTCTGTAGAGTAATGCAGGAACATTAACACTCTGATGCTGTCCCCCTACCACAGAGAAAAGAATTGTTGTATGTGATTACAGAACAGGTCCACAACGAAAATCGTCCTTTTTGGTATACTGAACATGAACAATCAACATTTGCTTTCAAGCAAATGTCTCACACAAACACTAGAGTGATCGATGTCATATAAACTAAGTGCGTACAAAAATGTGGAATCAGAAAAAGAACTACGTAGAAAAAGCTTTACTGTCTGATCTACATGTATGTGTTTTCTGTTAATGCCTACACATCCTTGTCATAAAATTATCATCTACCACAATTACTTGTTTCCCTTCTTCTTAATGAATGCATTGAATTCTTCCCACTGATATAGTAAATACATTTACCTGTAGTTCCCCATGTGCCTATTTTCATGCTCTTCTTTGGAAATTTGTTTGCGTACTTGTGCAAGTCTTTCTTTCTACAAATCAAGAAAGGAAGACAATTAAAACAAAGAGAGCACACATCATGAGCAAGAAACAGCACTTTTCCTTCCTACCAGTTCTTCTTTTCTCCTTTCCAGTGTGTGGCGTTGCTTTTCCCAATCTGAAGAACCTGGCAACAGTTTTTTCGTTGAGCCTTGACCATACAGTCTTTTTTGAGCTTCAGCTTTCTGTTGGGCTAAGTTTCTCCTTTTATCACTTGTCCTGAAACACAAATGATATTAAGGTTTGTCAAACCAAAAAGTATACCTCAGTAAGAATTGGGAAAAGGTTTATTCGCTCTCCTGAACATGTTAAAGACTTTTTATAATAAAATACATTGCATAATATATCTAGCATATTCATTTAAATAAGCTCCCGTGCAAGGCAGGTTTTAATAGCTAAGTAAGAGTAAGAGGAGTTCAAGTATCAATTTTCAGAACTCAAAGTGGAGCATCAAGACTTACTGTATTGTCTAGCATGTTAAATTGAAACAATGCAGCTGAGATGCGCTTTCATCTCCAGTAAATCACCTGTAGCTTTCAGTCAGTTACGTATGGTTTATGATACACAAATGAGTAGTCAAACGCTTTTTTTTTTTTTAATATTATCTTTTATGGCTACAATATCTTCACACTTCAAGGTGCGCTACAATGAGTCTACTAAAATCTAATGCACAAATATGGTTGCAGCTGTTTTCCTCAAGTTTAGATTTTCTCCAACACATTCCAACAGGCAAGCTTTCTTATAGAAGGGTACATAGAGGGCCATGGCTTATGTTTGGGAAACCACTGTCAGAGCAAATTTGCTATGACTGCACTCATATTCCCACTTTGAGATCTGTTTGAAAAATCATTTAAAATGTATGAAAGTAACTATCACTACTTCATTTTTGGCAAGCTTATGAGCAGGTATAAAAATTAAATTTGAGTTAATTTTAATAGCAAAACCAACAGCAAGGGAACTATTTACATTTGTTTTTAGAATATAAAGGTGGAAAAAAATGTCATGTTCTACTACTTCATGTTCTATGTTCTACATGTTCACGTTCTACTAATCCAAAACAAACAAACAAGCAAGTAAAAGAAAAAAAGAAAAAAGAAAAAGAAAAAAAAAAGAAAACACAAAGACAGCCAGACTGAAGAGGACAAGTTTACCTTATGTTGAGAAGCTTTAATGCATTTAGCAGAACACCCTTTTTTACATCATAGTCTATTTTTTGGTCAGTTCCAAAGCTTGGGGCACGATTAATCTGGGGAAGAAAAAATACAGAAGATTCAGAAATGTTCAACTTCAATGAGAACAAATATATCGTAACAGGAAAACGTGTTCTTTCAAATATAGCAGAAAATAAGCAAATGTATGTTAAGAAGCTCATTTTGGTTTGTATTTCTTAAATAATTACAGAATCAAGCATCACAGATACTGGGAGCCAGGAGATATACCTTTCAGACACCAACTTATGCAGACACAAAGAACACAATTCAAGTACTGGCACTGTAAATCCAGCGTAATGTATTATTGGCTTCTGTGGCCAGAAATCTATCACAGAAAGCACTGTTAAACACATTATGACTGACTACGCCCCATGCTACAGGAGTCCAGCACAAGAAGAGTTAAACTCTTTCCTAGTTTCCAATCTGGAAGCAACTTTGAATACAGTTCTTCTCAAAAAAGTAACAAGTTGTAAGAACAGAAATCAGTACATAGTATGAAAATACAAAATAAATAACAGTATCAGTAACAGTAACTTATAACCTAAGTGCAGAGCAAAACATCACAAATGTTCCTACAAATATAGAGGAAGAAAGGAAATGGAAAGGAGAGTCTCCACCAACCATCGTCTAACCACAGCCAAGCTTTGGAGCCCCTGCAGAACAACAGCTTTCAGGAGAGCTTTGAAGAAGAACAAAGCAAATGCATCAGTGTCTCCAGGAACACCTTCCTGGCTGGTGTAGAAATGTATACATGAGCTATAGGTGCTAATAAGAGGCAACAATCATGCTGGCTGTGAATAAGCAGTGTTGGTTAGGGAAGGGACAGACAGACAGCTTCAGGAGTGAAAACTAATGCCTTGTACCCCACGCAGATAAGAAGTGGGATGCAATGTGGAGCTCCATGCTTCAGTCCAGCAAATATCTAAATACACGAACAGCTCACTGAAATGAAAGCAGAAATGTAAAATCAAGCCCCGGTTCCTTATTCAGGAGAAATATTAGATATTGAACAATATGATATTCTATATTGAATTTTTGACTCCACAATAACATAGCAACTAACAATATTGTACTTGGAAATACTGGTTTTTTTGCACACATCAAAAACAAGTAAGGAGACAGAAATATAGTTACTAAAACTTGCAGCTAATTAATTTCTAATATTTTACCAGAATTAGCACACTGAATCCTCAAATTCAGTAAGAATGCAGTTACATATGAAGCATGATCTGAAACATGTAAAATGCTGTTAGCCCAATACTGAACCCACAGAATTCCTAGATACACACATACACTTACACCCAAAGCATCCAACTGTGAGCATACAAAAGTATGTGCTGTTGTATTTAAATTTGTTTTAGGGGCTAAAACTTAACTCTGAAAAGTATACTCTGAATTATACTCTGAAAAGTATAAAATAATTTACATCTTCTCTCCTACAGGGTGAAATCTGCCAAAAATCAGCTATTCTGAACAAATAAATCCACACTGACTGTGTTTGTTAAGCATAAAATTATGGTGGGGTGGGAAAGATTTAAGAAGGTATTAGAAATGCTGTTACGAATCCAAATGCTATTATGAGACATAATACTATCACTCCACCTAAGGCAGGCAATTAAGAACCTCAAAAGCTACTGCATTTGTAATTAAAACTGCAGCACTAGTCTGTCATTTGCATCCTCAGGGGTTTGTTGCTGTTGTTTGGATTTTTGAACATGCCCTTCATGACTGAAGTTTGAAATCACAATCTTATTGTGACCTCAGTCCTGAAGAGGGACAGTAAGAACAGTGATCCAGTTCTGGACAGCTGCTGCAAACTTGTCTGAGTGCAATCTTTCACGTAGCAGTAGATGTAGGCCCAGTACAAAGAAAATCCAAGCAACTGAGTACGTTAAAAAGTTAATACAGAGAATGTAGGTGTGAATTTAAAGTTTGTTATCTATTTCATGCTCACTGCATGCGTGGATACTTGAACTGCCTCTTGATTTAGTACAACTATGTGCAAGGACGCTTCACTAGCAAACCTTTCTCTTAACTTTCTTATCCTATTCACTATGTCCCCCTTTCTCACAAAAGAAAACTTCAGAAGGCAGCTTTGACAGCTGACCTTAAACATAAAGCTTGCTTATAGCTCAGTGTAGATGGAAGATGAGACATTTCTAAGATCAAATGATTTCTGCTGAACACTTGGTTCTGCCTGGGGGACCCAAGCATACATATCTAGTGACTATAATCTGAATATTTTATGCAACTTCAATACAAGGTTAAATGTCAGCAGAAATAAGTCTCTAAGGCAATGGTTTTATACTGCAGCATGTTCAGAAACAAGATATTTCTATTCAGCATCATGCATTAGGTTTATAGTGTATCTGGATAAACTATCATCAAAACTTCAAAATTTCTAATGTGCAATGTGTTGCACACAACAACAAACAAGTGGGGGCAAGGGGGGAGGACACCAAACAAAGTGCCTGCTTCATAAGTACAGTATTCCTTGGTATACACTATGGTATACGTTTCTCACACATTTCTATAATATCACACCTTTATCTCCGAAATAGTTCAGTAGTACTAGTAGCAGAACTAAATTCTCCACAAGTTTTTAATCCCTTCAACTGAAATCTTCAACTTTTGCTTCATAGTTAATATTCCACTGAATATAGCACATACAATTAATCAAACTACTCGTGAGCATGGCAGCCATAGAGCTCAGTATATTTCATAATCACACTTATCAAAGAACTTCATATCTGTAATACTTAAATTAAGCAGTGTAAGCTGAAGCACGTAAGGCTCTTATCTCCAGTGACACTGGCAAAAGATTCAGATTTTATGAAAATGAAACTCCACAAATGCCTAAGATATTCATTCACCATCTTCTTTATCAATGCATGGGAAAAAATTCAGTCTGGCATTTCACCTCCTTATGGAAGAAAACAGAGCATATTCTCAACTCTACTAGTATAGAGTAGGAACAGAAATATTCCACTATATTTGAAAGGTCTCCTCAATGAAAAGATTACATAAATGACTTCAATAAGCCTAAAATCAATTGAATAAAATATTACATCCTTTCAATAAGAGGAATTTAATCTCCACTCAACCTGTAGGACAGTGTGTATTGAAAAGGATCATATTCTTTATTAAAGTGATTCTAACAACAGAATTTAAAAAGAAAAAAAATCTGTAACCCATAAAAATTCTACTACATTACATGCTGCTAATGGCTGTTTTCCACAAACTATGTTGCTGGGATGCAGAATGTGATCTCAAACAAAAGATTACATTTATGCAACAACTATTTGAACAAATAATTCAAGCACCCATGAAATGCAATGAGATGCATTTCCACATGGCTCTAGTCTGGGTAGTATAGGAGATGCAAATACCATTTATATTTAGGAAAAGAAAAAAAAAAAGCAGCTATATTGAACAAACTGTCTTGCTTTGTCAAATGCGATAACTGGTGAGAAATCTCTAGAAGTCTCAAGGAAATATATTAAGAAAATTTTCCCTAACAATAGTATACTGCCCCTTATTTTCATGCGTCCATCCCATGTTTCCAGACAAGAAATATGGTTCCTGACTACCTGTAAGACATCAGTGCTGTAAAGTAACCTTGACAATGTAACAGTAAAGCCATCGCAACAGGTCTTCATAATAACTAGCTACCAAAGCATTGTGTATCTGTCTTCTAAGAGATGATTATCAAGAGTCCAACGACCCAAGAACCAGGACATTCACATGACAAGGTTGTGTTAACAAAACACTAGCAATTTTATCAGGAAGCCACATCTTGAAGCCTGTTGACAAAAATCCAGAGACACAGATATATACCAATTGCCATGGCCAAGCAGTGTTCACAATGAAACCTTGTGAACTAGATAAAGCTAGGTTTAGGGATAAAAAGAGAATACAGAGCAGAAATGTAAAACAACCCATTTATGGTAAAACCTGGAGATAATGTGGAATTCCTGGCCAGTGAACGAACAGCAAGTAAGTGGACAGCATCAGCAAAAGAATAAAAATAACCCTAAGAAAAGCTAAGAGCAAAGAAGAAATCCTCACCATCAGCAGTGTATTCTTCCCGGCAAAAGACCCAGGACACGACAACTTGCCATAACAACCTTCCCACCTTTTTACAGAGAATTAGACCTCTGCTGTTTCTTGTTTGCCTTTGGATCTCCAAGGGCAGAGGCAGGGTAAGCATAGCACAGAAGAAAAGAGTAGACACCACAAAGCTTGTGTAGGTAAGCTTTAACTACTTTATTAATAGGAATTAGAAATAATTGGATTCTTTGGCCTAATACATCCAAGGACACCTGAACTGGACTGACAAAGTTCTAAAAAGATTTCGCTGGCAGTTCAGTTACATTAACTAATAAAGGTATGGATCTGTACACAAGGCAAGTTTCTCCCACCCACGCAGATCACAAGGGCAGTTTGGTACACCCTGCACTTGAGGCTTAGTTGCAACGTGGATGCAAGAGCAAAAAGCCAACAGCTTGGTCCTGGTTTAGGAAAGGGGAGAACAATAACTTATTAAAACCCAAAACTTTCAACTGCACAGCTGTTCCATTTACATAAAATAACGTAGATTAGAAGTCAGTTTTCGTAAAACTGAGCTTTCTGAAAGAGGTACAGTTCAGACAGGGACGGCTGCGCACTGCCTGCCAGAGGCAGCCGGCGCCACAAGATGGCAGCCACGCGTTTCCCGCCGCTCCCGCCGCTGTGGAAGGTTCCGGAAGTTTGGCAGCATCAAGGAGAGGTACAGCGGTATCAGAACGTAAACAAAAGTCATCTCAGGAGAGCAGAGCCAGTATAGTATTGCACAATCGGTTTCTTATAATAGTTTATTAAGCTAATTTTTACAACAGAACAGCTACATGAGCTATGGAAATAAGAAACTAGATTTCCCATCCTGATCCCATCTTGGCAATTTTCCCGTAGCGCTGGGAACATTGGGGCCGTGAGATTCGTGCCTGTTACCACTGCTAGGAGGAATGATTCACTCCCCGGAGGCAGCTTTGGCAAGGGGGAATGGTGGAAATACAAAAGTGGAAAGCTGGAGAAGCAGCCAGAGCTCTTTTAGGGAAAAAAAAAAAAAATTGCATATTGTGTATATTATTACATACAGGATGTGCACAGACACTGGATATACATTATTATATCCAGTACATATATGTGTGCTGCATGTTTGTTCTATACTACACTATACATAGTGTATATATATATATATAGTATGTATACATACACACATATATACATGGACACGCAGGCATACATACATCCTGCATGTTTGTTCTGAGAGTACTGCAAAAAACACAAACAAGGACAGCGAAAATTTGTGGATGAATATAGAAACTGACTTAGTGAGTTTCACAGTTTGAAATTTCTGTTAGTTTAGTTCAACATCTTGCAAAGTAAGCTAAAGGATACCTGTATTGCCAAAAGCAGAAGAGGAAATAATTAAACTTGTATATTTAAAAATAAAAACTAAGCGCACAACTTTGAGTCCTGAAGTATTCTCCAAAATACAAAAGCAGCATGTATTACTTGGCCAGATCCCTCCCTCACAAACAAGGAACCTAGAGATTCTCCTGTGAGACTGCCCTAGCATAAAGAGTAAATCAAAAACCCTAACATTTTGATACTTCGTGTAAACATCCAAGGAGATAGAGGGGTGTCCTGCAAAACAGATTCACCAAACTGGTTGATTTGTCATCTCCCTGGTCGAGGTCTGACACCATTTGCTACAAGGTTGGATGAAATGCTTGCACAACTTCAGTCTACATTTAAACAGATACCTATATGCAAGCTACAGGCAACCTCTAGATGATAATCTGCAAAGCATAGAGGTAAAACAATGGGATTGGTAGGCTTTGCTTGACAAAAGGAAAAGCTGTAGATGTAGTACAGATGAAGTTCATGCCTCACACTGATTTTAGGTAGCACATCAAAGCCAGCAAGTATGTCTGTCTCTGTGGTAGACAATGAATGAATTTATATTTTTCTAACTAAAATTATACTGAAACTCTGAGAGAAATAAGCACAGCAAAACAACTGTTGACATTATTAATGGCCTTCATAACAAGGTTATAATTCAGTAAATTAATTTTGTACATATTGCTCATCAGTAGCCAATCATATTTATGATTTACTGTCAATAGACAAACTTTTAATACTTTTTTTTCTTCATCTGTACAGCACTGCAGCCAGTTAACATAATGAAATAAAACAATCTGGAAAAAGACGAGTAAACTCTATCTATATATTTAATAGCTAATTAAAAAAGACAAAGCAGACAAGCCTTCTGTATTGCTGGTTGAAAACATGTTCAGGCACCATTTCAGCTTCACTATACCACTAAAATATCCGAGGAGAAACATTTCTTGCAGTCCATTCATGCCAGTTGCTTGACATATATACTCAATTAGTTTCCTCTGTGCATGAGGGTGCTTTTAAAAGCCATAGGAAAGAAAAAGAAATGACGTTCAAAAAAGGAAGTTAGAACTAGACATTCACAAAAGTTGCCAGAGCCACCCTCATGAAGGAAATCTATACAATACTCACTTTCTATAAATTTCAGCTACAGTGCACCCAGAAAAACTGGATTAGCATCCCATTTCTCATTAAAACTTCCACAAACATTTAAATGCAGCATTCCTCCAGGAAAACAATTAACCTTACCTGCGTCTCCAAAATCACTGCAAGGCATATGGCTGTTGCAGAAAAAGCACCATCTACATACTCAACGATAGTACATCCTGGAATGCATAGATTTTCTTTGAAAGTTTTCTCATATAGATACAGATTCAGCTGGAGCTTGTTTAACTTTTAAGTTTACTTTACACTTGTTTAATGAGGTTTACCTCTAGGAGCCACGGTTTTAGTTTTCTGTCCAGCAGAATATCAAATCCCAGGACTTCAAAGCAGACACTGTCACTTCCTGGTGCTTGCCCTGGCCTGCACATGCGATAAGCATGAAGAACATGTGGCTCTGCAACTATGAGAGTCTTCACTACTAACTCCTGTAGGGATTTTTTTCAGAAAAATGTATCAAGAGAAAAGACACCAATATATATCAAACTTATCTATTTCATACTTTCATAGATGCTTTAGTGGAATGTAAAAGATTCTTAATATCAAATAAGTGTTCATACTGAATAACAGATACTTTTATTAGCTATAAAATATATTGGTATACTTTCCATAGTACATACTTTTTTAAAAAAAAAAAAAAAGATGCACAATAGCCTAAATGCTAAAGCTACACTGGTAATAAGGCATAGCATAGCCAAACTTCACCTACTTCGTTTCACAATATAGTTTCCAGTAAAGATTCTCAGAATTATATTCACAGACAGTGCCTAAGCTGTAACAATCTCAGTTCTGTTCCTTACCTAAAGGTGTCTGTAGCCTACACACTGACACATTCAGTTTATAACCAAATTCTGAATTTAGCTTTTTTAATCATCATTCGTAGCACGTCGTTTGTGATGTGTGTTGCTGAGAATTTGGGTTAATAAAGTTTCAAAAATAATGCTGGATTCTAAGTAAAGCAATAACAGAAGCAATCAATTTTCTAACACCCTTAAACAAAATAAAGAAGAGCATATTAGTTTTATCTTACTGAAATATCATTCCAGAATTTGGAGACATCAAGATTATTTGTTTCTAGGAACTCAGTAAACCATTTTATGGAGCGTTTACTTCCTTTGTCTTCTGTTTCATCCCGTCCAAAGTGTTCATTATGTTTATTCACAGAATAGTTGGTCAGATGCATATATAGTTGGCTCTAATAGGGAGAAAAGACACAAAAAAAAACCACCTTAAATACAGTTCTAGAATGGTTGATTCAAAATAATTAAAATAAAAGTTAAATCAATAACAACATAGCCTAACAGGTCATATTTGCAAATGAATTATGTGCAGATTTAGTGTTTCTTGTTATTGGAGATTTCACATACTGAATGTTCTGGCCTTGTTATAACAAAACTTGGGCTCATATTTAAGCCAGTTGCAGTTAACAGATCTACTACTCAACATCTGCTTAGACAATGTAATATATCTGCCATTTTTACAGGTCTGTATGTAAACAACTACATAAAAATGTGAAAAGCAATTATCATAACTTACAAAACAATTATATTCCACAAGAAGGAAACAATAAAGATGGGACTTTGAAGTGCTACTTTAAAAGTGCTAAAAACACTCTGGCATCTGTTTCACAGACAATCCCACATTTCAGTTTTCACAGCAGTTTATTTATGAGAAATGTTGCCATTATAGTGATGCTTTAAAATATCTTTTACATACAAATTCATCTGTTATGTTGCTGTCTGCCAGAACTGCTCATTTTTGAATGGCTGGTAGCCATACATTAGAGGGAGGTAAATTTCAAGATAAGTGAGTGAGTGCTATGGTTCCTTTATGTAAGGAGATTTAAGTAGTAATTGATTTGTGTTGTATTCAAAGCAAAAAAAGTCCTTCAAATGCCAATTTGAAAATCATAATTTATATACTTACATATCTTCCAATACAGGTATTAATTCACCTTTCCACCTACACTATCATGATGACAGTCCTCATCACAGTGACTGTTGTTCATCATACTTCATTCCTTGTTTGAGTGATAGTCACTGTTACAATCTGGCCATAGGCTTTCTGTTTCAATTCCTTTTTGCTAAGACAGACAGTAGGTAACACAAGCCTTCTGCTGTCATTTATCTCACTACACTTACATTTTAAAAAAATGAACAGATTAACAAAATCAAGCAATTTAATTGCAGGCTTGTTAACAATATATTGTATTAGCAATGAATTCCTCCTATGGCTTCCAATTACTGCTTTGAGAATGATTCTGAAACCTATGGTGGTTTTGAGTAGTTGTAAATGTCATCTTTCCATGAAATTAAATTATTTTTCAGACTACAAGAAGAGCGAAAGTGTTTTTAGAACATTAGTTAAACATACAGACTAAACTTTAGTCTGAAGTTATCTGGAACAATGTCACTGTGGAACAATATCATCTGAAGAAAAATGTCATTAGTGATAAGCCAGGTTATTTCATACAATAGACAGACTACAACACAAACAGTTGCAAGAACACAGAGAAAAGTGCTTGTTCTGCTGTTCTTTTATCGACTCAGAGCGTATTTCAGTGCTGATAATGCTGAGATTAGTAACAATAAAAAACATTAAAAGCAAACTATTCCAAATGTAATACTAGAACTTTTCCAAATATACCATTTCTACTGGGATCCAAATTATACCTGCATTCTTTAAAAGAACACTACTTTAAGTGACAAGTAGAGTAAATGGCTCACCATGCATTTTCTATTGCATAATTACACTGAAGCAGTTCTAAAAATATATCACTCGGGAAAAGGAAAGACACAGAAGCAATGGAGTACAGAATGAAGTATAAGAAATTTAAATCCACTAATGCCTGGATGCTTCAAATCTATGTCTTTTCTTTATTGCCATCTCTTCTTTGGTCTGTGCCAGAAGAGAAGGGTTACACCTCTCAGTAGTGGAGGATACTATACGTGAACAAGAGGATTAAAGTGTCCTTTAGCATGTGCCTTTCTATTTCTTGGTTCTCTGCAAGCTTATAGGCAGCCCTGCTGCACCATCCTAAAATTGTCAAGTATATTAGGTAAACATTAAATAGGTGATATAATTCCAAACTTCCTTCCCTAATGAAGCAGTCACTTACAAATGTCAGTAGATTCCCTGATGTTCAGGGATTTCAGTGACCACTCTCATGCCATGGTCTTTGTATCTCTGGTTTTTGTGGGTTTTTTTTCCTGTTTCCTGAATAGGTTCTGAACATAATGGCTGAAACCTTGCAGGTTCCTCAGGAGAAGCTCTAAACTTCAGGGATGTTAAACAACAACCTAGCAGGATATAAGGCCTATCTCCCCTTGCATCCCCCAAACTGAGTCTCAGACAAATATAAAAGCAATGTAACTTGTTCTTGGAGTTATTTTCTTTACTTCATTTGTTCTGGGTTGAATGTTAATAACTGACTACTTTTGCTTTCTCTTAGGAAAAAATTAAAATCTAGTATGCATATATATGAGTCAGAAGAGCTTTTTTTATACATCAACAATGATATGTCTATACTTGTGATCTTCATGAAAAACGTGAGTTAAATATCTTCTATTTTTTTCTCTTCAACAACAATTCAAAAATTCTGCCACAAGAATACCAAATGGAAATGTTCTGTCACTACTTTATTTTTCCTCCTCCAAACACTACACAGGTAAAATTCTACATGCATAAGCAATAAACTGGAATGAACACCAACTTACCAAATTTGAGTCACAGGGGGGATGATATTTTTCTGTGCCCATTCTCACCAGTCCATCATGATACAAAAATACTTTTAATGGATCACAGGAGGTTACAAGAATATATACACGTAGATCAAATTTGTAGCCTTCCATAAGAAATGGTTTGTCAAGATATTCCTGAACAATCAAGTGATCCTGAGCTTGCAACTTTTCTCCATTTCTTATTAAAGAGATCCTAGTAAAAAAATATATATATTTTTTTAAAATGTTGGACTTAGACAAAATTCTTTGAAATACATTTTCATGGTTGCCCAGCCAGGTAGTCAGACTAAACACTATGTAGGGAAAGGCCTTACACAGCTGATTTGTAGGGTATAGTAAGAGTGCCATTCACTTACATGGCTTTTAGTTTCCTGTCTTGTGGCTGGTACCTGACCGATTTCACTTTTGTTTTTAAACAGCAGAAGGAAGGGACGTCAACCAAAGGGACCTGGAGAAGCTTTAAAAGTCAAATGAGGTTCAACAAGGCCAAGTGCAAGGAGTTGCACTTGAGTCAGGGCAATCCCAGGTACGTGTACAGACTGGGAAAAGAGCTCCTTGGGAGCAGCCCTGCCAAGAAGGACTTGGCGGTCCTGGCAGATGAGAAGCTTGACACAAGCCAGCAGTGTGCACCTGCAGCCCAGGATACAGTTGGCCTTTCAGGCTGGATCAAAAGAGGGGTGGCCAGCAGGGCAAGGGAGGCGATTGTCCCTTTCTACTGTGCCCTCGTGAGGCCCCATCTGCAGTACTGTGTCCTGGTCTGGAACCTCCAGCACAAGGACGTTGGAGTGGGCCAAGAGGGGGCCACAAAGATGCTCGGAGGGCTGGAGCACCTCCGCTACAAAGATAGGCTGAGAGAGCTGGGCTTCTTCAGCCTGGAGAAGGCTCTGAGGAGACCTCATTGTAGCCTTCCAGTATTTAAAAGGAGTTTATAATCAGGAGGGAGACTGTCTTTTTACACAGAAAATTGATATACTATACTGTATAAACCAAACTGATATTAAAAGGAATGAAATCTAAAATTGAAATAGTTAAAAATAAGAACAGAGTTAAGAATTGAGATAGATTAATCTCATTTCATTTTTCACTGTGTATCCCTGTCACAGGCAAAACAGTTTCAAGTCAACTGCAGGTCACTGTCTTTTCAGGAGTGTCCTTCCTCTGGGGTGAGTGTCACATCCTTCCAAAACTGTGCCTCCAGCTGCATCCCCAACAATATTTCCTCTGTTTCTCCTCCACTTTGAGGCTGCTGCTCTTAAATATGTTTGTGTTGTGGTTTTGGCATGCAGTAGGGTGCTTGGACTGGTTTCAGAGATGTGGAAGATCCTGATCATCTTCCACAAAACATCCTTGCAAGTACTGAAACCCTGCCATTTGCACCCAGTACAATCTCACCCTATACATTTAAGCACAATAGATAATAAATATATTGTTTGGATAATTTCACAATAAAAATAATCCTGATCTTAAGAATTACATGAGCATCATCAAATACACATTCCCTAATTAAGCCATACTTACAAGAACATTAGAATACCACTTGCATTTAGTTTTATATTTTTGCTGTTTCTGATTGTTAAGCATTTGTCCAATATACAACCTTTGTATACAGATATACAACTGGAACAACAAACTACTTACTAATTAACAGCTTCAATTAATGATTTAAACTGCACTAGATTTCACCTTTGCTGGGTAAGACAACTGAAATTAACATGCAACTTACCCATGACCCATTGCACCATTAGCTGGTTTGACTATGAAAGTTTTCTGTCTACGTTTCTTCTTCAGTTCTTTTACATAGTTCTGAAACTGTGTGTATTCTGCAGGGAAAATCCATGTTCGAGGAATAAAAGTATACTCCTGAGGCTGGCACTTGATCATTCTGCAGAAAAAAATGTAGCTGCATTTAAAAATTTTAACTACTTTGATGGGTACAATCCTCTTGATTAAATAGCATTTACAATAATCTGACAAGGAAATTTTATTAGCAAAGTACTTTAATAGGAAAGAAAACGTCTGCAGTTGCTTAGGAATAGCTAGGAGTTCTGTGACATACATGTTTAAGAACAACAAAAGCAAAATCTTGAGCATTTTTGCTTATCATCATATCGTATTTGTTTAGTATCTTATTGACATTATGTCATTTCTTGGCACACATCTACAATATAAGGCTTACAATATAAGGCAACAAAATGAGCTTTGATTTATGTTTGGTATCAGCATATCATGATTAAGATTCCCTGAGCACCTTATTTAGTCAAAAGAAAGCAAAGAAATACAAGGCAATACAAAAAGAGAAAAATAAGAACCAAGTAAAATACAACTAAGGTTAAGACATCACAGGGAACAATCTTTTAAACTGACTCTGATTAAAGGGTGCAGCAAGGTCCTGATCTCCCTGCTTTAATAGCTGGGGCAGCAGAGGTGTGAGCACATCTGACTTCATACTTTTACTGTCTGAATGCAGAAAAGAGAAACAGAAGAATAAGAACAGTAGAGAATCCAGTTAGAATCACAGAATTGTAGGGGCTGGAAGGGACCTCTGGAGATAATCTAGTCCAACTCCCCTGCTAAAGCAGGTTTCGTAGAGTAGGTCCCAGAAAAAAGCATTCAGGCAGGTTTTGAATATCTCCAGAGAAGGAGATATTCCTACCTCCACCACCTTTTTAGGCAGCTTGTTCCAATGTAGAAGCTTAGTAGAAGTTTCCATCACTCAAAGCTGTATCACTGGCAGACAGGAAGTGTATATACCCACAGCAGGCTGGCAGTGCTGGCTACATACATACTGGAAGCAGCCAAGTTATAGAAGCTATGTAGGCTCTGTAGTACTATGTTGGCTAGCATACCATAGTTGTCAGCAGGATAAATTTAGTCTTTGTTGAGTTAAATACTGAAGCAGTTAGAAGGTTCCAGGTACTCAGAACTCCTGAAACTTCATATGTAACTTTGAAGTTAGCTTGGGTAACTGGGCAGTAGCCTGTAGCATTTGGGGTGGGTAGACACATCTAAAATACAAATATCCACAGATCAAATGAAAGCTGGATGCTTAAAAATAAACGAACGGACACAGCAAACTGTCCAGACTTCAATGGTACTATGCATCTTAGTACCTTCTAATTAGTTACAGATCTGGCTACACTTCTACTTTTCTAATGGAAACTAATAGCATCAGGATAACTTAAACGTAAAGGAGACTTACAATATCATTTCAATATTTCATTTCTGCCATGAACCTACATAATGATCCTCATGCAGTATAAGACAATTTTTCTTTAAGTGACTCAAATACTAACAGAAGAAATAGAACTGCCAACCACATCTGTAAGAGTAGGACTGTAGCCAAGACCTAGTAGTATAATAGATGGACTGTCACCAAATTGTTTGGCCAGCTACCCAACAAAAGCTCTGCAGAAACCACAGTAGCTAAAGTAGCCTTGAAGTGCTGCATGAAGCTCAGTGCTCCTGCAGCTTCATTGTAACAATCACTTTTAAAAATCTAATCTGATGAAAGCCAATAAATATTCAGAAAAAGACATAAAACAATGTTATAATCCACATTCATGCATATTTAAAAATAATATCCTATATTTAGGCAAAAAGCAACTTCTGTGTCAGTTTACATTCCTCTCCAAATTATCATATGCAACCTGACAGAAACTTGTTATTTCACTCATTCACAAAATTCAATACTAAATGAATTTAACTTGATGGTATTATAGATATATGATTTTCTGACTGCAATTACATCAGCTTTATATGCCTTCTTTTGTCTTATGCATAACTGAGTAGGCTACAAACAAAAATATGAAGCTGAATATTCATCATTGTTTACAAGTTCTCACTAAAACTTTCCACAGAAGAATTCACTTCTGTTCTTTCCTGCCTGACTATTCGCAAATGGCACAGCAACATCAAGCAGCCTCCTGAACAAAGACCTAGCCCCTTACAATAGTCCTATTTTCCAGCACAGCTGTTATCCACTACTGTTGGTAACCACTTCTTCGCTGTGCTATTCTGTCCTTTAGCCTTTGCAGTCCTTACTAGGAGGTCTGAGAATTAAAAAGCAAGTTATTGTTCCTTTGAGTGCTATTTAGCTCACAGATCTGGTCAGACTCTGCTCTTGTTTCTCTGAGTGCCTTCTGTGCAAAAGAATCAAAGGTGTTTTGTACAAAATGTAGAGGTTACTAAAGATGTGAATAACACAGGTACCAAGATCCTCTGACTTTTCAAGTATGAAAGGAAGTTAGTGGGTAGCTATAGATGAGAACAGACTTCCGTCCACTGTCAGTTCCCAAACCATTTAAACATAAAGAACAAAAGTGTCCTGTTCAACCTGTGCACCTTTTCCCCATACTTATTGCACCCATTCTGTAAGCACACTCATCACTCACATACGTGCAATCTCCACATTCAGCTTCTTTAAACTGTTTCAAACTCTGAACTTAGTAGGTTGAGAGAAGCATGAGACTGTATGAGAAAACAACGTGTACGTGATAACATCAACCTTTTGCTCATTTTTCACACTTGTTTAAACCACAGAACCGTAGCGATATACAAGGATAGTGCTGCCTTCCAAGCTGACCAAAATTGTTCCATTGTTTTAAAGAAGTCTCCAGTTAGCTGCTTGCATCCATGTGCTATGTCTTTGTTTTAAGAGTTAAGTCTGGAAGGGGTAGTGAGAAATGCTTGTGCAGCAGGTATGCACTTATGGAGATCCTGGTCCATAAGCAGGATATGTGAGCACCACAGCAATGCACATGGTATTTGCATATATTCTACATATTATGTGTGGTATTTAAAAAACAGCAAAGGAAAGAGAGAGGAAGAAAGAGAGGAGATATCACATTAGTTACATTTGTGCACAAAAAGGATTCTATCTTGGTAATAGCAAATGTAGTGCAGGGAAAAATCTCAACCCAAAAGATTAAGTCTTTTTAATTGCTTTTTAAATTAATTTAGGTTAGAAAAAACAATATATTCACAAACATTTCTCTGTAAACTCTTCCACATCACCAGGCTGATGAATCATTATTTACTATTGCTTTCTCACAGGTCTTACAGATTCTAAGCTAATATAATTCTGTTATTTCACTAGAGAAAGGAGAATGTATAACAGAGACAAGTTTGTTTATCTGACTTATTTCTTAAAATAAGAAATAAGAAACAGTAAGATGCTTCACATTTTTAATGTGATATATATGCTAAAATATAGTCACTGATTATTTTTAAAACAAGCAATATCCACTCACATACTTGTCATTTATCCTTTCCTACCATTACATGGACTATGTCTGGGTGTATTATGCCCTACCTGTACTACATAAAGATTTCAGGTTGCCTTGGGCATTCTGCAGCACGTAGTCATAGAACAGAACCCACGCCATTTTCCACTGAAGTGAATTGAAGAGATACAGTAGCCCAGATACAACAGATCCAGGAATAAAGCCAAAGTTATTAAGGAACTTTGGAAATTATTCTTGGTGCTCTCATAGCCTCTTCTTAAAAATAAACAAACCTTACAAGCAATAATTCAGCATTATACTGCATTAAATCACTGAAAAACTTCTTAATATAAAAAGAAAGATTACTTAGTCATGTTTCTTGCCAGAAAATCCTTTCTGCAGATCTCTCCCATTCCTGGAAAATGGTTGATTCTCTGAGGGAGGAGTAAAAAGAAAAATAAAAAAGAAAGTAAATTGATACTTAACTAGTTTTTCTGGCAAAACCAATACAATCATTTGAAACGTTCAACTACATGGTCAAGTAAATGTAATCACTGTTACATATAAATCATTCAAGAGAATATATCTTATGTTACATTATGTATATATGCTATAGCTAAAGGTATAGTAAGTTGTATTCTCCTCCCCCAACAAGAAAAACTCCATTGATTTCACTTCATACATGAGAGGAGATTATCGTCCTGTTACTCAAAACACTACCTAGTGTCAAAGAACATTACCACGAAGTAACTGTAAAAAAGAGCTTATGAGCTACTTATAAATGATGTTTTGCCTCTTCTTTAAAACAGTGACCATCCATAACACCCCACTGGCAGACAAAAGCATGAAAGAACAGCCCTGAACATTTAAACACCAGTTTCCAAATATTATGAATAAATAACTCTGGAAAAGAGAATAGGCTTTAAAAATACGTAGTGATATAGCCTTGTTACAGTCTGATTAGTACTGCTTTGCTGTTTTTTTCCCCTCTCTTTATACATGCAAGTGACCAAACTGATGTATTACTGAAAGTCTCGGACTGAAACACGTCAGAAATACTGCCACTCTACCTGATAGTTCCGAAGTTCAGCAATCTTTTCCTGTTGCACAGCAGAATCACTCCAAATGAGATTAGCTGTTTCATCTTCATCACGTGTTTTCACAAATCCCATTTCTTGTATTACTATGCGTACTAGACAGAAATCACACACTTAAGGAATATTTTGAATATCTAAAATGTATCAATCTTCAAAATTAAAAAGATCCAAATTTTGAGCGTTTTCAATATCCAAACCTTTGCCTGAGAACAATATTAGCATGTAAGTTCTTTTTTAACTTGCAATATTTTCATTATCTTACTTCAAATCTGTCTTTACAACGTTACAGCACCTTGGACTGGGACTTAAATCAGAGGGCAATCACTGATGGGAACTGTAAATAACTTCAAGGTATTCCACAATGGCCTAGTAAAAGTCCCCTTGCACAGCTTTTGGACTTTAGCTTGGCCATCAAATATGTTAATTTTAAAACTATGATGAGTATAAACATCATGGCAGACAGGGGCAAGGCCTCTGCAGTTGATGATACTGCAGTAACAAAAACAAATGCATACATTATTTGAAGATAATAAAAGAAAAATTTGATGGTATGCCAGGCATAACACAGGTTCTAGGGTAAAAGATTTTTCTGAAGAACTTACCAAAACAAAATAATTAAAAAGAGATACTTTTCTGCCTTAACTTATTCACTCTGCTAACTGCATAACAAACTTGTTCTGATATCTTCTCTCTAGAGAAGACACATCTCTGGATTTGAAGTCTTTCCCACCCAGTAAAAATCAGCAAGGTCTACTACTTGAGTATGCTGTGAGTTGGGAAGTTTATGAGTACTCCTGGTTCAAAACTTGAACCTGAGAGAAATTCTCTGGTGGCTTCCACTTTAGACAGTTCATTTTGAACTTTCACAGATGCCACTGAAAGTCTCTGAAATAATTACTAGCCCTGAAGTCTCCAGAAAAATTGTTGAAAAAATCACATGGTTGGAAGGAGCTAGGACTAGAGAAAGTGTCATTCCTCAGTCACTAATAACTATTCTTTTGAGAAGGACAAGCTACACATCTTGATACTTTGCCATCAGGGATTTTTTTTGGACAGCTATCAGAGCAAACTAATTGGGCATGTATTTAGTGTATTTGCTGTTAATCAAGAATCAGCATTAGTGACAACTCCCAGCTTCTCTTCTGCTATTCCACCAAAAGCTAGAAATACAATGCTTTTCCCACAAACACACCATTTAAAAGGCTGAGGTCAAATGACATTATTCTAGTATTCCACACTTTTTTCTCCTACAGCACAATACGAACTATAGATTTAGTGTGATAGTAGCCCCAACCATCAAAACGTGAAACATTACTAATTTTAATTGAGAAACCTCTGTATAATAATAAGAGTTTTCAACATTAAATTTACACTGTTCATCTTCTAAGGCTTTAAGTGTAGTTCCAAACACATGTGATTCATAATTAAAATGTTTTTTCCACAGCCATCTTGATTAATTAGTTTTTTGCATTTCAAGGCCCTTCCCTGGGTAAGGAACAGGGAGTAATAGATGTACAGTGTTCAAAGCTATCAACACAATGTTATAAAAAAAGAACAAAGGCTTCTTAGAAAATAAAACCCTTTAGAAATGACGCACTGTCAGTTTGATGCAAAGTCCATTAATTCACCCCATTAGTTAGTAATTTGTTCACATCAGTAGCTATTATGATGAAAACAAGAAATGTAGCTTCCTACCAATTTCATACTTGGTGCCAGCAACATTTGCAGTGATGACTCCATTCTTCTTCTTCTTTCTGACCTTTCTTTTAATCGTGCTTTGATAGGGTAGCTCCGATCGCAAAGTCACAGGAGTAGTTCTATGGTTATCTTTGAAAAATAATGTTTTAACTATCAACAACACATTTATATCTTAAATAATATATACAAATGAACTAAAATTACCATTATCATCAATTACCCTGTGAGCTAGTCAGTTACAAACATTTACTTCACTGCAATTTCCAGGCACATGCCCACAGGAAAAATTAACAGGCTATATTAAAAAATACAAGACTTGCATACCTCCCTCATTAGGCAAGGATGGCATTATAATCTAAGAAACTGCAGAAGCAGAGCCCAAATTCTGTTCCAGGTTCTCAGAAAACGATGGAGTTGTCGAAGTGAAGTGATTTTAATGCTGTAGTCATACCATTTCAGTCTCTGGTTATAGCAGTATCAGTTCTGGAATGGATAGTTATGTGTGTTAACAACTAAGAGAAACTTTCTTATAGGACAGTCCTGAAAAAGTATAAACGGTAGAGAACTATGGAACTGTTTTTAATAAGTCAAAAGTAACACTTACTCTAAAGGATAAAACAAGTTATTGTAGATATTAAACTTCATTGCAGTTCAATCATTTTGCAGCATTCCTTTACAAAACATGATACTACCTCATTGTCTTGTTTTCATTTCTGCATGGAAGATTTGGGGCATGAAAATGGGTAACACTGAATTCAACTAAGACTGCAAATTTTTATCTCTACAAAACTCAACAAATTTATAGGAATTTAAAACCATTTTTAAATTAAAAAAAAAAAAAAAGGCACCATGCATTATGTATTTTAAGGTACCAAAAGGAAAATAACTGAAATTATCTTAATAACTTTCTTTCACTTCACCAATTTTTCAGTATTTTTTTTAAATGTTTGATCAATAATCACTCAGTAATACATGACCACAGTCTCATAATTACTCCATGACACTAGAGATTAAATTTGAAAGACAGTTTGGGTTGTCAAGTGCCTAAACAGTCAGTTTCTAAACTACTTGTATGAAATGCTGTTTTTCATGTCTACACTATTGATAAAAAATTTCATCTTTTTTTTTTATCTCAGAATATGCTACAACACGTGAAAATCCCATGCACACAAGAACAACAGGTTAAAACACTAGAACAAAACCCTCAGGAATAAAGCACTGGTCTGAACACACAGCTACGTGACTTTGGGCATGCAGCATCTGGTATAACAAAGTCTGCAAGAAGACAAAGGCCATCTCTCGCACGCTGCCTCAAACTGTTCTTGGAGTTCTTGAAACACATACTGTGTATGTCACTGTTTTTAAATGCTTTGTCGCTTCTGTACATGTGGCTAAAGCTCCTTATATTAGCTTCAGATGAGTTCATGTTGCCTGTGGTGTTTGCAAAAACTTACTTAAAATAACTTCATACAGAGCATGAGGAATTTCTTCTGCTATGCATAGCAGAAAATTGCAGTAAAAAACACATTCAGCCATGACTTATGATGTGAAATGAATTTGGTCATAAGTTTGGACGAGATGTGCATTGGCAAAATTATCACAGCGTTCCTTATATGCGTATGTATCAGAGAGAAAGAGGGAAAAGGAAAGAATGATAATTACATTCTGGACAAGTCACATTTTTGGTAAGAAAATGTAAAAACATTCCCTGAGCTGCAAGATCTTGTTTCATTTCAAGACAGAAGCCATCCTTAAAGGCTCACTAGCCCAAAAATTAAGGTTCTCTTGCAACTTCTGCTTTGAAAGAAGACAAAAAGATCACCCTCATGTCCATTCAGAGGAGTTCTGCAAATTACCCCTGAAACATGGATTTACCCAACAGGTAAGAACAGACAGCACCTTAGGTGAGGATGCAGCATTTGACACCGCAACAGGAACGCTCAGCCTTACCTACCTGCAACACACTTTGCTTACCAGAACTCCCTGAGAATATTCCCCCAAACTGAACTAAAACTGGCAGGTTATTTTGAAGTTTTAATGTTTTGGTCATCCTCAGCTGAGAAGGTGCCCTGAAAGTCCTCTGCTAACATTAGGCACTAAGTTGGGCAAGTGAAGCAGCCTTCCTCTTTACAAGCACTGCCAAGGAAAAGCAGCAGTGGACACAATGACTCACTGAACGCTGCACGTTATCTGTTTCTCAAGCTAAGAATACCACCAGAGCACAAGACATGCTTAGTTCCTGGGACTGAAGCATGCCTGTTTGCCAATTAAGGACTTGGATGCATGTATACAGAATCCTAGCACTTGTTCCATCACTGCAGTGGCTAAAAACTTCTAACAAATCACGAAAAAATGTCAAAACAACTAATATTTTGCTGTGAGAAATGTCAGCCTTTACTAATACACCATGATTTACAAGCTATGATATGGCAATAAAAATCAAGCATCACATGCAAGCTGCATCAGCAATACTCACAGAAAAACATCTGCCCAGAATTACTGTGATGTCATGATACTCTGAAGCTGGCCCATAAAGCCCAACACTATGTTGTTGCCTTGCTATTTTTCTTTACATATTCTACTCTTTAGAATACTCTTCAGGTTGTTTAATAGAAAAGAATGTTTTATACTCAGACCCAACGTTCAATGCTGCAATAGAAACTCACAGCTCCTAGCCTTACTGACTGCCAGCCAACCAACTTTTTGGCACACACACAGACACAAGTTGGTGGTAAAGATTTATGGTGACCTTTGGAGTACTCTGAGGACAATTAGTAGTTAGGCCATGTGTAAAAGAAAGCGACTGGTCTGAACAATTCTCAGAAAAAATCTCTGCAAACTGATCTTTGAAGTAGCTCTTCTAGTGACAGGATTATGGATAATTTTAATCATCACAGCTGAAGTATGTGCTCCCCTAATAGATGGCAAATCTTCTTTCAGAGACACGTGCAGTCTATTTGTCAAATCCTGACTTAAACTGAATTCTTTGAGGGCAAAAGCAATCACTACTATGTTCACACACTCTAGGATTCTGTCTTTTTGCAATCATTACCCTACGTCTGTTCTCTAGCAAAGCTAAACTATATTCTGCCTTAAGCTTATATATAATAATTCAATTGCTTCACTTGTCTTTGTGTTGCCCATCTCCAAACAACCATTTAGCAGTTCTGCACTAGAGTTGATTTTACACAGGATGCAGCCCATTCCTTTGTTCCTCTTGGAACCATTTTTTCCCTAAAGGCAAATAGCTCCAGTGAAACTGGAGGGCCCCTGCCTCTCTTCCCCCTATGCCAAGCATGAGGCAAGGCCTCTCCTCTGGGGGAATGTTACCCAGAGCACTCGCTCTGGGTCACGGGCTAAGCCATGGGAGCTGGAGACTGGCTCCTGCTTAGACCGCCATGCTCAGAATGTTCCCAGCACAGCACTCTGAGAAGTTCCAGTTCTGCAGCCAGCAGATAGAAGGCAAGGCTACTGAGGAGGGGAAACCCTCCCAGTAAATACACGGCCATTCCTCAGGCTGCAGTTCAGACAAGCACTTCTCTGGAGGAATGCATCCCTTGGGAGAGACAGGAATATCTGAGAGCAATACAAGTGGGACTGTCGCTGAGGAGATACAGCTGGAAGGAGATGGCTGCCCACAGACAGAGCATTGACATGCAACAGTGCAATTCTACAGGTGCTGGTAGCCTTGAGCTCCCACATGCGTTTCCTCTTTTTAATTTCTATATAGCAGGAATCACCTCAGAGCTGCTTCGTTCTCTGACCCAGGTCCTCCCCAGGCACCTTCTCCTAGCTACATCTCTGGGCCTGTCACTGCTGCACCACTGGTCCCAGCCCGGAGAGCAGCCGGCCCAGGCGTGCTGCGGGAGGAAGGCCCACATGGCCATGGCTGCGGGCAGCCGCTGCCCCTCCGGCCAAATTTCCAGTTACCAGGAAAAGTGTTTATACTGGGTCACACGCAGGAAACCACTGCAGTGCTGTTGGGCTACAATTACACTAAAATCTGACTCAGTTCCTATAACTATGCTAAGTTTTTACTTCCACAATAAGCACAAGCTATAACCTGTGTTGTGGCTATAAGCCGCAACAACATAGAGCCATCTCCCTCTAGTAACCCACCTGAAAGATCTGTTTCTAAAAGACTGCTTTTGATAACACGGAAGAAAACATTCTATTTCCAAACTGGAGCTGACAGAGATGGCTTAACCTTGGTAACTCAGCTGTCCGCATTCTTGCTCAGACAGAAAAGGATTGCAGCTCCTACTGTAAGCTATTTCCCTCCTGAAATCATGAAACATTTAAATTGGTGAAGGTTTGTTGCTCACCATATTGATTTAAAAGTAGCTGAATGAAATGAAAATGTAACTGAATGAAACCTGTAAAAGACTTGTGAAGAAGAAATTAATGCATTTGCATCAGGTTACCACATTCTTATACAAATGGACATTTGGAATAGAAGCATTCATGGGGGAATAAAAGATGAGATGTTATCTTTACAGTTGCCTGGCAAGGTGTGAGAGAGCCAGCAGGAGAGCCACATTGCACACAGCCCTGACCTAGAAAGAGGCAGAAGCAAACTACACATAGAAACGTATAAAACATGCATGAGGGCTGCTCTAAAAACTACACCTCCCATTGTATTCTGTTGGCCCACAATGTCAGAGGCAGATAACGGTGGTATGGCAGCTGAAGTTAAACCTTCCCACCAATATTCCATTCCATTTTGTTGCTGTGTGACAGATGGCAGCAGAGGGGCAGTCTGACAAAATAGACTCTGGCATGGGAGTGCAGATGAAGCAAAGGTGTGGAACTGAATTCCTCCATGCAGAAAAAATTGCACCCATTGACATTCATCAACACTTTCTGAGCATTTCTGGAGCCCAAACAGGGGATGTGAGCACAGCGAGGTGGTGGTGGTGCATTTCAGCAGTGGTGACAGTGGGGCACCTCCGCTGGTGCAGATTGTTATGAGTGTGGCATGCAGGCTGTTGTTTATTGCTGGCAAAAATGCACAGCTAATGGTTGTGACTGTGTTGAAAAACGTTTTGTAGCTAAGAATGTGCTCTATCAAACAGTGTTCTTCTGCTCTTTGTTGTAGTTTCCATCGGTAAAAATAGGAGGCATTACTTTCATGGTTACACGTGCATAAAAACACACACACACATATATGTTTATATACATAACTATGTATAAACAAAAAGCATGAGTGCAAAGGCTAGGGAGTCCAGTCCTCTTGAGGTCTGGTACTCTTGACGGAAAGGGAACAAGGTTGCTCATGGACAGGAACCAAGGTAGACATGAAGTCCAAAGGTCACAGTCTGAACAAGGTACAGCAGAAGCAACTGGACAAAGGCAATAGTGACAGAGTGGGATGAGCAGCAGAGGCTGAGAGCGTGCCTGGGTGAAGAGCAGAGCACAGTGGAAAGATCAGATTTCATAGTTAGTGGAATGATACACGTTTCTTTGGTAACAAGTTGTAATTCACTGTAGGAAAAAAAAATTAAGAGTATTTTTTCCTATTACATAAAAATGAAGTTTATCAGAAGAAGTTACTAAACTGCCTGAAAAATATTCTTCTGGTTTACATTAAAGCATTTTTGAACAAATTCTTTCATTTCCCAAGTTATTTGTTCCACAGTGCTTCCAAGTGACCTCTGCCTTTCATGATCCTTCACTTTCAGTCCCGATGCAGTGGGGAGATAAAAGGGTTATTTTTATCTCTAAATAGTATCTTGCACACCATCAAGTCCTTTTTTCCCCGAAGGGTAAGCATCCCAGAAAACGGTTGACTTAATCAGATCAAAATAGAGACTGGGGGAATCAAATTCAAACTTCAAATAAAGCAGTGCAACTTGCTAACGTATTCCCAAGAGCACTCAAGTCAATGAGATTCTCCAAGGAAATAAAGATCCTATCAATGACTCTCAAACCACTACCGTGCACCCTAACAAAAAGAGGCTAGTTTGCATACGTACATTTAAAATAGATGTAATTTACTAGATTTGAGCATTAGGAATGATAGAATCATTTACTACCGAAACACTGCAAACTTGGTAACCAGTTTGAAAAGCTACAAGGCCATGTATGTGCCTAACTTTACATGTATGAGCTGAAACCTTGACATCAGAGCTCAAGCTGTGGTACATGTAACAATAGCTCTCAAGAACAACTGGCATTTCTCAAGTTTCTTGCTCTTGTATCTTTTTTCTATACTTACTGAGGTGAAATGCTACAAAAAATTGGGTTGCCAGTTTTATTTGAATTAATTGGGTTCCTTGTGTGCAGACAAGCCATCAGTGACCAACAGTGGAATATTTTAGTATAGATTTTGAAACTAGCAGACTGCTTTCATCCAAGTCCATTAGTGCAATTTACCCAGTGCTGTCAAAAGTGTCTGGAAATGCACAGTAGCTCAGAAGAAATCCCCAAAGCTCCTGACATGAGGAGCTTTCACCATGCAATGGAGATGCACCTCAGATGCAGTTACATGACTTGGCAGATGACCACAGGGATGGAAGGGCAAAGCACAGTGCTCCCCTCCCTGCTCCCCAGTTACCTGAAAAAATAAAATAACAAATTTCACAGAAACGTGAAAATAAAGAAGTGAAAGCAGACTTCTGAGCATAAACTCAGCAAATAACAGTTCTGTATTTTCGGTCTGACCTAAATAACTAAGATTTTTGCTCCCTTAGATCTTAGGATGTGCAAGTCTGTATCCACTGCAGTAGTGAGGGTTTTCCCACTTAATACATTCCTTGCTTCAAGTTGGTGGCATTGGCTGGGTAGGAAAGCAGGGCCAAATGAACACACACCATTTCTACAGACCTCTCTGTGTTTCAAGAGCCACTCCTTAGCCCCACGTGAAGTCTGTCCCATTACATCTCATGCTTTCCAGGCCCACAGATCATTGACCTATTTCAGCATTTCTGAACACAGTCTGCAGTCATCACACACAGCCCACAAAGACTCTGACAAGCTGTCACAAAAAAATGTTTAGCAACAAGGATGACACTCCCACAGCAGCCTGAAATGTGAATTGGCACACATTTGCCTGCAATTTCAGCACTGATGTGAAAACATTTAACAAAAATCAGGACTTGAATACGTTACCAAGTGCACTCACAAGAGACATCTATCCAAAGCTCTCCTTGACCATGCAAGCACAAGAAAGGTGCTCTTACATGATCCCTGACTTGTTTATCATACTCTAGTGACACTTCCTACTATTGGTCAATTTGCTCAGCGTCACTGGGAATACCCCCATGCCTGTATGAGGACTGGTAACTGGCCTCCAACATTGTAATGGCCATGCCATGTACTTCTGCCCTGCAGAAGTACGAATGACAGTGAAAAATACTTACAGTTCACCTATAATGTCATTGAGACTACTGCAAACAGCACTCAGTGGTAGAAACACTTCGCGAACAGTGGATAAACTCATGAGAAACTCCAGCAGCTACAAAGCACTAAGCAGAAACAAGCTTTGCTCCCCACAGTTTGGCATTTGGGGCTTAATGCGGTACCACCGATTTGAAAATATTTTTTACAAATGAAAACAAGAGAAATGCAGCAGTTGCAAATGGATGTGAGTCCTCAGAAGTCTCTAACTGCAATTGACCCGATTTATAAAAATTCCTTAAAGGGCAGAATTGGTTACAAACCCCCTGTGTTATGCTATTTTAATTCATTGTAGGGGATCTAAATAGAATCCCTGTCTTCAGCAGTAATGAGATGTGACTCCAATACCCAATTATAGAAGAATTTTGCATCTATATTGCTCACCTATAAAGAAATAGTGTGCAGTCAGAAAGCCTAGAAAAATAACATCTTCAATTTTGAACATGAAGACTTGGAATGCCCAAAACAAGTAAAATGATGTGCACCAGACTTTCCACACATTAGCTTTAATTTTTGCTTAGAAGAAAAAAAGCTTGAAATCTGTCTACCAAAAAGTAACTTTCCGGGATATTCAGAACCATGTACCTTCTGAATCATAACCGTGGCCTTACTGATGCAACCCAACAGTACTGAGCAGTTCATTTATCAAGTCAGAGGCATTGCAGGTTTTATTGTAGTTTAAAATACCTACGAAATCTGATGAGATAAGTGATCTAAGCTTGCCTATTCCCCTGCACAACTTGAATCACAGCAGCAGCACAGATCCAAGACTGGAACAATATCACAGTTAGCCCTGTCTTCATCCATCTCTGCCAGCTCCCAAAAAGCAACGCTTCAAAGCAATTGGCTCTGGAACGTCGTTGTTGTTGTTAAGTAGCAAAAAGCCATTGTGTATTCGTTAAGAGCTGCACTCCAGAAATGTACTGAAATGACAGCCCTCAGCCAAAGGAAGGAGCCATGGGTTATTTAACTCATTTACAGGGCTCCTCTTGATTGTTCACTGCTTTAATCTTCAGCTTTAAAGCTACAGTCTTAGTGAAGCAGAAGAGCATAAACTTACACAGGCAAATACATAGAATCATAGAATGGTTCAGGTTGGAAGGGGCCTTAAAGATCATGCTGGCTGCAAGTTAGCTGGCTTCCAAATATTCAAAAGAAACAAATTCATTTCTTACTGTGTTATGATAAACCTCTCAACAAAACAAAGCATGGTTGAAAAGTGCTCCACTTTTTTATTCAGTTTATTATCTTAGGCTGAAAATTAGAATGATTACTCTTTTGTGCCTCTGACAAAATTTGTCTCAAGTCCAGAGTGTAAATACAAACAAGCAATATGTTACAGGATATTGCCCAATAAAGTAAACATAGACATTTCTACTGAGTTTTGTGGGCTTAAAATCGCAGCGTTTCAGTTCCAGAACAACCCTGACAGCACAGTTCAGGTATATAATTAAAGCACAGGTCAAAACTGTCACCCATCATAGAATGGTTTGCACTGAAAGGGACCTTAAAGACCATCCAGTTCCAACTCCCTGCCATGGGCAGGGCTGCCACCCCCCAGCTCAGGCTGCCCAGGGCCCCATCCAACCGGGCCTCAAACACCCCCAGGGATGGGGCATGCACAGCTCTCTGGGCAGCTGTGCCAGTGCCTCACCACCCTCAGAGTGAAAAATTTCCTCTTAACATCTAATCTGTCTCCTCAATTTTAGCTTAAAAACATTCCCCCTTGTCCTATCTCTCTCAGACCACATAATAAGTCGCTCTCCCTCCTGCTTATAAGCTCCCTGTAGGTACTAGAAGGCCACAGGGAGGTCTCCTCAGAGCCTTCTCCTCTCCAGGCTGAACAAGCCCAGCTTCCTCACCCTATCTTCATAGGAGAGGTGCTCCAGCCCTCTAAGCATCTTTGTGGCCTGTTCTGGACCCACCCCATCAGCTTTCGCTTTCTCTTGCTTGTCCATTTGAATGAAATCCTCAGCACAGTAGAGTTTACAGCTAAGAATAACTTAGTTACCTCTTAATTTCTCTCTTTCTTGAGAAAGATTAAAAGCTTCAAGTATCACTCTTAGAGCTGGTTGGGAGTCCAGAAGCAGTGCTTTATATTTCATAGCTCATGAAATACTTATATTCACAGGTTCAGAAACTGGAATTACTGTGCATACAGTATATAGATACATTCAGCCACAAGAAAAGCTTTATGCTGCTCTCTAGAAACATATTTTGCCTAGCTAGTGGATGAAAATTCAGAAAGTGTTTCTGTATTTCCCTGTCTTTATTATAAGTAAAGATAAACTGCAAGCTCTGAGATGAAAAAAACAAACAAACCCACACCTGAGAAGAACAAGAACTCTGCACATGATTTCAAACCAAAATACGTGCTGAACAGAACACAAGCATTCAAACTGAAGACAGTGTATTTCACTTAGCATAGCCTGCAATAGAAAGCAATAGTGAAAAAGCAGTTTGGTAGCAGCATGTGGCAGTGTGATATACCAAATTCTTCTGCACACAAATTACTGATAAGAATGCAAAAAGGCTTATTTATCATGGGTTTAACTGACAAAATTGCATCCTGCAAAATAAAGTCATACCAGGACCTCCCACTGAAATGGAAACTGATTTAAAATAATTCCACATTAGAAGTAGCACAATCTAATCACTTACCTGTTAGCGTTGCATTGCTGAGGCTGTTGGAAGAGTCAGCCCTGTGGAGACAGATTTTTCTATCAATAATTGACAGATGATACAGTTTTAGGCATTGCTCATACACCTGGGAAAAACATGTTGAGGAAGCAGCTCCCTCCTGTTTAGCTTAGCCCCAGCACTTTCTGCATCGCTTTCTTAACCCTTTCCGGGTATTGTCTCACTGTTTTGAATAAAAAGAGAAAGGGTGATACATGCTCTAAGAAAAGAACGCATTATTTTTCCACTTCACCTAGTGTGTGACAAGAGCTGTGGGAAGCAAGTCAGTAGGATTTAGTCATAACAATAAGCTCAAGTGAAGTTAGATCTAAAAACAGAAAATGACTCAGTGATTGGGAAAGAGTTACACCAAAGACATGAGGTACCATAACAAGAGCAATGACTTCCCCAAATGTAGAATTAAGAGGCCAAGACCGCGACAACATAACGCAGTAGCAGAAAAGTAAGCTAAGATAAATAGTCCATATGCTATAAGAAAAACAGTTATGATTCTCTTCCTGCTTCATTGCATGACAGATCTGTCAAGTCACTAGTAGAATAACTGGCAATTTTTTCAAATGCTGGGATTGCCCAGAAGCAGTGTACTTACATTAACATGCAGCAAACTCCAACTTTCACAAAGGACCTTTTAAGTGAGTAAATCCTGAGCTCTTTGTGCCATGCAGTAACACACACATTTTGGAAACGGTGCTATTTCTCTCTGTGACATGAAGTTTGAGCCAGTTTCAGAGCATTCAACTCCCTTATCACAGACTGCAAAGAACTCAGTGCCAGCCAATCTGACCACACTGCCACGTCTGTTCCACAAAGACAAAGCACTGCAGAGTCAGATTCTAGTGAGATCGAGAGGGGTATTCACAGAAAGTGCTTGTAGACCTCCTAGCTGTAGTGCCTTCCTTTCTCCTACACACAGAATGAAGCTGGGAACAGAACGTGCAAAGGCCACAATATACATAAAAAGACATCTCTTGCTCCCCTCCATGCAATTTATGCACTGTAAGAGTAGATGTTCTCTCTAAACTAAAAAGAATGTCTTTCTTGTTTGATTATTTCACTTGAATGTATAAGCAAGTATGCATATTTTCACCATGGGTACAAAGAAATAAGACTCTGAAAATCCAATAGCTTCACCACAGTTTGTTGCATTTTGCACAATTCATAAGAGAAACAGTTCTCTCCTTCACATGAAGCAGTAGGTTCCTGCAGTGTTTTTACATTACAAGGAAATCCCACAGATGACACTGCAGTAACATTTATTTCTTAAATATAAAGACTGAATGGTGAGTTCATCTGCATAAATGTTGATGCCTACTGTGCAATGTTTGAGCTAGTTTCTCTGGGCTGCCTTCATAGTCAGCCTGCGGGCAGTCTGTGCTGGCAGCTGCAGGCACCTGGGCTGTGGTTGTATAAACACTGGTGAGATGAACCCCATCCAAGTCTCTCAGTATGAAAATGTTTCTCTGCTTAGAGGGAAAAAAAAAAAAATGGATGGAGGAAGGAGAATTAAGGCCTCTACTTGTGCCATAATTGGGCAGGTATGTCTTCCAAAACAGAAGTACTGAGTTCAAGAACTTCTGACTGGGCAGTCAGTCCAGGGCCAGGTCTGGACAAAGGGGTCTGTGGGCACAACAGTGGCTGAGCTGGAGAGCAGCACCCCTGTGATGTAGCCCAGTGGCTGAAGCCCCGGGCTGGGCTGGTGCAGGGCTCCTGGATCCAAGAGCAAGGACATGGCATGGGTCCCAGGGCGCTTGTTTGTGTCAGAAAGGCCTCTGAGCACAAGTTTCCTCTTTGTGAGCCCTCTCTGAAGTCCCTTCGCACAGAAGACTTCTCCCTGTGGCTGCAGTTTTCTCATATTTCTCTTCTATTTCTTTCCTTACAGGATATGATTGTAGAACAGCATCCACAAGATGCTTGACTCTAATAAAGTCCTTGCAACTGTCCAAAAATAGCACCAACTCCTGTTTCATCATGCAGCAACACTTCTACTCACTGAATGTAGCTTCTCCATCCCTAGAAATATGCTTTTCAGCATATGCTTCCATTTTTGAAAATGGTACAAAATGTACCGAACTAAGTCATGTTCTCACATCACTTTTTGATTTATCTTTTATTCAAAGTAATGCCTCACTGCTAATGCTTGCTAGTATTTTATAGTCTTGCAAAGACTTCAGGTTGACAAAAAGACGAAAAGTTAGGATAACACTATATGAAATAAAATGTTATTTAAAAGGATGTTTTCTTCTGGGTGAAAAAATTNTGAAAAGTTAGGATAACACTAGATCCCTCAAAAAAGTCACATGAAATAAAATATTATTTAAAAGGGTGTTTTCTTCTGGGTGAAAAAATTACACATTTTTAAGACCTCTTCAATCAATAATTAATAGGATGTGTTTTAGAACATCCCTTCTCAACCCAGAAAAGCTTGGAAGGGTGAAACAATAGAACACATTCACAGAAATTTCACATTCAGTGAACATGAAACACACGATAATCACCCATAGAAATCAAGAAAATGCAGACTTCCATCACATAACTCTACTACACATTTTTCAAGAAAAGTCCATTCTGAGCAGGTGAAAAAGAGCAATATCCCCAACAAATCTCACAATCTTCTGCTCTGCCAGTCCATTCTTTTTTGATGCATTTGTAATAGTATCTAGATCTTTTCCTCTTCACCCGCATAAATTCTGTATTAAGCATCTGATTCCATTTTCTCATGCCATCCTCCAATGCTTTCACTGCACCCTTTAGGGATATCACCATGCTGGTTTTTATGTGCTAAAAATAAAACAAGCACATGTCAACCCAAGGACAAAGTTGGAAGGAAACATACTTTAATGTAACTAAAGAAGAATATATTTAGCATTTTGCTACTAAGCAAGGGTGAAAATAAACTTGTCAACACATAGCTGTGTCTAACTGTGAAGCTCACACCCCCTCAATTCTTTCTGAAGCATTTATTATAGATGAAAAGTGGATTTTGTTTTCCTTTCTTCTTAACAGTGACTGTCGGTACTCTGTTAGTGCTGCTGGACAGAAGGGCCTCTAAACTGCAGTGTGAAGCACTTCTCGCTTTGCAGGCATCCATTTTTCTATCAATTAACAGTAATGTAACCATCCAAAGCACATTTGAGCAGTGGTGCGTATTAGGATTCTTTCTGGAATCCTTCCAAAAGCAAATACAAGCATAAATGAGAATTGCCATGCCACTTGCCTCTACAGAAAGAAAAGTGAAAAAAAGTCCTAAATCAGAAAGAAGTTTTCTTTTGTATCTCTTTCATTGTTATTGTTAATTTGGGCTCACCATAGAGCAGTACTTTCTGCATTCCCCGAGATGAATGTTGATCATAAAAAACATGTAAATATATTCTTAAATGTTACCTGTGAAGCAAAGCTATTCCTAAAGGCATACATCTAACATTTAAAACTTATACCTTTAACACATGAAAAGTTACAACTATTAACATGCATCTTCATTTTGGAGATGCTGTATTCAGATTAAAACTGATACTGGAAGCAAGTACCATTATGCCTGCTTTATTTAGTCCCTTGAAATACAAAGCCAGAAAATTCTTCTGTTTTGCTACAGCTTGTTTCCTGATGCAATAAGGAATTCAAGGCAAGAGCAAAAGGTCTCTATAAATTAGTATAAATTAATGTGGTAGTAGGCATACTGCTTTCTAATATGTGTTTGAACAGAAGGCAATTGAGACTTTAGCAAGCAGTAACTTGGGCAACAAGCAAAAAGCAAAGACTTCAGGCCCTGCAGAATCCGTGGGTTTCTACACACACCACCAATAAGAAGAGCATTCAGTGGAACAAGGCAGCACGGAGCCTCCTGGTCTGGAAAAGCTTCCAGCTCTAAGCAGGGTAACTGCTGTGCAACAGGAAAACTTGCTCAAATATCCAACCGATACAAGGGCTGCCCACTCCAGCACGTCAGTGTTGTTCTTCCATATCCATTCTCAATTACAGATGCTTCTCTCCCCCACCAGTGTAGTCAAGATCAATGAATTCAGTTCTAAATTTCAAGTACATTAATATTTTAAATATTAATGTTAAAAAGGTTCCAATAAACATTAAAGGAAAGACAATGTCTGCAGAAGGAATAATTGTGAAGTACCATTCTGGCAGGGTTTTTGGTGAGCAGTAATGGAGCTCTGAAGAGCTTCTTCCTGCTTAGCAAGGCACAGCTCAAATCCTCCTGCAGGCACTCAAGCAGCCCCAGCTAACTGCCTCGGTGTGCGGAAAATAAAAGTGAATCTCAGACTAGATATTCAGAAGCTCACAAGAGAAAAAATAAAAATAAAAATCCTGCTAATATCCTCTGAAAATACAATGTAGTATTTGCAATGGATTTTCTTAACTTGGACAGTTTGTATGCACCCTTCCAAACACAAGGAACTCCCTCTGGCTTCACACAGACTCCATCCCTCTGTCAGGGACAGACTGATCCTCCCCGCTCAGAGTGCTCCAGAGTCACTGTGCCAGCGCTGGACGACAGAAACTCCTCATCAAAAATGAGGAACACTGATGAACATTCATTTTTTTTCTTTGGGGACTGATACAAAACCTATCAATATAATTGTAGTGTCTTTATGATTTAGAATTGGCCCAAAAGTCACAACACTTCAAGGCAGCAGTAACACTTCCAACTTTCTGGAGGTTTGCAGAAACTTACAGGCATTGGGAAATAAGCATTGTTGTCACTGATCTGCACTGGCAAAATTACGGCACAAACTCAGAAACACATCAGACATTCAGATATCCAAAAGTAATATTGCAACACATTGTCGTGCTCATTTTTGAAGAGAAGACCGAAGCTTTGCATAAGTAGATGCAATGATACCATTTTCCACGTCACCTTAATTTATCTTTTTCAGACATCAAGATTTCACTTCAATTTTCTTGGTTTTCTATGAATTTTCATCTTTAAATTAATAATGTGTTCTTAATTCATAGTAAAGCATACGTCTGAAAGTATCTATGAATACATATTAAAGCGTAGAAAAAAAGAAAACAACACAGAACATTAGAAAACATGGAAGCACAAGAAATGACTCATTTGCCAAATGCATCCAACAGACATTTTTAAACATATAATAAACATCCACAGATGGAGACTTAAAGCAAGATGCTGGAGATTTGAATCTTCCTTGATGCTGACAATTCAGAGAGAGCACTCTCAGTAGGCAGCATTGGTATGCCGCGTTTCACCTGCAAAAATGTATTTATGGCTTCCATTATAAACACAGAGCATCACACAGATCTTAAGGAAAAACCCTAGTTATACAAAAGACTCCAGGTTGGTTTATGGCCTGACTGCTTGTTGCCCACTCCATCTCCCAGCTCTTCAGGCTTGCCCACAACGCAACCTGTGCTGCCAGCCCAACGCTGCTCGCTTTGGCAGAGCGAGAACCAACCATGACACGGTCACAAACCCGAGCCTCCAACTGCTGAGCTGACTCTCAGCTTGCTGGAACAGCTGCCTCACAACCGCTGACCGGCCCACACCTCCCGGCTCCTTAATGCTCCCCAGCTGATGGGCACATCCCCACGGGAGCATGGGACACACATCCAAACCATCAGCATCATAGAACAGGGGCATTCTCCTGAAAAAAATTGACAGACTTTCTTGTGCAATATTCCTGTTATCTATGGGTAAAAACACATTCTCCCCTCAAGAAAACATTCCCACACTCTATGTGATGTCATTTGCTGAAACATTGTAACATTGGACTTCAGAGAACCTGGGTTCAGACTCAATGGCTCCTTAGGCTGGCACCCCCAGGAACACCTGCTGGGAGTGTAACTGTTTCTGGTGTAGTTTTGTTTAAGGAAGTGCTGATACATAGCCTATTTCACGGAAAACTACAACTTCATGCTTAAAACAGGGGCAAAGCCTCCTACTGACGCCCAGTTACTCAGACAGCTTGACAGGGTCTGGGGGACAGCCCATGCTCACACTGAGGAGCTCTTTTCATCACTCCGTTGTGAAAGCCACCCAGAGATTGCTCCAGGTGCCATTGAGCTGGGCGCCAGCCTCCAGGTACACAAAATCAGTTCAGGTTTCAGACAGAAAGAACCCGGCATTGGGGTTTTTTTCTCAGTTGGTTTGGTTTTTAGGCAATAAAGAGGTGATGAGTTCTCATTTCAGTACTCAAACCACAAACACTAAGAAAGACACAAACGTGCTCAGAGCTGAGACCTTTTGGCAGCCCCACAGCCACACGCCCGAGCTCTGGCACCGGGCACCGCTCCCTGCTGCACGCAGAACGCATCTTTTCAACAGCAGAAACCGACAGACCCCGACAGGCAATGGTTTCAGGTAGGAGTAGAGGCACAGGAAGACGCCTGACTTCCATCTCCAGAGACTTAACTCAGTCTACATCTCAGCCTCCGCTGGGAACAGCCGTCAGCAGATCTCGGCACCGTTTGGTTCCACTTTCAGCCGGCTCCGAGGAGACACGGCCGTGCATCCGAGACCAATGGCACTCTGCACGAGAGCTCCGCGGAATTAAACCGAACGCCGCTGAGCTGCGGCGCCCGCCCGCTCCCCGCGCTCCGCTCTGCGCTCCCGGTTCCCCGCCCGACGCCGCAGACGTGAGCAGCGCGCCCGGCCCGNCGGGGAGAGAACAGCGGCGCGGGGCAACGGTTACGCAGCCGCCGTGAGAAACCGTGCTGTCGGAGGGGCCCCGCTGTTACCCGTGGGACGGCTCCCGGCGCTCCGCTCCCTTCCTCTCAGCGGGCGGTGCCCCGCGGGCGGTGCGGCGGAGCCCTTCACGCAGCAGCTGTCGCTCCGACGCCCGCCGAGCCGGGCACTAGCGGGAGGAGGAGCGGGAGGTTACAGCCGGGAGCCGGGAGCAACCATTCCCCGCAAGGGGGCACGGCCGGCGCCGAGCGGGCGGGAGCGCGGAGGGCGGCGCTACCCCGCGGGTACGTGCGGGAAGGACGTCCGGGGAGAGGTGGTGGTCCCGTGCTGGGAGGGCGGCGCCGGAGCCAGAGGCCGCGGAGCCGCCGCTCCCTCCCCCGCGGCTCAGCAGTGGGAGCGGCCCGGCTGCTTCTCCGCCCGGGAACGCGCGGGACGTAGCAACGGCGCGGGCTGCGCTCGCCTCAGGCCGCGGCTCCCGGCTCTCCTGGCGGGGCGCTGCCCTCAGAGCGGCTGCGGCCGTTCCGCCGCTGGGGCCGGGGAGCGGTGCGGATTGCCACCGGCTCTTGAATGTTTTTTCCACTTGGTCTCATAACCCGTGTTTTTACTTCTGCTTGAAAAACTGCCGCAGGCCACTCAGAAAGAGCCGTATCAGCCTTTTTCTAAAACGTTTCGCATCCTAGCATAGGGCACATGACCCAGTGAGAGAAACGCTTCAAAAAAAAATAAAAATGGAGTGGCATTCATCAAATAAGGATTTTACAGAATATTGTCCTTCATATCCAGCAACAAAGACAGCTGACAGTAACTCGACATCTGCTGACGCGGTGTGGAGCGGGCCGAGGTGGCTGGGAGGCAGCGGTGAGTTCCTGCGTGGTGCCTGCTCTCCTCCTTCAGGGCTTCCTGCGGGCTGCCAAGCCCCAGGGAAAATCGGTCCCCCAGGGAACACCAAAGAGATGTCAGACTTCTCCCGTGCAGTAGGAACACGGCTAGGAAAGCTGGAGCAACTCTTTCCACAGATATGGTGTTTTTAATTGGTTTTAATTACAGTTTAAATTGTGGTTTTGACTGATATGCAGAAAATATTTATTGCTCAAACCTCTGTGGGCCTTATCAAAAAAACAAACAGGTTTAATTTCTGTCCACAGAGGTGTGATCTCTGAAATTCACACACTGGTGTAGGTCAGCGTTTTAGGAAGGGGCCTAAATTTTAGTGAAAGAAATCACATGCTGAGGCAGAGGCGATGCATGCCAGGTCTGGCTCCACATGAGAATTCTGTGCTTTTCTCACAGCTGTTACAGGACACTCATAGGGAAGGTTTGATTCTTTCCTCAGAGCTGTTTGGCATTTCACCATGGGCTGCAGATGAAGCCATTTAGAAAATTGACATGCAGTGCAGGTAACGCCCAGACCAGAGCTCACTTTGGGCCTACATCAGATCCTGCCTTCTAGCTGTATGCCCCCATTCTGTATGCTAAATCGGGCCTCCCTACCCCAAAGTCAAGGTGTACTCCTGTGCTGAATTAAGTTACATAAGCAGGAGGAGTGGCAAGTCACGAAGGAGAGTTTGTACCCAGCTGTTGGTTTATACTTTCTGGGCAAACCTGGATCCTGACAGTATAACCATGCCCCCAGGAGACAGATTCCAGCTGCCTGCTTTCAAGGTGCAGCTAATGCTTCCCACCCCAGGGGAGGGCTGGCACAAATGGAAGTTGGTCTCAGCTGGGGAATCACCACCACAACACAGCCTCCCAGCAAGGACCTGACCGCACAAATGCTTTTTCTCATCTCCTTTCCTGGGACGCAGCAGGCATTAATCTCTTCCAGAACATACTTTTAGTTGTTTCCCAGAAGCAGATCAGATTTACTTTTTTAATGCGGTCTGCATCTTGAATCACTCAGAGTAGGTAGCACTTACTACCTCCAAGCGGAAATGTTAGAGCTAACAGAATTTAGTAAGAAGCTCCAACAAGGTATTAAATACCTATATGCTTGATTAAGAACATTAAATAGAGTTGTAGTTTAAATATTGAGCCAGTTTAAATATTGAACATCAATGCCCTTGAGATAATACATGCCTAGATAGCTATTGAAAATAGAACTAGCAGTAAGAAATAACTTTTTGGGTATGGAGAGCATCCTATGAATTTCAAAAACAAAGAAACAGGCAAAACAAACAAAACAACAGTAGGAATGAATGGGCTCTCAGAATTCTGCATATTTCTATGAGGGTTTTTTCCTACAGTTTTACCATGCAGAGACTTTTACAACCTTAGTGTTACAGCAGAAGAATGACGGACAATCAGAACAATCTTGTCTGTTATAGAAAGGCTATTTGAGCACAGCTCCTATTTCACCTTTCTGGTTACTAGTAATACACTCCCTGAATAATCATGTGCACTGTAATGCTGAATATATGTAATCCATGTCCAAGACAGAAAATGCAGTTTCTTCAAACTACAGAGGGGATCATTAAGTACTTTAAGTACTACTGGTGTTTGAACAGTTACAAAAGGTACTTTGCAATGAGAACATTTCTCCTGTCTACTCAACCACCAGCTTACAGAGGTACAGTAGGATGCAGCCTGCTATGGTCCAGAAAACCTGAAGCTGCATTTTGCCTCTGCAGTCGAAACAGGTTGCATCTTCACACAGTGTTGGGAAATACCAGAAAGTCAGAGTTTCAAACCGTTTGATAACAATCATGAAGTTCAAAAGCTTTGAAACAGATCCAGCATATAGATAAGAAACTTGCAATTTCAAGTGTTTCCCTCTGTTTGCACAACATTCCTCTTTGAATGTATTTACTTAGTAAATTACACTTCTCTGAACAGGTGCATTTCCAGCTTGCTACAAAACTATGCCCAAACAGTCTGTGCTGTCAGAAATTACCTGTTTCCTGGAGTCCAACTCCAAAAAGCATTGCCAACCAAGAAACAAGGTTCAGCTCAAGTCCTCATTCTACACTTTGTATTCCCTCAGGATTCTCTCTACAAGAATTCTCAGCCCATATTTTTTTGCTTCAAGGAACATCACCCATTTCTTTTATAATAAACCATCTGCTCAGGAAGTTAACAAAATTCATGCAACAATTTCCCAATGGTACCAACACCTGCTAATAGGGTATGGTGTTTCAGGCAGATTCTGCCAACCAGCAGATAACAGCTCGTTATCTCCTATTTCTCTAATCTTCAGAGTGCTGTCTGCGATTATCTTCCAGAAATCAAAAGCAAGATGGCTTTTTTTTTTTTAAAACCATACATCACCAAACATGCCATGTGCCTGATTGTGTTCATTGCTGCTATAAACATCTTTTATTACACAAATCAGTGTGAATTTACAAGCTGTAGCAGTATAATATTGACACAGTATTTCATACAATAACTTTTTATAGTCGTCATCACTCCAAACACACTGTGGGTGAAATTCAGTACTGATGTAAGCAGATATCACAGTACCAAAGGTATTCATAGACTGCAGTCAATTACACCAAAACTTAATGGGGCCCCTTCAGTTCAGGCGTGTTCTTGAATGGCTTTAAGATAAGAGTACTCATATTTTTAACTACACAAAGTATCATTTCAGAGTGTTTTTATCTGTTTAGTTCTCAAAGCTTGGAGGTAGTTTTTCAGGCAATCTTGTGAAGTTCCCATCTGTTGTCTGCCCTGTTTAGGAAAAAAGGAGCCCCAGAACTTCCACAGTTTGGAAAGACTTTTTTTTTTTTTTTAAGATGTTGAGCGGCCATCAAAGTGGTAAAAACAAAAAAATCTCCACTGTATGTTTGTTGTAAGACCAAATGAGGCATATTGAAGGAAAACAGAAATTTGTGTCTGCTGGTCAGCTAAGTTAATGTGCTCATCCAGGAGATAAAGTTTGTATAAATATTCACTAATTGGTGTTAACCAAAGGCTGCCTATGCTATTGCTGGCCTGCAGACTAAAGCAGATGTGTGAGCATCATGTCCTTCACAGCTGGTCAGAGGAAGTAGACCATTACTTAAGCAGTATGGTCAGGAATTGCTGGGAAGAAAAACGGGAATGGAAAAGGATTCCTGTGCCGGTAAAGCTGTGATGTTTCTCATGTAGTTAATTGTCCTTCCATAGTATAAAAATTCTCAGCATCTTTTCAATCATCATCTTTCCACCTGTAACAAAGTTTTTCATACAGATGCACTGAAATTAAAGTCTGAACTAATGAACTGACCACTTCAATGTATTGCAATGTGACATCTAGTACAACATTGTATTAACACCGCCTTCACCATTTCTAGTGAAGATTGATATCTAAGCTTTATGACCTAGAGATGCTCTAAATGTTTTCTTTCAATTATGAAATTTCAAGAAATTTGCACTTATTTTTATTTTTAGTGTCTCTTGACCTTAACTTCCAGCCTTAGCTTTGGGATAGGAAGAAAAGAAGTCCTTTTGCATACAGTATTAAAATCTGTTTGGAAAGGTTGGTACCCCTTTGTCGTGAGCAGGTGTTGTGGTTTAACCTGACAGGAAGCTCAGCACCACAGAGCCCTTCACTCACCTTCCTGCAGTGGGACAGGGAAGACAATTGGGAAAAAGGTAGAACTCAAGAGTTGAGATAATGACAGTTTAATAGGACAGGAAAGGAGGGGAAAACATATAATGAAACAAGTGACGCACAATGCTCACCACCCACCAACCAATACCTACCCAATCCCAGAGAACAGCGACCTCCCCCAGGCCAGCTCCCCTCAGTTACATTGTTTGATGTGACTTCTTATGCTATGGGACATCCCTTTGGCCAGCTTGGGTCAGCTGTCCTGCTTCTGTCCCACACACAGCTTCTCATGCACCCCCTACTCCTCACTGGCAGAGCAATGAGAGAAGCTGAGAAGTCCTTGGCTGCCTGTAATCACTGCTCAGCAATAACCAAACCATCAGCATGTTATTATTATTCTCATTCTAAATCCAAAACGCAGAGTCATAGCTACTACTAGTACAAGTATTCAACTCCATTCCAGCTGAAACCAGAACCAAAGAACAATCTTTCATCCACTTGACCATACTGTCAAGTATTACTATCAAGATAATCCTGTCAAGATGCATAACGTTTACCTAACAGAAGTGTTGATAGTAATACATCTCCATTAAGGTACAGAGTCAAATTGATTCCAGTGCTGTTAGTTCAATGTCACGTCAGCAATGACTTTATGTTAAGTGCCACAATAGATGGATCTGAAATATGTACTAGATAGAGAAAATCTATGTTTAACATCTGGCTAATTTACTTCACACTTTGCTTGGAACACAACCGTTGAAGTCCCTGGTAGAAGGAAGAACATAGGTCCTCCCAGATCCCATTCATGTTCTCCATTGATTAGATGTCACAGACTGTCTTAAAAGATATACTTAGATTACTAATGTATAGCCTTGTCATGTTTCCTACGAGTTTAAAAACAAATAATTTGACTTTATAAAAATTATTTCCAGAATTTGTATTCTGGAGGATATTGCTACAGTAGTTAACTAGCAAATTTGTTTTGAAACTCTCAGGTCCAGATACAGGTTTTCACATTAACTACATAGAATCCCACACCACAGAAATACATTTTCTTACAAAGAAAAGGACTATTAGACTTGATATTTATCTAAATGTAATAAAACTCTTGACGATATTGATCTAAAGGGTGGATTTCATTTTATTACTATCATTAACATGCAATGCATTTAAACATTGAAATGTGTTCATTTCCCACTGTTTCTACTCAAACTTTTCTCAGATGTTAACATTTTTGGAAATCTGAGATGATACAAGAACCTCTTTATATGGGTCTCCCATTGTACCTCAAAGCAGTTTCTAGCCATGTGTATAGCTGAGGTTTTGGGTTCTTACATAAAGCAAAATGCTTTCCTCAACTGTAAAATCTTGCAGGGATGACAAGCACCTCCTAACAACCATGACAGGGCTATACAATCCTTTGAGTGTTTTTACTGATATGAATGCTTTATTTTTTTCACATATAGATATACTTGAGTATTCTTACTAAGACTATAGTTAGATGTGCTTGTAGCCATGCGTTGCACTGAAGAGCAGATGACATATTCAAAGTCACTTCATTGCTAGGTAGGTGTCAGAGAAAGCAGCACAGTGAAGTGACAGCAGAATCAATACTTTCTGCAGCATAGTGAGATAGGGAAGTTCATAAACAGCGAACACTTCTTCCTAATACCTGTACTACAAGGTGCACTGTGCTGCATAATACAAAGCTATCTAGCTCCAGATACTGCATTCTGATTTATCAGAGCTTACCTCATGCATAGCATCAGAGGCCCAGGTGTCTCTGCACTGCAATTCAGTTTCCTACGATGCCTCAGCCAGGCCACATGAAGGCAATACAAAGTCAGCATGCACTGCCTCTCAGCCACTCAAATTAGAATGTTGCTTCAGAGGACATAGAGGTAACAGAAGGAGCAAAATGTTTTTTGAGAGAAAGTAGAAGTTAATGTGCTGGGGGGAAGGATCAGCTATCTGCACTTATAGGAATAGTGAATCTAGAATCATAGATGCTGCTTTTGTAACAGTTAGTAAAGCCTACCAGAGCTGAATCTGTGCTGTACAGCAACAAGCAACATAGAATCAGTGCCTGTTTACATGAAATAGGTCTGTATGCAAGAAAAAATGGAATATAGCACTGAATGGAAGTACTCACTGGATCTGTAGGCAGCAGCCTCAGTTTCCTGTAAATTAAGGAAACTTAAGTTCACATTTATATTACAGAGACACAATATAGTTGGAGAAAGCGGAAGCACAGCTGCTTGTCAAGGGAACATGAATGAAGAGAGAGCCTACAGCCACAGGACAGGGGCCTCAGGAGCCAGCCTCACCATCCCCAAGCAAACTAAGCAGAACAGACCTAGAAACAGTAGCTAGACCCAGACAAAATCCCACAGATAAAAAGTCAAGCTAAGCAAGCACTCTACAGGTAAGGATTGAGCCTGACAATTACCAGACAGATCTACAATAATGAGGATCTGCCTAACTGACATCAAACTAAAGCCACTCTATTAGCTGAGAGTCAGAATCAATAGCACTATAGCCAGGCTGTCCAGGCTGTAAGCATACTTACCATTCCACTAGTAGAACCTAAGCAGAAGCTGCCTACTCAGGGCTGAACTTAAATAGGGTTCCTGAGGGTGTGGGGGAGGCTCCAGGTGAGGCTGGTCACAGTCAACAAGGCTTATTAGTACCCTCAGTGTTCTACTGTAGCTATTCTCTGAGGAGTTTGGTATTTGAGCATCTCTTATTTGCTGCCCTGTGATTGAGTGTGAATTTTTTTTATACATGTAAATTTTTTCCTTATAGAGGATTTTTATACTCTACGTTTTTATGGGTTTAATCACTATTTGTGTGGATAGGTGTGCAAGGTTTAATTTAAGTTGCAGAAGGTGCTTCCCCATTTAACAACATAACTTTGTTTGCCTAATTGTTTCAATTAAATCTTGCTCGTTCTTTACAATCTGAATTTCTGGTTCTGGAAAAGGTGAGATGGTATGGAGTTAATTTGCTAGAGAACTAAGAATACCTGGATATGAGTAATGCTTCTTACAAGGTAAATAACGTCTGTTTGCTTTGATTTTATCATTCCTAGAAGCTGAGGCTTTTTCCTTATTTCGTAGTATTCGCCAAAAGTATCTGTTAACAGAAAACATAATAAACTGAAATATATGGACTGAGATCTTGTGGAGCAGCATGCTATGAAATGATCTTGTTGATTTTAACATAGATTGTCACTTAAAAAATAACTTGGATCTTCATCAAGAAAGATAATTCATCTTCCTGTAAGGTAAGAAATAAGATACAAATGTAGAGAAAATAACTTACTAATGACTCTAACTTCTTTGAGGAATTGTGCTTCTGTTTAAGAAGAAGAGTTTTTCAGCTGATAATTAAAATCAGACAGCAGTAGCCTATGGACTTGCTACTGTCCAAGTCGTATCCTGTTCTCATGTTGGACTAAATGTTTGTTACGAATGTAGGTTAAGTGTTGACTCAGTACAACTTCTTTCATCAAAGGTGTACCAGTATTACTTGGGTCATGAAAACTTCAAGATTTTTACTATTCAAGTCCTAAAAGTTATTAGAGACTGAAATTGTTCCACATTGTTTCTCTGTTTGACTTATTTTCTGTTTACTTCATTCTCATTTAAAAGACTACATAAAACTTAATATGAAATCAGATGACATAAAAAAGGCTGCTTTAAATTCCTTTTTGCCTCTTAGAAAGATGAAAGGGAAGACAACATTCACAGGGTTCAACCAGAAGTTCTAAATAACGATATTTGTGAGATAAAGTTGGTTTAATAACATTATTCCTTCAGACTTTTTTTTTTTACCATTTAATCACAAAACTACAGGCTTTATGAGGTATGATACCGTGCCATGAGATCTTCATAAGGTAGTTTAAGGTGCATTTTCATACTGAGTACAAGTTATAGAGCTATGACGTTAACAAGAAGTGAATGGAGATTTCTGAAGAACTAAAGATGTTTGAAGTTCAAAGTAAACCTGCTGTTCATGTATGACCAGCCCCACTTGTCCATCTCTCACAGATAGCAGCCATTTTACTGACAGCAAGAAAAGAAGTATATAATGAAAGAATACTTTAAATCCAGAATAATGGTGTAACTATGTATAACAATATTATTAGTAATCTTAAAATATCTAGCAGCTAGCTAGTACTTAATGCTTCAATATCTTATGTCTAATTGGCATATAATGTTGTGAAGAGTAACGCTTCTAACTTCCCCCAGTGGCGCTTTTGGTTCTTTCTGATAAGTTCTTCACCTTCTCAATGTTATTGCTTCAAAAGTTACAATTAAAAAAAAAAGTCAAATTAAAGTGAAAAGCAGAGTTGTCACATCTGTATAGTCAACTTTCTTCTTATTTTGTGATGCATAAATACTAGTAAATATTTGTTAGAATAGAAAATCAATGCAGAAAACAAGAAAAAAGCTGCTGTCAGAAAACATTTAAATGTGTGATATGTGGCCAAAAGAGAAGTACAGACTACAAAAGCATAAAGCGTTTCAAGATAGTCTCTGCAAAAATATATTTTCTCATTACAGATACAGAGTCTGACTGTTCCAAAATGACCTAGTTTTTTCTTCAAGGTCCCCAGCTTTTTGAAGACCACATGTTTTCTTCTGATGTTTACAGGGGTTGTTCCAAGCATCTAGATAAAACAGGGATGTTTAAAGGGGCCTATCCTGTTTACGCTATAGCCTCTGAAGTCGCAAAAAGTAAACAAACTCCATAGAGTGCCCAGCTTATGGAGAAATGCATAGCCTGGTGCAGGAGAGTACTTGAAATTCTTCACAACTACTTTTTGTAACAAAGAAACAAGACTGCTACAAATGTACATAATCACGATTTTTCGTTTTGGTTCAGATTGTGAAATGGATTCTTGTGAACCCCAGATAACGTTAACATAGTTTAAATTTTTCCATAATTTTATAGGAAAAATCCTATGAAACTGGAGGACCAATTTGTCCAACAAGAAATAGTGACTGTTACTGAGTGGTTATGATTTATTATTTCAACTACAGTAGTAGAAAACAGCGACCCCATTTAAAATCAGAATCTCATTGTGATGCAGATATCCAAACATATTAAAACACTTTGCCCAGACTAGAAGTCTGTAAATTATCCTTCACAGAATCATTGGAAAGTGACTTGATAGCTCTGCACAAAGCAACCGCACAGACAAGGATGGATCTGTATTTCTTATGGATTGCCAGGAATTTAGCTAAAACACAGGTTCTGTAGGCATAAGCAGCATTTATTCTTTCCGAACAAAAATTGATACATTCACTGCTACTTTTTGTCTTAAAAGACTGTGGTATATGTTTTCCTGTTGAATGAGGCAAGTTCTACAAGTTCTTTTCTATAGTGACTTTACTTGTTTTGCTTTCTCTGCAAATATGTACTCCAGATACTGTGGCTGCTTTATTCCCTCAGCTTACCATTTTCAAAACCTCTTCTCTTCTGCACTATTTTATTCCTTTACTACAGTTACCAGGTTCTCCTCTCCTCCAGCAAGGTTAGGGTGCCCTTCACAAGAGGTTCTGCTGCTCTCCCAGTGCTTTCTCTAGCCCTTCTCTCCTCCCTAAAAATCCCTGCTGCCAGGGGACTGTCACTCAAGCACCACTGGAACTTTCTGAAGCTTTTGACTTTATCTGCCTGTCCTCACTCTGAGACTTAGGGATGGAAAAGCATGCTAAAGGATCAGTACCTAAAACATTTAGCTCCCTTTTCAGAAACATAGCAGATAGAAAAGAAATATCCCTCCCCTATCCTCCATAATTATCCTTCATAAAGAAAGTGGTTTTAAGTGAAGAACAAAGTAATCTGCATTTATCATTCCTAAGAAACTACAGGAATAAATCATTTTCCCATGAGAGCCATTGCAGATGTGTCCTTTGTGCCCATTCAGATTCAATCTTGTGTTAACCTTGAAGGAATGTATATGGCTACTTATATTCTTCTTTTTTTTTTTTTTTTTTTTTTGCATCAAATTGGTTGGATCTTACAGCAGCATGTAAGCGAAGTGTTTTCTTTAATTTTCTTTAAGATGCTTTATAAGAAGTAACAGCTTCAAAAATAAAAGACCAGTGCAGACCCAGTATCACTGATGGCAAAACCTCTTTTCAATGTGAAGTAGGATTTCATTTCAGACTACAGAAAAATATTTTCCTACTCAGCAAAGGCTTTTACGGTATTTGATCCCAAGTGTATATGCTCAGGGTATTAGAAATCTTAATTGCGGTTTGACTCTTCAGTAGTTACCAGCTAGGGCCCCAGCTGCTTTAGACATGCCCACGTCTCTATGCCCACGTCTCTATGCCCACGTCTCTATGCCCACGTCTCTATGCCCACGTCTCTATGCCCACGTCTCTATGCCCACGTCTCTATGCCCACGTCTCTATGCCCACGTCTCTATGCCCACGTCTCTATGCCCATGTCTCGCGAAAACAAGATCTGGCGTCCACTTATTTGGGTGAAGCAAGGGATGCTAACCATCACCAAGTGTGCTTCTGAACTTTATTAGCTTTGTGAATGGGTAGTAAGTTTTCAGTACAACAAAGGAAAAAAGTAAATAGAATGGGATGGAAAAGGTGATAAGTGGGGGGAAAAAAGGGATAGAAAAGGAGCAAAGGCAGGGTGTGAGAAGTATTTGGGAATTAGGAAAAGGGCACCTCTTGGAGAGGAATATATATACACATTTTAACTTTAGTAACAGAAAGAAAAACAGGAGGAACAAAATAATTTTGTTTAAATCACAGAACAATTTTTATTGTGTTTAAAAAAAAAAAAAAGAGAAACCAGAAGGTAAGAATTATGAGGAAAGGGATTAAAAAAAAAAAAAAAAGGAGCTGTCTCAAGTGATCTACACAAAATTGCATCACTCTCAGATTAAAATGTTGCACCTGGCTATAACATTTGCACTTCTGTGTTATCTCTAACAGGGTCAGATATCTGTATGGCTATATATTCTCTGCTAGAGACCTTGATTGATTGTCTTTGCCAGAAATTATTTGAAAGGAATTACAGCACTAGGAAACAAAAGAAATGCTTGGAGGTAATATTTATATGTAGACATTTATTGGTTCATATATTACTTGGTAATAGATCTGCCCTTTGCACAAACTGGAATGAATGGAGACCTTATATGCAAATGTGATGATTAAATAGTAATACTTAATACCAATTAAGTCTTGTCTTTCACATTCCTGATGAAAACCTGTATTTCATATGGTTACAATATTCTGAGATGAATTCTTAAAAGCTTTACTAGAAGCAGTGTATTTATTTCAACTATTATTAGAAAATGAGTAGAATATTTCAGGTATCAAATTGAGTATAAGGTCTTCTCAGACTAAATGTAAGTAGAATTTTAAGATCTCTGGGGGGAAGAAGGAAAATGCCTGAAAACATTCAGTTTTTGTCTTGGTGGATTGGTCAAGTGACTATCAAAAATACAGAATGTCTTCTAATATCAAAGCATGTTCCGCCAATGGCATCTCAGATTCTGTAGCTGAGATGAAAAAGCTTTTACATAGATATCTGCATTACAACCACTTGGAACAGTCACTTTATCTTGCTGAGGATGAATATGTTATTCTTGGCTAGCATCATAGATATTTCTCCTTCTTTGTCAGGCAAATATATGCCAGAAATATAGTTGTAAAAAAGTTAAATATTTTGTTTCTCAGTTTCCTTTTTTTCAGATGCAAGTAGTATTCACTGTTTATTGCATGGGTTTTTTTTTTTCCATCAGATTTGCATCAGTTGGAATACAATGCTACGAATTTAATTATAAATTTGTCATAATGAAAGGTTACTGCTATAAATGTTCATTCAGAGGTTTAGCTTCCTCTTGTGTCCAGTGCCTTTTCCTCACACATGATTAAAAAATGTCTACTGTAATCCTTTGAGACTAGAATGACTCCTCAGTTATGGCACTGGCAATGAAAAGAAACGAGAAACTCTGGGAAGAAATCAGAGCATTTAAAGGCTTAAACTCTGGGAAATACTAGAAACTACTGGTAAAGAACACTCCAACATACATCGGGAAGCACTGTTATTTAAAAGAAAGTCCACCAGAAGGTTTGCTTTCTGAAAATAGCAAGTACTGATGCACTTAGCATATATAACAGTTGTCAGCAATCCAAGCAAGGCAGGATAGTCATGAAACTGTCACAGAACTTGAGTATTGCATTCTAAGTAAAAATGAAACATATGAAAGTTAAATATTTGGAACTTGAAGTTTTAAAAATACTTTGTAGTTTATACAGTTGGGGAGACAAATTATAGCTCAGAATATTTGTCTTTTACAAGGTGTTATAATAAAGCATGGAATTAACCTATCTTAAGACAAAAACTGAAAAGTTTATATTTAAAAATTTGATTTTAGAAGGCTAATTAGCCCCTGGTTTGCAATAGGATGGAGAAGAAAAAATACAGAGATGGAATCCTGGGAGAAGTAGACCCCAGATAGTACAGTTTAGAATCGGCCATGGAACTGGCACTTGAATTATGCATTGGGCTGGGCTGTGTTCTGGCACCTTAGATGTGACCAAGAGCTCAAAATGTAAGAACATAAAGATATTAGACACATAAAAGAAGGCAGAGCTTGAAATCATAAGCAAGGAATAACATTGCTTGTCTGCTTTGTTTGTATTCCTTGCAAACAGAAGCTGAAAGTTAAGCAAAAGCTTGTATTCATTTGACAGACCCTGCAAGCACCTGGAGTCTGAGCCATGAGCGAAGTGCATGGTGCTGACACCTCTGGCTTAGATGACCATTTTCATACAAAGGAAGGAAACTTGCATAAACAATAACAGTATGATATAACCATGAGAGTGAATGGGACATGTTCACATGTCTAATTGAATGTAATGCAACTCATTCCTAGGAAACTGTGCTATAATCTAAGAGGAAAATTAACTGGTTGTAGAAAGATAAGTAAAATTCAGGGTTTTTCTCCACAAAACAGATTGTGTTTTTGCTAATATATATCTACGCATCTAGGTACAAATAATAAACCAGGAAAAACATCCCAGTCTGTTTTTCTGTTTTTAGATGGCACTACTGAAGATAGTACAGCTGAAGAGTTGATTATGCCTTAAAAAGCCTTTTGGCCAGACTTTTTTACCCAATACAGAGATACATGACTGGGGGGTACAGTTTACAGGACATGCACTTGAGGAGATGGAGGGAAGCTTAGATTTAGACATGCCACTACTAGTTGTTACTGTTCCCAATTTATTGGTCAATTTGAAGCAATTTTATAATGCTAAACCAGGGAAATATTTACAGCGCATGTTGAAAAAGAAACGGCTTGCTACTTTCAAAGATCTCACAGAAAAATAGTAACAAAACCTACACCACTGGAGAGCTGGTAACACTAGCAGCTGTGAAGAACTGGGGTGAGAGTAGCTGCAAAAATACAGAGAGCTGACCGATCCCATCTCTGCTCATGGTGACTGGGATCCTGTTGTCAGCTAAGAGTATGATCCAGTGTGAATGTATGATGCAAATCAACACAACTGGTGCTGACACTTCAAAGTCAGACTCACAGTTGCTGAGCAGAAGTAATATTTGTGCTTTAGAAAACGCGTTTTTGGAAAAGCAAAACAAAAGCATAGCAAACAATGTAAACACCTTAGGGGAGGTAGAAAAGGACAAAGACTCATGGGTTTTGCCAGAAAAGAATTCACTTAGCCAGAAGCATAAAAAGTTAACATCAAACTTTTGGATATAACACTTAATGAAAAAGTGAATTCACTGCCTCCAGCTGAAGTATCACTGGCATTTCAAGTAGGTCTGTGAATATAAATCATGGCATGAATATCTCAGAGGTAAATTAAACGTTCTTTATAAAGTAGATAATGCTTTGCTTATAAGCATAAGGAATTCTTAGTAATATTCAAATTGCTAAGTATTATTACATTTGGTTGGGAAAGGTACATATGATGCTAGATTTTTTTTTTTTCTTAAGAGGCATAGGCTTAGAAACAAACTCTGCAGATACATATCTTCTGTCAAGCAATTGCATTTGAAATTGTATCTTCAAGTAAAGAGGATCCTTTTAGATAATTTTGGCTCCAAGATAATCACTGAACACACTGGACAACACAGAACTTATTTTAGGCTGTTCTGGTTATCAGGAATTTTTCAGTAGACTTTGAGTTTATTTTGCTTTCCATTCTTTTAGTACCAGAGTATGCACTGAATGCATTCAAATTCCTACTTGGCTGTGTAAGCACTGAAAGAGAAAGCACATCCTGAAATCCATGCTTATGTAATTGTTTATGATAATTAGGTGCCACTGCTTGTGAGATGAGTACAAAGATATTTTTTTCTTAAGTCAGCTTCTGTGTTGCTGATTGAAAGAAGTTTTCTCTTAGATGACTCCTCCTAGAACATGCCACTGTAATCAGACCACAGTCAACATCTTCAAAATAGAATGCACAAAGATATCTGCAACATAGTGCTCTGACCAGAATTTTTTTCCCTTTTAACTCATTCTAGCAGTTAAAAGAAATCAAGTGCTGATAACAAGTTCAAACATTGGCAGCCTTTGTCACAAGTCTTCATGCCAAGAGATAACACAGCATGACATCACTGTGTGGCATCAAGAAAACAAGAAAGACAAGCAGGTAAGAGATGTTTCTTAAAAAGTTAATGTCTGTAAACAAGCGTTGTTATCTTATGCACAGAGCAGTGGTACACTACCAGAAGAGAGTAATTCGGTGGAATTAACTGTGAAGTTAGGTACTACTCCATGAAAATAAATCAGATGGTGTAAATCTGTACTTCTGTTGGGACAGAGGAGACAGCTGAAGTGATGAGTCCTCCAGCATTGCTGCACTGTCAGAGAGAGACTTCTTTTGTTAAAGCATGTGTATCTGCTTTACTTCTTGAAATGCATGAAAGGGATTTAGATAACAATGGATTTTAAAACCCTGAATGATACAGAACAAAGACTGAAATGCAAACCATTATTCTAGATGAGTGCAGGTGACAGAATACACCTTAGCATGGACTAGGCAAGATTTCTGCTTCTTTTATATCAAATTTTCCAAATTCTGTTTTCTTAGTAGATGGCTTTTGAGGCCTATAGACAGTATTTTCAAGTTGATAGCTGTAGCTCATGTGAAATAATTGCATTGCTAAATTTTGTGTGAACGTTTGGTGTATTAAAGACATCTTATTACTGATTTTACAGATTCCCTCATTCCACAGCTCTGATTTAAATAAATTCACCTAACCATTTGATATTTCACTAGTATTCATGTTGTTTTTCTTACCATATGCTCTAATTGTGCATAGTTCTAGTGTATTTTCTCTCCTGTTATCTAAACAATATTGTAAGAACAGCTCTTAGAAAATGAAAAATATGCTTACAAACTATAATAAGGGACTCTGGTGATATTGTGATTTACATTTATTTCTTCAGATGTGGTAGTCAAACCACATAAACACCTAGTGTAAACTCTCTTAGGATTCAAGTGACCTTCATTTAAGACAGCCTATTCCACTGCCACTGTGAGTTAAATTAAATTGAATTAAGGTCATTTTTAATTCTGAAGAAAAATACATACAGATGCATTCAATATAGCTTAGTCTATTTTAAATCAAGGGGTGTAATTAATTGGAGATCTGTTTTTTTTTAAAAAAACTAAAAAGATAAACTTTAAACACTGTTTAAAACACTTATTGGTTTTAATCTTTATTCTGCAAAAGTCGATTGCAGTCTCAATATACAGTAAGGACAAACATTAATATAATCTAAATTACAGTAAGCATGCAAATAATGAAGGTTCAAATACATACAAAATGTTTTAATATATAACTTATTAGTCAGCTATACATTTGAATAACTGACTACACGAGTAGTATTTCTATTCAAATTTGTGACTAGGCTGGAACTACATCAGACAACTATACCATCAACTTTCATTTATGTTTCATTATTTCTATGATTCATGTACAGTAAACCAAATCCTGCTGAACTACTAACAATGCAAAAAAAAAAATGCAATTTTTTTTATATTCTTCTCTACTCCTGTTTTTCGTACACAGTCAAGTGTTCACAAAGTGTAGTGTATCAGAATAGTACAAGATATCTTGCTTTTCTTGGTGAGCAAATCTATCGCAGGTTCAAAAATCTTGGAATACCTGCGTAGAAAAGTTAAGGGCTTTTCTTGATGTGGATGAGGGAAAATTTAAAATAAGCCTGATGGCAGCAGGGTACGCAAAATGTCACAAAGTCAGTTAGAGAGGCCAATCAGTGAGAATTTTTCTTTATTATTAGTATTCCATTCTGAATCAGAAATTTGCAGGCAGTGTCTTCTACCAAAAAAAAAAAAATCTGCGTAACAATAATAAACAACTGAAAAAGGGTTGCTTGACTGATAGCGAGCAACTACACCCCTTCTCCCTTCTTCTGATCATATGAGACAAAGGACAAAACCCAAGCAGTTGGACTTACCCTTCAATAAGTCTGTAATTTATCTCTGCAAAAAAACATGCACCAGTAGCACGTTGGTCACTAGGCAGGACCTAGCACCTCTTGTGAATGAATATATAGCTACTACCCATAGAAAATGTGACAAGGGCTATCTTGTCAAGGTGCAATACAGAAGTCAGGCAAAGCTTACCTGTTTCTTTAAACCATGTTTGAAACACCAGGAAAAATAAAGAAAGAAATCACCACCTTGCAACTTTGTGACTCTTGAGAGGTTTGTGGTGAAGTTTACGTAGCTAAAAATCAGTAAGAAAATACAAACACTTTGCTTCTGTGTTTAAATGTTTTCTCTGACCAGTGGCTGTCTTGGGAACTATCTAACACCGAGAAGGGAAGGGCGGCAGTGGTGGCTGCTGGTGTAAACTTCCTTTGGAGCATCTTCCTTTAAGTGTATCTAGTCACAGTGAAGGAACCTCAAGCTATCCTTAATTAACAATGCTTTTTTCTTTGAACTAAAATGTCCTTCATAATCGCAAGAGCCACAGGAGGACAGCATGCTTTCCTGAGGCTCCACATTCCTTCTGGACTCACAGTCAGGGTGCCTCAAGGAACATTTTTCAGGACATCTGACAGAGCAAGCTGTTGACCAAGAAGCTTTGGTTTCATTGTGAACTCAGGCGCTGGCAACCTCAGATATTGTAGAAACACAGCGCAAGACCTTTCTTTCACTCCTCTCTGTGAGGATGGGTCCTCATATAGGAAGGAATTGGGCATCAGATTTGGTCTTCAACAAGGATTTATGTTATCACTCTGTATAACCATTGCATGGAGCAGGGGAAGTTACTGTCCTTCAGCTTACATCAGGTTTCATCCTTTCCCTTAGCATACCTATATGACATAATTGATATTTTCTTGGCACATCTGAAATTATGCTTCAGTTTCTGGGTCAGAAGCTGTAAATTTGGAAAATTAACTTTTATATTCACTGAGATACACATGCTTCTTGACACTTCAGCAACCTGCTAGAAAAACATCCCACACCGGGTTAGCTGGCAGCAGGAAACCTGCCAGTAGTCTGGAACAACTCAAAAGAAAAGCAAAGAATTAAATGCCAAATACATCACAGTGTTTAGAGGTAGAGAAGGAGAATGGCAATGGTATTCAGAGATGCAGGAATGAGGAATTTGGGGAATAGCAGTCAAAAATGGGTGTTTGCAGGCACTGGTGCAATCCTAAGGCCATATAAAGAGTAATGACCAAGGCAGGGACGTACCCATTGCCTGAGCAGGGCGACAATTATCAGCATGAAGAGAAAAGCTGTCAGTCTCTGTATGTCAGCCCCTGGCAATGCAGGCGTATCTTGCATGCAAGTGAAGAAAATTAAGATGCGTCATGATTTATATTTAGTGATTTGTTTCAAATTCGTATTGAAAACAACTGCTGTAGTTGCTGCAGAAATGCTGCTATCTCATCTAGAAACTGGGGTGATTACTGAATGAAGCGATACGTGGCTCCAGCAGTAACTCCTGTGTGAAAAAGTGACTTCCATTACAAGCACACGTGAGAGCCTTCGGTCTAATAGAATTTTATCTTCTTTGTCCTGAAATGACCCTCTCTCACTTTTAGTTCTGCATCTATTTAGAGAGAAATATACAAGTTTAATCAGGGAACTATGTATCTTCTACAGAGCTTTAGACCATATTAGAGAAAAAATTGGTCTTGCTAGGATACTTGTAATCAATAGTACCCAATGAATATGTAGAAACACGGATTAAAACCCTCTGTGAGTCACTGAAACTACATCAGTAAATGTGTATAGTTCTAAAACTGCTGAGCTGAATTTCTTATGGTATAGCTATTTTCAAAATCTTGCACAGATCAGCAAAATAAATGAAATTTAGAATTTTTACACTGCACTATTACTGAGTTATTCTAACACACAGCATTTTTCATATTCGTATGATTTGATTGTTTAACAAATTGTGTTGAAAGAAACTTAAAGAGATTATTTTTGTGTGAGCAGTGACATGAGGCACTTTGACACCAGAGGATCAGTTAAGTAAGGCAGACTGAGATTTAGGGCTGAGGCCTAGAATTAGACTTGATGCTCTGAATGCTAATAATATATGTATGCAATACAGACATAATCTGGTACAACATAAGTTCTGCATCCGTTAATATAGCCTAAGTTGTTTATGTAGTGTGAATGAGAATGTGAATGGCCAGCTCTGAGCCCTTGTATCCGTTATCTCCATTTAGACATGTAATACTGTGATCATGGAAGAGGTTTGGATAATGTTTCACAGCACTGCTGACTACTATATATGTTATGTTTTTAAGAGTGCTTGGGTATAACATTTGTGCAAATGCATAAGCACAGAGCATGTGTTTATGTGAGAACTAGTGCAATGCATCGTTGCACATACATACACATGCTGTGTGCACATAGGATTTTGCTGGGCTATGTGCAATGACCAGCCAGTCCTGGTCCAGCACATCCCGGAGGGTGTAATGGCTACTGGACCTTGGAGTCTACACACATGGAACCCACGCAGCACAGTTTACCAATGAAGGGATGAGCTCTGATGCCAGGAATATGCTAAAGATGCTGCAGCGCATCTCATTTGTTAGTGATGCTGCTGCTGTCTTCTCAAGGATATCAAAACACCTGTCAGCACCTGGATGGCAATCAGCTGACTCAGATTCAATCTGGCCAAAATGAAAATGACAGTAGCTGGAGCGGGGAAAGTATGTAAGATTGGGTTAACGTCTTTACCTGTCCATGACATTGTCTTAAGACATTTATCTAAGTGTTACTGTGCCTCATGGTTTTTTGTTTGCTTGCTTTTTGGTGTTTTCTTTTTTTTTGCCATAGTCTGAGTGATCATGATGGTCAATGGCAAAAGCACCCTTTCTTTCCCCCCACTTAACTTCTGGTGCAGATCCAGCTGCCACAATCTACCTGCTCTCCCCTCCCTGAGTGCACACTGTAACTCACTGAACCTCTGGGTGAGTGTGTAAAGAGCGTGGAGACTGGGGACAGCAAAATGCCACAGCCCTCTTCCATGGTAGCAGCTTCACTGCTCCCAGTGGTTTGCAGGTTGCTTCCCCACTAGGTTTACATTGTGTTTCTGATCCCCAAACCAGCACAGACTCAGCTTCTTTCATCATAAAAGCACAGACACTCCTCTGACGCAGGCAGGGTCACACAGGCCAGGATCATGGAAATGAAATGTGAAAATCTGGGAGAAAATCCCTTAACTGAAGGGTTCATTGGTAGAACTTCCATGTACAATGCATGGAGACAATTCACACACGTGCTCCCAGGACACGGCAGGCAGGCAGTGCTGGCAGCTCGCAGCCCTCCAAGGCAGAGCTGCACGGCAGCTACCTCTGCCTCCTGCTCAGGGGTACAGTGCTGTGCTGAGCAGTCTCAGGAGATCTGCAGTTCCCCAGAGGTATCTGCTCTGAGTGCACACTGCTGTGTGCATACAAACCCCTTACGAAGAGTGAGGTAATTCCACTGTAAGGTGTGTGCTATGCAGGTGGGCAGCCCAGGGTGCAATGGAAGCTCTGAGGGACCCTGTGAGGCGGGAGCAGTGTCTGCAGGCCGAGCCCTGGGAAGGGCACTGCTGGCAGCCGGGTGTCACCGCTGCTGCCACCTGTGTGGGGGGGTTGGTTGGTGCTCCACGAGATCCCCGCTTCTGCTCCCCCTTCCCACCGCTTTAACGCACGATAAACAGAGCCTTCTTTTTGATAAGCATTTCCTTCCACAGCTAAAACTCTCAAAACATTTCACATGGTAAATATATATATTTAAAGAACTATCATCAACTTGGAAGTCACAATACCATTCGAAAAGGCGTAGCTGGAGCTATTTATGACATGAGTGGCAGCAGAAGGGAGACAAAACCCCTTCCCTGGCAGCGTGCTTCCTTTACAACCGTTTGCGGCAGAGCCGTGTCAGCACGGCCGGCACCAGGCGGGGAAGAGCCCCGTGGAGGCCGCAGG